>ML792648.1:141529-152581 GCA_009831015.1 Picea engelmannii | reverse complement strand
TCATACAAGAAAGTAGTGGTAGATAGGGGGAAAGAGCCAAGAGGCGTAGGTTTCAAGGCACCAATGACAAGCACCTCGGGATCAGACTCGGAAAAGAGTCAGGAAAGGAACCAGGGAAAAAGTGATTGCATGGGGGAAGAAGCTGGAGAAACTCATAATGTTGTGCAAGAAATAGCGAGACCCAATGGGGCAGAAGGGCACAACCCGTGTAAACCTAAAACAACAATGATATGCAAGGTAATATTGGAGGACCTGCAAATGCAACTCTACAGGGACCAGATGAAGATGCATGTGCTAATATGCAAGTTTATGGGTTTGCGGCCCACAGAAAGAACATTGCACAACTAGATTAAATATCACTAGAAGCCAAGAAGAGAAGTGGAGCTCCACCTGGGCTCGAAAGGTTTTTTCATAGTGGTATTCATGAACCTGGAAGACAGGGATAGGGTCTTTGAGGAGGGGGCATACTTCCATGCCTTAGCAGGACTGTACATGCAGCCTGGAAGGAAAAATTCTCCCCAGAAAAAGAGACTTTAAAAAATGTACCTATTTGGCTGAGATTTTACTCCCTATCGTTAGATTACTGGCTACCCTCTACCTTCAAAGCAATAGGGAAAAATATGGGAAAATATGTGAAGACTTCAGAAGCCACCCTAAAAGGGAGATATACAACCTACGCAAGAATCTGCATAGATATGGATGTGTCGGGAGCACTCCGAGAAGCCATAAGTTTGGAACTTAGAGATGAGGAATGGATACAAAAAATAGACCATGAGCAGATCACCCTTAGATGAAGAATATGCCATGAACATGGACACCTAATCAGAGAATGTCCTATCAATAAAAAACAAGAAGCGGAAATAACCAAACCATAGTAGGATGAGGATGGGTTTATAAAGTCGAACCACAGAAACAAAGCTAACAAGAAACTAAGTAAAACCCCAACAGGGAGAAACCCGAAGGCCAATAATAGAACAAAAGGACGGGACAAAACCAACAAAGGGATAGAAGGAGGAAAGGAATCAACCAAATCTCAATAAGCTAGAGAACAAGCAACAAATGAGCCCACATATAGCCCAAGTAACAAGAAGGAACAAGGTGGTAGCGAAACTCCTATGGATGGAGGAACTAGAGATTCCAACACCCCCATGCAGGAAGCAGACAGAGATTCAGACATGACCCCAAGCAAAGTAGGCACGGAGGACCCTGATCCCAGAGACCTTGTGGAAAGGGAAGGGATAGATCTCCCAAACATATTGGAATAATGGAAGAGGTAGGGAGTAGACAACGTACCAACGAAGAAACTAGACTGCATCCAATACTTGTTCCTCCTAAGGGAGGAAGACAAATCTAGAGGGCTCAAGCGTACACATGGGGAGATAGGAGACCTAGGAATAAAGGTCTACAAGGGATAACCACAACTCTCACCCAAGCAGACGAGAAGGAAAAAAGGCAGAAAATCAAACAACATAGCCCTACAGGAGCTCGGAGCGTTGTTGATAAACTCAGGTAAGATCAAGAATATCTTCCCCAAATCCCCCCCACATGTTTAAATGAAGATTATAACATGGAATATAAGAGGCCTAAATAGTCCGCGAAAGCAGAGAATCCTCAAAAGTAGACTTAGGAAGGAACAATCGGACCTTTGTTTCATCCAAGAGACAAAATGCATTACAGACAAAATGGAAACGATCAACAAAAAACAATGGAGCAAGTAGAAGATGGTGGAGGTTGAAGGAAAACAGATGGCAGGAGGTATTCTCACCTTGTGGAATGCACAAGTGATGAGCCTTATAGAAACCGAAGCTACCAGGAACACACTTCGGTTAGCATGCAATTCATTGGAAATACAGAGGTGATTCTATGCACCAATGTGTATGGACCCCAGATGCTAGAGGAAAAGAGAAGAATGATTCTAGACCTAGAAAACCTAAAAAATTGATCCAACAATCTCCACTGGATCCTGGCAGGGGACTTCAACATCATCACATCACTTGTGGAGAAAAAAGGAGGTACTAGAAGATTGGATAGAGATGCAGAATATTTCTCAATGTTCATAGACACAGTGAAGATGGTGGACATCAAAACTAACAATGGAAAGTTGACCTGGAACAATAAACAGATGAATAAACATCAAGTAGTGATAAGACTAGACAGATTCTTGGTGTCGGAGTCTATCATTCTGCAGGGATTAACCTTGGACTGCAGCATCCTCCCCTAGGGAGGGTTTGATCACTGACCAATCCAACTGGAAGTAGACTTCCAAACCACACTGAAGAATAGACCTTTCAGATTTGATAAATTTTGGATCAAACACCCCACTTTCAAGGAGAATATCAAACAGTCGTGGCGGGAGGAACAACCAGAGCAAGGGACAAGGATGTTCAAACTCTATAAGAAACTAAAGCACATAAAATATAAGCTCAAGGAGTGGAACAAGGAAATCTTTGGAAATATAAACCAAGAGAAAAAAAATATTGAAGACAAAATGAGAAAACTCCAAGAAATATGCATAGCCTGTTGATATTATGGTAGCTACAGGAGGTATTTACCTCCACATGTAAACCTAATGAGAATAGAATATTCCGGGAAGCAAGAAGAAACCCTAATGAGTTGACTAATAACCCTAGACAAGTCAGCTCAAGAAGATAATTTGTATTAGGTTATTAGCCTCCAAGAGAAGAAGTCGGCTAGAAGAAATAATATATAATGAGTAAATAGGTATCCAGAATGAGAAGTCAGCCCAGGAAGTTAACCGGAATTAGTATAAATACAGGATGCTAGTCTTCATTTTGGCAGGGATTCTTAGAATTGCAGAGCAACACTTGTGTGCACTACAGTTTCCCAGTTTCTGCACAAGTTTGGAGGAGAGTTGTCGTTGCAACCGCTGCAGCTAGTAGATTTTGGTTTTGGCTTGGACTATCTCTTGGTTATGGTTTGGACTATCTGATCAACTCTTTTTTGGTGTGCTATCCTTGGGGAAAGGTGTGCTACCCTTTGTTTGGATATCTAGCCTAGGGTTTTCTTTCGGAGTGATTCTCTGTCAAGGTTAAGGTGCTCGGAGGGTGGCTTCGGCCTATGGTTGGGTGACAATAGTGATATTGTTGATGGTAAAATGAGCACATCCATTATATTCTAACAGGTTATGGGCCCAAACCTCTTTCATTCAGTCTAACCGTTGGAAGGAAGCATAGCCATAAGGATATTAAGCTCGTTGAATAACGGTCGCTAGGGTTTCTAGCAGGAGCAGTCACCAAAGCACTGCAGCTAGGGTTACTAGCAGGTGCAGTTGCAGAAACATTGATCCTCTTGTTGACGCACCTTAAGTGAAGGGATTGACCTAATTTCTGGATAGACTAGTGCGCCCTAGCCTAGCGCATCTCCTGGCACTCTCAGCAAGCCAAGATGTCAAGTTTGAGTATTTGGTAAAATCTAGAGTTGACCAAGTCAAAGCATCCATGACTTACTCTATGAAGTCAGAAAACAAGTTAGATGGATATTCTAACTTCAGAGCGTGGAAGACAAGGATTGACCTCATCCTTTCCAAGAATAAAGTGCTAGATATCGTGAAACTAGAGTTTGAAGAAGAAAAAGAGAAAGAACCACAGAAAATTGTAGTTATGGAAAAGTTCAAAGACGGTGACATCAATGCCATGAGTATCATAGTGGAATCTATAAAAGACCACTTGATACCTACATCTCCCATCTTGACTCATCGAAGAAGATGTACGATGCCCTAACAAACCTCTTCTCAGTTAGAAACATTGGACAAGTAATGAGTCTAAAGAATGAGCTCTGTGACATGAAGATGAATGATGATGACAACATAACATCATAATTTGTGAGAATTTCATAGTTAAGAGTTCAACTACAAGCTATTTAAGAGATCATTTCAGAGAAGGAATTGGTAAACATAGTACTCAATGGTATTCCCAAGATATGGGATGCATTTTCCGCAAGCATGAACAGAAGGAAGGAGTATCCTACATTTGAAGAACTTCGGACTTTTTTTTCTCAAGACGAATCAAGGATCAGTGCAAAAGAGAAACCCCAAAAGAAGTACGATGATCAAGCCTTTACAACAAGATTCAAGAATTTCAGGAACAAAAGGAAGTTTGATTCAAGGAAGAAGCCAAATCAAGAGAAAGACATGTCAGAAATACAATGCTTCAACTGTCGAAAGTATTTTCACTACAAGAATCATTGTCCCAAGCTAAATAAAAGGAAGGGGACACACGAAACATCAGTTGCCGAAGAAAAGGAACCTACAAAGAAGACCAAGCAGGATAAAACAGACTTCTTCTTCTAAGACAAGGTAACAATACTCTTCTTAGTTCTTGTACATATCTTGTTTTCATAGTCTCTGTACATATATTGTATATCTATCTCTTAGAAGATAATATGTTCTAAGAAGAACTATACCTATGGAAGAACAAACAAGATAAGGAGTGCTATCATTATACAAGTCAAATAATACACATGAAAGGATGAAATACATCAAACAAATCATGTGGAAGTTATTACAAGTTAAGCCGAAATGAGAATCAATCTTGAAGAAACTTAGAAGAAGCAAAGATAGAAAGAAGTCACCAATCAAGAGAAAATTGGAGAAAGACTTATGACACTTTGTAGAAGACAATAAGGATGCAGACGAAAGCATAGACTCTGTTAGATGGAGGGAGCCAATTATATATTTCCAAAAGAAAAACATGCACTCATACATGAAGCAAGGATTAGGAGGGAGCTAATCCTATGATCCATTGAAGATGTTGAAGTATATATCCATGGTAGCAGCCATGAAAGGCAGTACGTGTTCAGTTCAACCTTAGAAGAAGTCTTCTTTGAACAGAAGCCTTAAAGTATCCCTGGTTGTCCATCCACATCCGTGATCCTATGATGAAAGGAAGAAGTGGAATCTTTAGGGAATGGAATCTATAAGAAACTCCATGGACCCAAGAGATAAAGAAAAACATGAGGAAGAACATGAAGATTCCAAGAAAGAAAGAGAAGCCAGAACAACCAGTCATTGTATCAAGAATCACAAGATTACCAGCCTGATATGAACTCACTAAAAGCAATCAAGAAAAGGAACTGAAAGTTGTGATGAAGAACAATGTATATAAATGCAAGCATTGCAAGATCCAGAACTAGAGGTTCTCCCAGATGGAGGGAGAAGACTATGATGATTACTTGTTCCAGTAAACCAGACATACCTCTACATGAGTCATTATATCATCCGCTATATCCATGGGTTGGAGTTCTACATCAGATGAATGCAAATACTATTCTCTAGAGAAATTGAACAAAGAGAATATGAAGAGAAACCTCAAGGCTTTGAGGCATATGAGAAAGAAATCCTTGTATGCAGATGGAAGAAGACAACTTGGTGGAGAACCTCCAATGCACAACAGAAGCATGGTGAAGATTTTCCATAACAAAGATATTGTATCAGAATGATAACTCAGAAGATCGGGATGATGGATTGCCAATCCATGACAAAGATCTCATGATGACAAAAAAAGTGCCACATGGATATGTTCCAGTCTGACCCTTGCCACGATGTTGTGAGCTAGTAGGAACCAAAGAGGAATCCAACAATGATATACTTTATTGATCAGAGCTACATGAAGCCTTCAAAGAAAACTAGTGTTCCAGACTGAAGTACATTTGAAATCAAGCATTACATTATCCATGCTGAAGTCTAGAAAGGAGAAGGTGGTTCTCCAATACATATCTCCACAGATGAGCAGATAAGCAGACATTTTGGTAAAGATTTTGTCCAAGATGAAAGAGTTTGCATACTCAAGCAGGAGCTCGTGGAGATGACTTCCTTATTGAAAAAGGAAGAGATGACTCCCAGGTTGGGAGGGAGCACTTATGTGTTATGGATTGATGGACACTCATTTTTCAGTTCAAAAATGGTCCAGGATGAGCAATTCCTTTTCAGTTTAGAAAGTGGTTTAAGATTTCTGACGGACAGGCATTTTCCAGTTCGGAAAATGGTCCAGATCGAACGGTCATTTTTGTAATGAAAATGGTTTGATGGATTGATGATTTACCATAGACAACGATTTCTCATTGTGGTTAACATGGGGAATGGTTTAGGGAAGTCTCTCTTCTTCAGGGTTACTTAAGAAGACTGGCCCACCTCGCCAGACAATGATTTCCCATTGTGGTTAACATGAGGAATGGTCCGTTTTGGAGGTTGGTGCAGGACAAACATTTCCTTAGGAAATGGTCCGGACAATCATTCCTTAGGGCAGATTCATTCTCTCCAGGTTGCACTTTTTGTAGTGCCGGAGGAATGGCCCAGGGTGGGGAATGGTCTAGGTTCAACAATCAGGGACAAACATTCTTTAGGGAAGACTCATTCTCTCCAGGTTACACCTTGTGTAGTGTCGGAGGAATGGACCAGGGTGGGGAATGGTCCAGGCTCATAAACCGAGACAATTATTCTTCCTTTCTTGAGAAGAATAGTCCAAATAGATCATCATTGATGTTTGACCTTCTGAGGGCAGATGCTCCTCCAAGATCTCACAGATGTGAGTGGAAGAATGGCCCAGATGATTCAATTTATATCATAACATTGTTTCTATGCAGGTTGATATCAGATGATTGTTATGAAGACTGTATGTCTCTAGACAATAGATGTATACTACTGTGGTGGATGTGTTCCATTGTTTGTGACTATATGTCACTGATCAAGTACCTGTGTACTACTTGGTGTGGTTGTGTACCACTGGATTGTAGTTGTGTACTACTATGGATAGACATAGTTGTGTTCTATTGAATGATATTGTTCCGATTTCCTTGAAGACTATCAACAGTGTTGGAAATGATTATCAACTAGATGGATGATCAATGGACAAATATTTCCCAGACGGAAAATGGTCTAGGACATTTATTCTCATAGGACATATGTCTGGATTAGAAGAATGGTTCTTGTGTCACTCTATGGAGTGAGGGACTTATCCAGAATCATGTCTGACTACTCAGATGGAGCATGGTTTCGAGAGATGATGCAGTTGATGACATTGATAGTCTATACGACTATGTTGATGTTACTGGGTAAATGGTATGTTTGTTCTCAAGACCATTACCTTCAATACCTGTCTAGCTAGGAGGGAGTGTTGATATTATGGTAGTTGTGGGAGGTATTTACCTCCACGTGTAAACCTAACGCGAATAGAATATTTCGGGAAGCAAGGAGAAACCTTAATGAGTTGACTAATAACCCTAGAAGACAAGTCGGCTCAAGAAGATAATTTGTATTAGGTTATTAGCCTCCAAGAGAAGAAGTCAGCTAGAAGATATAATATATAATGAGTAAATAGGTATCTAGAATGAGAATTTGACCCAGGCAGTTAGCCAGAATTAGTATAAATACAGGAGGCCAGTCTTCATTCTGGCAGGCATTCTTAGAATTGCAGAGCAACACTTGTGCGCACTGCAGTTGCCTAGTTTCTACACAAGTTCGGAGGAGCGTTGTCGTTGTAGCTGTTGTAGCTAGTAGATTTTGGTTTTGGCTTGGACTATCTTTTGGTTATGGTTTGGAATATATGATCAACTTTTGTTTGGTGCACTATCCTTGGGGAAATGTGTGCTACCCTTTGTTTGGCTATCTGGCCTAGGGTTTTCTTTCAGAGTGATTCTCTATCAAGGTTAAGGTGCTCAGAGGGTGGCTTCAACCTATGGTTGGGTGACAATAGTGATATTATCAATGGTAAAACGAACACATCCATTATATTCTAACATAGTCGAGGGCTACACAAAGGATAGAAAAAAGGAAGAGATCCAGATGACCCAGGAATGGGAAGCTAGATGCAAGTAGGAAGAAACTCTTTGGTGACAAAAGTCCGAAATCAGATGGCTAAGGGAAGGTGAGAGGAACACCAAGTTTTTTCATAGAGAAACCATTTCCAGAAGAACCCATGATAAAATCCTGAAAATTAAGGATCAGGGTGGGATCGAGAGAGAATCCCACAAAGAGATTGAAAATACTCTAGTAAATCACTTCCATGGGATAGCCCATGAACCCAACAAAGACAGAACGGAGGCCATCTAAAGGATAACTCAGTATATCCCCCATCTAGTCATCGAGGAAAAAAATAACAACTTAAACAAACCCATTTCTATGGAGGAAATTGACCAAGTGATCCAGGAGATGCCCAAAGGGAAAGCCCCAGGCTTAGATGGTTTCACAGTGGAATTTTTCAAAGCCTGTTGGGAAGTGGTCAAACATGACATTTATAGGGTAGTTAAGGACTCCATATGGACAACCTCCATTCTCAAAGCTCTAAATGCTACAATGATTAATATAATCCCCAAATAAAATGAAGCCAGGACCCCTAACCGATACAGACCCATAGCTCTATGCAATGTGGTTTACAAGATAATCTCCAAAGTCATAGCCAATAGATTGAAACCCCTCCTACCCACACTGATTTCACAAGAACAGACGAGTTTCGTGGAAGGAAGACAAAGCATGGACAACATCATCCATGCCCACAAACTAATCCACACCCTGAAAATTCAGAGGAGAGGGGGAATGATAATACAATTGGACCTAGCAAAAGATTATGAAAAAATTAGATGGCACTACATTGTCAAGACTTTGGAAGCCTTTGGTTTCACCCAACACTGGATTAGCTGGATTGTTAGCCTAGTTTCCACGACAAGTTACTCGTTCCTAATAAATGGAGCCCTAGCTAAACCTTTCTGGCCTACGAGAGGCATCCAACAAGGAGACCCTCTTTCCCCCTTCCTTTTCATTCTGATGATCGAAGTTCTTAGTCGAAGCATAAAAAGAGCAACAACAATAGGAGAAATAAGAGGCATCAAACCCTTCGAAAACTACCCTACTTCCACACACCAATAGTTCGTGGACGACACCTTACTCCATGGCACACCCATAGTCAAGGAAGCAAAATCCTATAAAAGAATCTTAGAATATTTTGGGGAAGCCTCAAGGGTCGAGATCAACCACTCCAAATCTATGATCTACTTCTTCAACACCAACCCAACAATCCAAAGAAACATGGCCAATATTTTGGGTTTTGAATGAAAAACACTCCCAACCAAGTACTTGGGCATTCCCCTGACAGCCAAAGCATACAAAATGTCAACATGGAAGGGAGTGATCAACAAGTTACAATATAGGGTGAAAAACTAGACGTACAGATCCCTCAATCTAGCAAGGAGACTCATATGGACCAAGTCAATTTTGCAAACAATTCCAACCTATATGATGTCCATATTTCCAACCCCCAAAGGAATACTACTAAAAATAAGAACCATCCAAAGGGACTTCCTATGGCGTAGAGTGGAAACAAAGAAAAAATGGCCCTGGTGGCTTGGGAGAAGGTTTGCAAACCAAAAAGAAAATGTGGCCTGGTGCTACAAGACCCACAAGTAACCAATGACACATATGGGGCAAAACTCTGGTGGCGATGGGTCAAAGAAAATTCTACACAATGGTTAAACCTCTCGAAGGCCAAGTATGCCCCAGACATAAACAACCAGGACCGAATCCGCTTTAGGGGCACCAGGGAGGGATCAACCATCTGAAATCTAGCTTGGTGCAACAAAACCTGGATCCAGACACATAGCTTTTGGGAAGTGAGGAATGGAAAAACAACCAAATTCTGGGAGGATTCTTGGTAAAAGGAACCCATAATGGAAAATCTAGATAGGGAGGAACTCCAATAGGACATGACCACACAAGGAAAAACCAAAGTCTACCATTACTAGAAATAGGAAATAGATCACAAAAGATGGAGAATCTGGGACAATCTGTAATGCCCATATATTACTAAGGGTCATTAAGTTTCCTAAACATTTTAATAAAGTAAACTGAAACAAAACTTCATAACATAATATTGAATTTTATAACAACAACTTCAGTAACTAGATTTATCAATAAATACTAAATGATGTACAACATGAAATAAATACATAACTTAACAAGTACCTGGATCTGATGCTAAATTTTGTTGCCTCTTTGCTTTACTGCTGCCTTTCTGCTCCCTTCTACACAGATCAACCCTGCCACAAATAGGAAAATAACTGCCCAAAACTATTGTCCTCCCTGCCAACTAGGAAAACTACCTAGATCCAGGATATCTACGGATATCCTGGCCCTCCGTGCCCAAAACCTCCAGCAACTCGGTGCCTCCCCTGATCAAAAGCCACAGTCCAGAACACTCTGTTCCTTGCTCCCAGCAAGCCAACAGTCCACAAAGAATACAACAGGCTCACAGCCAATACCACAGTGCACAACAAATACCACAGTGCACAGCAAATACCACAGTTCATAGAAATTATGCTCACGACACAATGCAATGGCTCTCGGCCAATACAATTGGCTCAACAATATATTCCGCAACATCCATCCCCGCCGAATGGTCCGCACATCCCCCTCTTCCCGTCCCTTATTCCTCCTTTCCGACTAATGCAATTACTCCACAACCTCCCCCTGTCCTCCGTCATGTGTCCCCCCTTTAATATTTTATCGTCTCGGGATTTCTGGGCTATCCCGCTCTGCATATGCCACCCCCTGGGCATACACAACTCTTATTATATCTTTTCTTTTTGATCTCTTAAATTTATGTCACAGGTCATTAATGTGATCTTCAGTCAAATTATTATTACTTAGTTAATCCTCAATTATTCTTTAATTAACTCTTACTTAATAATCTTAATCATTTATCAATTTAGGGTCGTTACATACACCCACCCTTCAAGAAAATTCGTCCCGAAGTTAAGGTGTCGGATGGTACAGGGGAGAAGAGCATGGTTCATATGTTCACAGCAAGTAACTGACAATATCGGTAAGTAAATCAAGAAGTCCATACATACTAATGTATATATACAAGGAATGCATGTGTAGCTAGTACATGCAAACCTTGCACATGTACTAATAATCAAACTGTCATTCTTTAATAATTTACGTATGCATTCAATCCAGTCAGCAAGGCTAGTCTTTTATAAAAGACAACAATCATTTATCTGTGTGAGAAATCTTTTATTACAATTGTCCAGTTCAGTAATTTA
>ML792648.1:115593-129961 GCA_009831015.1 Picea engelmannii | reverse complement strand
TGGGATTTCTCTCATATTATTTAATTAAATATTTCTTGTGTCTTTGGTTGCTTGCATGAATATCAAGGACAACTACTTCATGTGCTAATCACTCATGCTAACCATGCAAAAAAATTAGTGCATGATCACTAGGGGCACCCACTATGACTAGAAAAATTCTAGTTTGAATAAAGGAGTAATGAGCAGTGACTATAGGCTAATTACTCACAATTGTTTACTAGGCTTTCCCAGAGCGGGTCTAAGATATAACACGACTCAACTTTACATCTCCAGAAAAAAGAACAAAATTAGACCGGTTGAAAAAATTGAATTTGTCCATTATGCATTTATTGACTCACTTTTTAAAAAATCACTCAACCCACTAACATAAAGCATCCACTATCAAAATTTTAAACATGAATCATTATGGTAAAGAAGCATTCTAACTTCCCAAAACAAATTGCAACAACTAATCCATAAAAAAATTAGCACAATGATCATCTCCACCCTCATCTTTGCTTTGTATAAATGAAATCTAGAACAACATTACAATTCTTGAAGAAAGTCAAATAGAAACAATAGGAATTTGTTTTTTTGGAAAATCTTTATTTTTTTATACTCCTAAACCAGAGTTAATAGCTTACAAAAAAACAAAAAACGTTTAGCCAACTTACAGATTAAATTGATAAAATAGAAAGTTTTTATAATTCAAATTAAATTTGTTAAAAATAGAAAGTTTTTATAAGCCTAGTTAATCATTATCTTTCTAATTCAAATGGTACAATCGCCAATGTTTAATTTGGTAGATACACATTTCATTTAATCTATTGTTTTTGGTTGTGTGATTTCCACCCTTCCCTTGTATGGGATTGAAGAATTGTCTATTAAGTTCGTTTTTTTAGATATAGAAAGGAGGAACTCAATTAATTCCCTATGAAAATCCGACGAGAAAAATGAAAGGATACCATTTTGTAGTTTAATATGGAAAATGTGCTAATCAACTTATTGCAAAAATTCCACTGTAAACATTCTAACTTCCCACGAGGGAGATTAAAACTTCCTAGAAGTTAATAAACTATATTGAAACTAATAATTTACTAAATTCAATACAATAATTATTGATTAACATGATCTCCAAATATTGTTGTGCCATCCTTATAACATGCATATATAAAGAGAAATATTAAAAATTAAAAATTGTAGAACATAAATGAAAGTGATGTACAAACTCATAAAAGGCTATAAAAAAATTATCATAGGAAAAAAATAAAGGAGTGATGTACACAGAATAATAATAATAATAATAATAATAATCTATTTTTAAGGTCACGGCCAAGCCACACCAAATTGGTCTATGAGACCCCCTTGTTTGTGGGACAAGGGACCCCCTTCCGCCCAACGATTTGATTGGTAAAGTCTACGGAGGTATACATACCCTACACCCCTCTGGATTTGAACTTGTGACCTCTTAAGAGGAATCACATGTTCTTAACCATTAGGCCCACTCAAGTTGTAAATAAAGGAGTAAAAAAATCATCATATGAAAGAAATAAAAGAGTGATGTACAAAGAAATAAAGGAGTGATATACAAAGATGAGGGTGATGTACAAGCCCCATAAAAAACATTTGAAAAAAAAATACTAAGCGATGTAGAAATCTATGAAAGACATAAAAATGTTATAAAGGGAGAAATATTATATTATTTTTCTTTGTCTAGCATATAAAGTTTATAGTTTTTACAAAATTATTAAAAAAACATTTATCAAACTATTAAATATATTTTTAATTTAAATAAAAGAAAAAAATGTATTCTAAATATTATTTTCTTATAGGCTTTGCCAACCTTTATATATTTTCAATATTTTTTTTTTTTGGCAATTTACATTTCATGTTGTGGGTTTGCTTGCTTATATTTTTTTTTGGAAATATTTACTAAATTCTAATTTTTTTATTAATGGTGTTGTTGTTTTTAACGTAAAAATGGATCCAACACCCTTGAATACCCATATTTCAACCATATTATGCAATTATATTAACATTTCCATCAATTCAAAATTTTGAGTGGCAAAGATAGAGTCATTTCATGTATTTAAAGTGATACATTCTTGTAAACTCGTATTTAACTTACTTGCAAACAAGTAATTTATCAATATTCAGCTCAATAATCTTGGAGGATTATGTAAGTAAGATTGACAACTTGTTCACATGATTCAAGGTTTGTGTAATCAAGATTTGTAACTTATTCAACAAGACATATAACTTAATAAATTTAGGAACAATGATAAAATTCTTGAATTATAAAACATAGATAGAAATGATTTACAAATGTAATTTACATAGACTTAGAAACAACAATAAAATTCTTGATTTACAAACCTAGTTAAAAATGACCATCTTGAATCCCTAAAACAATTAAATGGGACAAAAAGAAGGTTTATTATTGACTTTGGTACTACACCTATCCAAAAACACAATCTATTTAAATTTGTCAATAATAAAAGACATAAATGTCATAACAATAAAAAAAAATGGAAAATTATTTACAACCTTAATAAAAGACTTAAATAAATTTTATTTTAAAAACATAAATTTCATAACAAATAAAAAAAACGTTTAAAAAAAATTAAATAACTCTTAAAAAAACATTTTTTATACTTAAAAAAATAAATTTTTTATAATAACCAAATACAAATTAAATTTATACTAAAAAAATATAATTTTTATAACAATCAAATACAAATTAAAATGATTTACAAATTAATAATTTAATGAAACAAAACCAAAAATAAATTAAAATGATTTACAAATCTATTAAATAATTATTAAATCAAAACATTTTTTATATTAATGATTTACAAATCTATTAAATAATTATTAAATCAAAACATTTTTATATTTAAATATAGGAAATAATTAACATTTACCCAATTATTAATACAAATAAAAAAAATTGAAAAAATAAAAACTACATTTTGTAGATAATACAAATAATAAAATTGATAACCTCAATTAATACAAATAATAAAATTGATAAACTAAATTAATACATTTCATTTAAATGTAATTTGTCACTAGTTGTTTGTTTGCTTAACTGCCACCTTACAGTTAAAAATTATGCATGTAATAGTTAAAAATAAAGTAACCTCCGAGCACTCTGTTCCTCCGAAGTAAACTTAGAGGACTCATTTTAATTGTGAAATGACAACAAGTTGAAATTATGAAAAAAAAAAAAAAATGTCGTTGTTGTTTGCTTGCATGCCACCCGATGCATGAAAAATAGAAACTCCTCAATTTTAACCCAACATAATTCTTCTAAATTTGGCAAGTGAGTATAAATCCTATAGATACACATTTCATCTGAATTTAATCCGTCGTGGTTGTTTGCGTACCTGCCACGCTTCAGTTGCTGTCTTAGATTGAGATCATTTTTTCTGATGGAGAGGAATAATTCAGTGACTCGCTCCTTGCAAAAATCCCACCTGAAAAATAAAAGGAAACGAAAGGATTTTTGTAGCTTCGTAACAGGTAAAAGGAAACAAAAGGAGTTATGTAGCTCTGTGACAGGTGAAAGGAGACGAAAGGAGTTTTGTACAAGTGAAAGGAAATGAAAGGAGTTATGTAGCTTTGTAACAGGTGAAAGGAGATGAAAGGAGTTATGTGCAGGTGAAAGGAGATGAAAGGAGTTCTGTATCTCTATAATAGGTGAAAGGAGACAAAAGGAATTATGTACAGGTGAAAGGAAATGAATGGAGTTTTGTAGCTCTGTAACAGGTGAAAGGAGATGAAAGTAGTTCTGTATAGGTGAAAGGAAATGACAGGAGTGATGTAGCTCTGTAACAAGTAAAGAAAAAGGTACTCAACAATGTAGCTGGTGGGTGTCGACGATGGAGGAGAAGCAACAAGATGAGAATGGAATGGATGTCATTGTAAGTGCCCACCATCTCCGTTCTAATTACTTGTTTCCATTTAATGGACTGAAAGATTAATGTGTTTGTTGGGCATCCCCTCTCTCCTACTATGTAAGACGTGTTGTGTGGATGTCATGATGGTGGATGGAATAGTTTATAGGATATTAAATATCCTCTTTCTTATCTAGATCGCAGGGGTTTGTTGTTGCTTAGTCTGAAAGTAGGATTCTCTTCTTGCAAGATTTTGAGGGATTTTATTTTTGGGTTTATGCAGGATATCAAAATACAACGTCTTCTGGGTCACTTTCAAAATGAATTTGAGGGAGAACTCTCTGTTGAGAAGTTGGGTGAGTATAAGGATATGGGCACTAGTTTCGCTTTGCTTTTTGTCCTCCGTGTTGGCAACTTTGTAGAGTTCATGCAGAAACATAGACACAGAAAGGCTAACAATTTATACTCCATTTTGAAAAAGAGATTGTGGCTTTGTGTTTACGCAATTCTTTCTAGCCTTTTGAGACTCTCTTTCTGTATTCTGTCATGGTTCTCTGTCCTACAAACTACACTACCAAATTTTCCTTAAGATGATGCATTTTCTTCCCCCAAAAATGGTTTTTATCTGAAGAGAATTTTAAATTCATCCTTTGGATTAACAATTTACTTGCTATATCCTTGTAGCTCGGGAGTTTCGTTTAGTGAATGAAATCAATGTTAGTCATGTAATCCTAGTTATTGTTCGAAGTGATAAGAGTTTTATGATTTTCCATGGAAAACCATTTGCAGAAGAAAAAATGATTCATGCCTTAAGAAAATCTGTTCCTTGAAACATAGGTTTTTGTATGCACTTATGTACTTGATAATTTGATAATTCTAATGAAGTTAGAACAAATAATCATATCGTACCAACAATAATCTGAAATGGATCCACAAGCCAATGGTTGTAAGACTCAATAGGTGTAAACCTAATTTGGTAATTAATGAAGGTTAGATAAACTATAAAGTACAATGCATGTGTAAACAAAATTAAATGATAGAGATGAAAAAATAATTAAATAAAATAAAGCATGAAAATACGAGGAAAAGAGAGAGAGGAATGACAATGGAGATATCAGTCTCTTGGCCTTCCCATTACCCCCAAGCTCTCCTATATATCCTTGTTACTTGAGTGTCAAAGAGTATTTTTACCAAAGAGGAGAGTATGCACATAGAGCCTTGAACCACATTGTAATGGAGCTTGCTGAAATAGAGAATTGAGAAACCACCGAATGCTAATTCTACCGTTTGGGTTTCTAGGGTAAACACCGAGTTCTTGTGTGATGAATCTCTATTTTCCATGTTACTTTTTACCTACAAGTTTAAAATGAAGTTGATCTATATTTAAATCGTTGCCCAAAAGTGATGAACATGCCTCTGAAATGCCCCTACCTCTAAAATGAAATATGATCTCTGAAATGGACTTCGATCTCTATAAAACCTAATGTACCTATTATTGAATGCCAACTTGATGAAAGTTAGGTAGCTCTTAACCCTCCAGTTGCAAAAAAAATCTATGGGTTAACAATGGAAACTCAAGGGGATGAGATCCTCTTGTGGGATGTTGAGAATCTCAAAATATTTGTACTCTGCACCTATAAATAATTGATCTCTAAAAATTCCAACTTGTAGATAATTGTGCCTATCAAGTAGGAAATGGAGTAAAATGCACAGTGCCTCGATTAATCTGCTAAAATGAGGACCTAACCATACATGCACATCTGCAACTACTAGTTGCAACTCACCTATCATGTATGCTCCTCCCACTGGAAAATGAGATAAAGTCGACAAATGGGAGAAAGACACCTGGTCAAATGCCATAAGGAAAATACTTGCTAGGTACAAAGGAACCCACCAATGAAGCTAATGGGTCCTAAGGTACGAGGACTATCAGTCAATATGGATAATGATCCAAATTCGAACACTAACCAAACTCATCCAATCGAGACCCATTGATGATCAATCTTATTGAATGCACAATGATCGTCCATGAGGCTAATGAACGTCAAGGTGCTCTAGCTTCTAGAATACCCCGTAGATAATGTATCAAAGTTGATAAGGAATGATCTAATAAGAGAAAGGACATGATCGACACATTTCCCTCAGCATGAAGCAAGAATTAGGAAGTGCAACAAAAGGGTACCATATCCCTAAGTTTGGATGAGGTGTTGATTGATTGAGGAAGATGAATCAATGAAAAAATGAAGAGACAAACCCACTAGGTGACTCAAGACTCATCCTATTGTCTCTTCAACACTACCCACCCTGTAGACTCAGTACTCATGTAGTGGAAAGAAAGGCACCCTCAACCAGGCTTGACCTAGACATGAGTTCAAGGAAATGTTGATTGTATTGATGACATCATACTCAAGAGTTTGACTTCAAAAAATAACAAATTGCAAGATGAAATTGAATGAAAAATAAAGGAAATAAGATACCAACATACATGCGAGGCATTTATTATGAAGGAACTTAGACTAAGTGTTCACACAAAATAAGGAAAAGTGACACAACTACAAACTAGGACATGACAACAACAAAATTAAAGAAAAATCAACAAGGTAAGGCAACCTATAGGTTCACCTATGACCAAAAGACAACAAAACTAACATATGGAAATAAAAATAGCAGAAATATAAGGAAATTTGCAACATAATAGCGACAGGAAAGGCGATAACATAGAAACCTAAAAATTCACCTCCTTTTTTTCTTTTCTTTTTCTTTTTCTTTATTTTTTTTTATTGGAGCCCAAAATCTCTCATTCTATAGGTTAGTCAAAGATTCCATGATCAATCAATGTAGCCAAATGACCAACGTAACAACCAAGTCATTGATGATAGGGAAAGATCAACATAGTCAACCCTCCAATGCAACCAAATCATGAAGTCTCCTAAGATGGAAATATGCTTTCATGTGCTTTCTTCTTAAGAAATCAATGAAGTTTGTCAGTTGAAACTTAGAACATGTTACCTTACCAATGATCACTAAGAAAATAGAAGACCCAAAACTCCTCAGATTGCCTCCCAAAAAACCTCCATAATCCTCAACTCAACTGGATCATGAGTAGCCATGATCTTCAAGCAATGATCAGTTAGAGGATTTCCTTGAAGAACAAAATATGAAAGTGGGATCATGGGAAAATTGTGAGGAAGATAATCTTCTGTTTGAACCAAAAGTTGCACTTGTTGCAATGGTATCACATTGAACTGTTCTTGAACAATCACTGGTATATGCAAGGATAAAGTCTCTCACTGATTCAATTTGGTTGATTTGTTGCTCTTCCCTTTGAGTTTTATCGTCATCTCTAGAAGGAACCAACAAACCCAATTGTAAATTTGGCTCTTCATCATACCTCACGTTGATGCTGGCTTATCATCTCCCATACACTTAGTTGTCTAGATGTGATGAGTTTGATTGATATGTAGTGTAAGAGGCAATCTGAGGGGAGCTATTGGGTTGCCATCTATGGACATGCTGATCATCATCATGGTTGGGATCATTATCTCCACTGCGGGCCATGAGACATTATCTCCTCTAGTTACCCCTAGGCATGGGGGAATAACATGTTTGATAACACACACCAACAGTTATGGGAGTAAACTTCCACCTAACCTAGTCTCTCAGGTAGTTACGGGAGTGAACTGCCACCTAGTATGAGTTAACTAGTCTCTTAGTCTTCAGTTAACTGATTGAAACATAGTGAAGTGAGGAGATCAGCGAATCATGAGAAATGCACTAGTTTGGTGATGATCCCAAGGAAAATGCACATTAGTTGGTGATGATCCCAATGTAGCATCTAGACTCCACTCAATTGATCAAATTGAATTGTGAACTAAAGAGAATATTCTCCTAGAGGAATATTCTTCCTAAAATATAGGAGACTGAATAATGACTAATAAACATAGGGAAAAAATTAGGAAAAATAAATCCTAGGTGTGTGTGAAGTATCTCCAACACCCCCCTGAACATCACTATGGTGAAAATAAAGAATGGGTCCTAGCAATGAGGCCATGTTAGGTACCCAAATAGAAAAGATGCACTGAAATAAACGAGGAAAGAGGGAAAATCTAATGGGAAACCCCCCCCCTCAAAGTACAATGTATGTAAAAAGAAGAATTGATAGTTGTTAGGCAACTGTGTCCTTCCCTCCAAGATGACTGCACAAAGAATGAAACTTCTTCTCAGTGAAGGTCTTGGTGAAGATGTCTGCAGTCTATTCTATTGAAGGAAAAAATTGTAGGTCGATGATCCCCTCGTGTACTAAGTCCTGGATGTAGTGCATGTGAATCTCGATTAGCTTCGTCTGTTGTCTCTAAACTAGATCTCTGAAGAAATTCAGAGTTCGCTAGTTGTCAAACTAGATGACGATCGACAGATGAAACTGAATGCCCAACTCAGTGAGAAAATGTTGTAGCCACATAGCCTGAAGGGTTATGTTAACTACCCCTCTATACTCTGCCTCGGCTGAAGATAGAGCAATAACACGTTGCTTCTTGCTCGACTAACAGATAGGCCTGGAACCAAGACAGAGTGAGTAACCAGATGTTGACTTATGATCAATGCTATCACCATCCCATTCATAAATAGTGAACCCGATGAGGTCATATGTAGAGTCTATTGAATAGTGAATCCCAAAGGTGATGGTGCCATGTACGTATCGAAGGATACACTTTGCAACCTTCCAATGTAGCTCATGCAACTCCTGCATGAACCTGGAGACTGCTCCAATTGCATAGGAGAGGTCTGGTCTGGAGTGTGTGAGATACAACAAGATCCCTGCTAGTTGTTTGTACAATGCGTTGTCAACCAGTGGAGTGTCCCCACCATCCTGAAGTCTGACACTTGATATGAAAGGAGTCAGGGAAGACTTGCAGTCTGTCATACAAAATCTCTCAAGAAGATCTCATGCATACTTGTCCTGAGACAGTTTGATGCATGATGTATTCTGATAGATCTCGAGTCCAAGGAATAAATGTAGCGGACCCATGTCTGTCATTAAGAACTTGTCATGCAGAATCCTCTTGAGTGCAACAATCATTGAAATCGAGCAACTGGTGATAAAAAAATAATCAACATATAGAAGTAGGAGTAGAAGTGAATCATATGTCCTAAGAATGTAAACATTCAGATCTAACTTACAACGTACAAAGTTTTGTGACAACATATAGGAGTCCATCTTGGCATACCATGCCCTCGGAGCTTGCTTGAGGCCTTAAAGAGACTTCTTCAGTCGACAGACCAAAGACGAATCCTGCATAAATCCATGGGGTTTCTCCATATATATCTCCTCAGAGAGATATTTGTGAAGAAATGCTTTCTTCATGTCCATCTAATGGACTTCCCATCCCTTGGTTTCCGTAATGGCAAGTGCCAAATGTATGGAATCCATCTTCGCTACTGGATCGAAGGTCTCATCATATTAATTCCATGCACCTGTTGAAAGCCTTAGGCAATTAGCCTTGCTTTGTATCTGCTAATATGTCCATCCTCTGTGCTCTTGGTCTTGTAGACCCATCTACAACTGACAAGTTTCCTTCCTTAAGGAAGGGAAACCATATCCCAAGTTCGGTTCTTGAGGAGGTAGTTGTACTCCTCTTGCATGGTGGATTCTCAAAAGGGATTTATAGCAACCTCGCCATAAGACTCTGGACCTGAAGACTAAACCAAGAAAACATGCCTAGGTGGAATCGGTTCAGTGGCAGTTAGTGTAAGAGGAGGCTCCTCGAAATCAAATCAAGTCCTCCTAGGATTAGTTGGATCCCCAAAAATATCCCCTGCATCCTGAAGAGTAGTCTTGTCCCACTTGGGCCTCTTCTTTGGCTTTGTATCTGCATATGGATGCACTGACTCTGCATCTGACTGTACTGACTCTGTATCTGGATCATTTGAATCCTATGAATTAGAACTGTCATATGAAGAAGAGTCGGCATGTGCATACTCATCATCTATGAAAGGTGGAAGAACAAAAGTGTCTGCATGTGATTGTTGAGGTACATCCGAGACACTTTCCTCGAACCGAAAACTACACTCAATGATGAGTCGTCCCGAGGAAAGATCAATGAGTTTGTATCACTTCACATTGTCGGGGTATTCAACAAAGATACACTATGTGCTTTTTGGATCAAGTGCCTTCCTCTTCTTAGAGGGAACCCTGGCCCATGCACGTGAACCAAAAATAAGGAAGTGGGTCACTTTCGATTTGAGGCCGGTCCAAGCTTCGTAAAGGGTATTATTTTTGACAGATCTATGGGGAGATTTTTTTTGGATGTAGGTTGCACAATTAAGTACTTCATCCCATAATCTCTGTGGAAGTGACTTTGCAGGTAGCATGCAAGATGCCATCTCTTTTAGAGATCTATTTTTCCACTCAGCAACTCTGTTTTGCTACGAAGTATAGGGAATTATGTGTTGCAACTGAATCCCTGCCTCATGACAAAGATTTTGTATCTCATGGTTGACATAATCTCCCCTATTATTTGTTTGGAGGACTTTGATTTTTTTTTCTATCCGTGTCTCAACAAGGGCTTTCAAATCTTTGAGGTGTTGAAATACCTCAGATTTTTTCTTGAGAAAGAAAATCCATGTGAAGTGTGAGAAATCATCAACAAAAATGAGCACTACCTTGCTTTATTGATTGATGGGTGCAGAAAAGGGCCCATGAGGTCACTATTGATCCCTCACAAATTCCTTTGGAGAAGTGGATGTCGGGTAGACCATCAACCATTCCCTTCTTGTTAATTTGTTGCATATATCTGAAATTTAAATGCCCAAACCTTTCATGCCATAACCTACTGCTTTCATCAGCATGGGTAAGCAGTAATGCAAAATCTGGTTCAATAAATTCAGAAAAAGTGTTGAGTCTAGATTGATGATTTACCTCACCGGTAGCAACCCTGGAATTGGTTTGCATGTCATAGATATCCACTGCATCAGGTGTGAATATGATTCTATTTCTAATGCCGAAGTTAGTCATCTGATAAACAGAGAGAATATTTACAGAAAGTTTGGGAATGTCAAGAACATTCTTGAAGCTTTCCTTTGTGAGTTCAATTCTTCCTTTGCCAGTGACCTCGACTCGAGAGTTGTCCCCCATCAGAATAGGATGACCTTTGCATGCATCCAATGAAGAATATACTTCTTTTCTGGAATCCATGTGGTGTGATGCACCCGAATCTACAATCCAAGCATCAGGAGTGGAGTTGATGGCAATCAAGGCATGGCTAGAATTGTCTTTCTTGGGATTCTGATCTTCTGGCTTCTTCTTCTTGGCACCCTCAGGGATGTGATTTCCAATGTTGTTTTTCTAAAGTATTTGGGTCATTAGATCTATCTTTTTTTGCATACATGCATATTCTGGATGGAATCCTTTATGGAAGTAAGTGCATTTCTCCCCTTTTCTTCCCTTTCCACCTTTGGATCCGGAGGTAACATTGAAGGGTTTTGAGTACCCTTCCTTCTTTGTATTTGCATGTGATTTCCTTTTGTATTTGTCTTTAGATTTTTGATATTGATGATCACTGCCATCTTGCATAGTAAGTCCATGCGCCTTTGGGCCTTTGATTTTTCCCATATTGATGAACTTGTTCTGCTCTTGTGTCAGAGACTCAATAAAGGCCTCAAGAGAGGGCATCATCCTGGTAGATCCAGAGGAAAACCTAACTGAATGAAATGTGGAGACAAACACTGAGTATTCTGGACCAATCTTGGAGAGAATGGTGAGAACCATTTGTTTCTCCTCCTTAGATTTATCAACCCCTGAAGCCTTGAGTTGCGCCGACAAATCCTTATATTTGGTAAAGAAATATTGGAGATTATCGAAGGTTTTTGGATCCAATGGGAGCAATTCCACCTCAAGACTGTGTCCCCTCATCTCATCCTATTTTCAAAAAATCCATTCCATGGTGGTCCAGGCTTCATTGGGGGTTTTACAGGAGGATATGTGAAAGAGGAGTTCAGGAGAAATGAGACTGCAAATTGTTACAAACGATTCATCCATTCGATTTAGATACTTGGATTTTTCTATGGATGATGTTGTTTCTGTCTCTGTGTTCATGGTTAACCAGTATAATCCTCTGCCTCGAAGAGGCATTATCATCTTCTCCTTCCATGCAAAGAAATTGTATGGTGTAAGAATGAATTATTTTGGAAATTCCATTTTTCCGCTGTCTTAAATCTTCGGTACCTGCCAAAAACAAATTGTGCGTATTTTACCTAGCAGTCTGTCATATCTGATACCATGTAAATGTGTTGAATTTGCACAGAATATATCTAGCTAGGAATTGACATACACAGTTGCAGAAAAAATATGAGAGAAAAGAAGTAGAAGAGAAAGAATGGAAGAATTCTCTTTAACCAAATGAATGAGTGACAATTTACACATGATATAATCTGTATAACTCAACTAATGTGCACTGGAGGAGAAGCCAATGCGCCATAGTAGTGATATAGAGTGATCTGGACACACACCAACAGTTACAGGAGTAAATTGCCACCTAGTCTAGTCTCTCAAGCAGTTACAGGAGTGAACTGCCACCTAGTCTGAGTTAACTAGTCTAACAGTCTTCAATTAACTAACTGAAACAGAGTGAAGTGAGGAGGATATCAAAGAATCATGAGTAATGCACTAGTATGGTGATAATCCCAAGGACAATGCGCATTAGCTGGTGATGATCCCAATGTTGCATGGTGATAATCCTAATCTGGCATCTAGACTCCACTGAATTGATCAAACTGAATGTGAATTGAAGAGAATATTCTTCTAGAGAAATATTCTTCATAAAATATAGGAGACTAAATAATGACTAATAAACATACAAAAAACCTTAGGAAAATGAAATCTTAGGTGTGTGTGAAGTATCTCCAACATAGAAATCTCTGCATAAATTAGAGAAACAAAGATCAAAATTTTAATTCCACAAAGTATCTGTGTTGGTGAAGCGAGTGGGCTATAATTTCTTTGATTACGAATCAAACAAAGTTCAAACAAATCCTTCATCTTAAACATTTGAAACAAATCTTCCTATGAACTATGACTGTGGGCATCCTTCTACTTAAGCAATATATCATATAATTTCAATGTATTTCATGTCAACAAGGTTGCCTTTCCTTTTCTTATATTGATCTATCTACAACAATGTATGATCATTGATGTGTTTTCTGCTGCTGGTATTTTAGAAAAAATATTTTTTTCTTGTTTGGGTCTAGCTAATTTCATTTATTTTTAAGCCTAAGAACTTTCTTTTTAAGATTTTAAGTCATTTTGCTCTACGCTTTTCACCTTTTATTGAAGGCCTAATATGTAAGCACTATTTGTGTGTGCTTTTTGGTTTTAGTGATCAAAGGATTGTAAAACCTGTGCTTCTTTTATTTGTGTTCCGAACAGGGTGAAAATTTGGAGGCTATGGCTCATTTTTTCAGAATCAGCAGTGGTCTCCATCAGTTTTGCTTCAATCTAAAATTCCAGCTATCATGCAGAACAATAGTACTAAAAATTTACTAATTAAGCCACTAGTGAAGGTATTATTGATTTGATATACATATGTTAAAGTGATTGGATGTAGAATTTTATTATAACTGCACATTATGTGATTGAGAGCCTTGGCATATAATCTATACCCTTCTCTCTAGAAAAATAAATTTTGACAATCTTTTGCAGCACACATTGGTAGCTTCAAGCTCAGGAGCCACTGTCCTTTCTGCATGCAATGCTTTGGTGGACAATAAATTGTCTATTTTAGCACGGTTAGGTGATCATGTTGTGAAAAGTGGGGAGATGGTTGTGATTGATGTTAAGAATAGTATAGAAATGGAGGACAACAAGATTGAAGAAGGAGACATCTGCTTCAACCAGGACCACAACTCCAACTGTGACCCCGATGTTGCAGTTTCCTACATTGTGAGTGTCCATAATTTTCTTTTATAACTGCACTATAAAGTGATGAGAAAGACCATAGATTAGTTCGATTCCATTCAATAGTATCCAAGATGAAATCACACTCCAATTCCATCGAGCCCTTTAAATGGTGACCTGTCTTCCATTCATTGCTGCCCAACATGCACTTCCACATTTGAACCAGGTGTTCTCGGTCAATCTCTCAGCAGATGAGAAAAATAGAGACCGTTCTGCATGCCTTGCAGGGTTCACCAAGGCAGAACATCTATAGCAGCAAGAGTGTTAATAAAAAGCAGAAAAACAAAACATAAAACAATCTAATCTAACAACTGTGAAGCAAATAACGATTCGGAAATAAACAGAAATATCAAACATGAGACAAGGAAGTCCACAATGGTTCCAGGCTTGATCTATTAGGGAAACCAGAGTACACGCTGAAGGCAGAGATAAGGATTCCCTCTCCCTCCAACGGAAGGTCCTTCGGATCTCTCAAGATTGTGCTTTCCTTACAAAACAAGTAGAACTGAAATGAAACGGTGAAAGAACTCTGAATTAGGCT
>ML792648.1:88154-99388 GCA_009831015.1 Picea engelmannii | reverse complement strand
CACAACACAAGTGGAAAAGAATGGTTTAAACTACAACACAAGAATCAAATATCTCTATCGTGGAAATTCACGTACAAGAATTTTTTGAACAATAAGTTTTTGTTTCCATAAAGAAAAAATAAAAGAAAAGAAAAAAAGAAAACACACACACACACACATATATATGATAAAAAAAATAAAGAATATATATACAAGGAAAAAGAAAAGAATATTTTTTTTTCTTATTATAAAGAAAAATGAAAGAATATATATATATATATATATATATATATATATATGCTACGCTCTTGGTCCTGTAGACCCATCTGCACCTCACAAGTTTCCTTCCTGAAGGAAGGGGAACCAAATCCCAAGTCTGGTTCTCGAGGAGGGGGTTGTACTCCTGCATGGCAGATTCCCAAAAGAGATTTCCAGTAGCCTTGCCATAAGACTCTGGATCTCAAGACTGAACCAAGAAAAGATTCTTGGGTGGCATTGGTTCAGTGGCAGTGAGTGGAAGAGGAGGCTCCTCGAAATCAAATCGAGTCCTCCTAGTATCAACTAGATCCCCAACAAGATCCCCTGCATCTTGAAGAGTAGTCTTGGCCCACTTGGGCCTCTGCTCTGGCTCTGCATCTGCATCTGGATGCACTGAATCTGTATCTGACTGTACTGACTCTGTATCTGGATCATATGAATCCTATGAATCAAAACTCTCATCTAAATAAGAGTCGACATGTGCATGCTCATCGTCTCTGACAGGTGGAAGAAAAAAAGTGTCTACATGTGACTGTTGAGGTACATGCAAGAAAATTTCCTTGAATTGGACACTGCACTCAATCATGAGTCGGTCCAAGGAAAGATCAATGAGTCTGTATCCCTTCACACCATTGGAGTATTCAACAAATATACCCTCTATGCTTTGTGGATCAAGTACCTTCCTCTTCTCAGAGGGAACCCTGGCCCATGAACGTGAACCGAAAATACGGAAGTGGCTCACTTCTGGTTTGAGGTCGCTCCAAGCCTCATAAGGGGTCTTATCCTTGACAGATCTATGGGGAGATTTTTTTTGGATTTAGGTTGCACAATTAAGTGCTTTATCCCATAATCTAAGTGACTTTGCATGTAGCATGCACAATGCCATCTCTTTTAGATATCGATTTTTATGCTCAACAACTTCCTTTTGTTGTGAAGTATAGGGAACCATGTGCTGCAGTTGAATCCTTGCCTCATGACAAATACTTTGTATCTCATGGTTGACATACTCTCCTTCGTTATCTATTCGGAGGACTTTGATTTTCTTTCCTGATTGTGTCTCAACAAGGGTTTTGAAATCTTTGAGGTGTTGAAAGACCTCGGATTTTTGCCTGAGAAAGAAAATCTATGTGACGTGTGAGAAATCATCAACAAAAATGAGCATGTACCTTGATTTATTGATTTATATATGTGGAAAAGGTCCCATGAGGTCACTATGGATCATATCTAAATGAGAGGAATCCTTTTGAGTCTTTCCTTTGTCGAATTTCTCTTGAGGGTGTTTTCGAAGAACACATCCCTCACAAATTCCTTCGGAGAAGTGGATGTTGGGTAGATCATCAACCATTCCCATCTTTCTAAGTTGTTGCATATATCTGAAATTTAAATTCCTGAACCTTTCATTCCATATCCTACTACTTTCATCAGCACGGGTAAGCAGTAATGCAGAATCTGGTTCAATAAATTCAGAAAAAGTGTGGAGTCTAGATTGATGATTTATCTCACTGGTAGCAACCCTGGAATTGGTTTGCATGTCATAGATATCCACTGCATCAAGTGTGAATATGATTCTATTTCCGGTGCCTAAGTTAGTCATCTAATACACAGAGAGAAGATTGACAGAAAGTTTGGGAACATGAAGCGCATTCTCGAAGCTTACGTTTGTGAGTTCAATTCTTCCTTTTCCTGTGATCTCGACTAGAGAGTTGTCCCCCATCATAATAGGAGGACCTTTGCATGAATCCAATGAAGAATAAACTTCTTTTCTAGTAGCCATGTGATGTGATGCACCTGAATGTACGATCCAAGCATCGGGAGAGGAGTTGATGGCAATCAAGGCATGGCTAGAATTGTCTTTATTGGGATTCTGATCTTCTGTCTTCTTATTCTTGGCACCCTCTGGGATGTGATCTCCAAGGTTGTTTTGCTGAAGTATTTGGGTCATTAGATCTATTTGTTTCTACATACATGCGGATTTTGGATGGAATCCTTTATGGCAGTAAGTGCATTTCTTCCCTTTTCTTTCCTTTCCACCTTTGGATCCAGAGGCATCATTGAAGGGTTTTGAGTACCCTTCCTTATTTAGATTTGCATATGCTTTCCTTTTGAATTTTTCTTTATATTTTTGATATTGATGATCATTACCATGTTGCACAGAAAGTGCATGTGCCTTTGGGCCTTTGATTTTTCCCATATTGATGAGCTCATTCTACTCTTGTGTCAGAGACTCGATAAAGGCCTCAAGAGAGGGCATCGTCCAAGTATATCTAGAGGTGAATCTAACTAATGAAATGTGGATACAAACACTGAGTATTGGACCAAGTTTGGAGAGAATGGTGAGAACCATTTGTTTCTCCTCCTTAGATTTACCAACCCCTCAAGCCTCGAGTTGCGACAACAAATCCTTATATTTGGTAAATAAATCTTGGATATTGTCGAAGGTTTTTGGATCTTGTTATCGCACATCTTTTAGTTTGGATAAGAGATGGATGTAAGGAGACAAACTAGCGTAACTGAACCAATCCTAGCCAATGTCACCTTGATGGGAGAGTTCTTTCTATTTAGGGAGGTAAAGCCTAGGGGAGACATCCCTGGTGACCTGGGGTTTTGAGAAGGCAAAGGATTGAAGGCTAAGAGATAAGTTCCCCCCTCACAAGTCACCCTCGAGTAGATAGTCCGACTAACCAGCCAATAAAGAGAAGTATAACCAAAATATATGTACCTGCTTGTGACAAAACAACAAGAAATATATATATGCAAGCTTGCTCGCTTGGTTAGTACTTCACATAATCAATGACTATCTGATATATAAGAAATTGTAGCAATAAATATTGATGAAGTTAATGTTTATATGATAGAAACAATGTATAATATCACTTATTCAATAAATAATAAAGAAACTTGGAATTCAATGTAACAATTAACACTTCATTTAGATGATGCCTTAAACAACCATTCAATTGCTTAAAGTAAAATGATAGCTGCACAATGATGTTTATAGAAAAGGATGACGACAACAATTAGTTAGTAGGGTTAGTCTTTAGGCTAGGGTTTGAAATATTAGTAATTTCTTTAAGTGTTTGATTGAAGTTGTGATCAAGTTACTCAAAATAAAGGAGGTCTTTAGATCAATGCCTTAGGGTTAATGGAGTCAAAAGTAGAGGACACAAAAGTTGAAGGATCAAGTGAAAGTAATAAGAATAAGGACAAGAGGGTTAGACCTTGAGGTGTT
Source organism: Picea engelmannii (assembly GCA_009831015.1). Taxonomy (NCBI): domain Eukaryota; kingdom Viridiplantae; phylum Streptophyta; class Pinopsida; order Pinales; family Pinaceae; genus Picea; species Picea engelmannii. Next base: position 95,922 of record ML792648.1, on the reverse strand, counting down.
GCTAAGGCAAGGCCACAAGGATGAAACCCTAGGGGAGAGAGGCTCACTTTGGTGTAGGGGAACTAGGCCTCAGTGCTCTCTCCTCCTTCCTTAGCTTAAATGACAAATTGGCTAGCTTGAAAGATTGTATAAGACCAAGACAAGAGGTTTTGCAGGTAACGTGTTGCTATGGCAAGGATTTACTAGGCAAACCCTAGAGAAAATCAGATCACCAAGGTGTAGGGGAACTAGGCCTTGATGAGTTTTCTCCTTCTTAGCTCAATAAGAAAAATGGCTAGCATGGAAGAGGAAGAAAAGAGTGTTGCTAAGGCAAGGCTCTATCTCTCTTCAATAAATGGCTCAAAATCTTGACGGGGACATGAGACAAGGACACAAAATGTGTTCTTGTCACCTAGGGTTTATTCAGAAAATTATAACCATAAATGCAAGAAGAACAATACTACAACCATTCAATTAAGAAGTTTTGCGGAAATTTACTTACATTTAACTAAGAAAACAAGTAGCAAACCCTAGTTGTAACACCTTCCACCAAGATAAATTCCAAAAATTCCAATATAAGTCCAAAATAGTCTTCCTTCAACAAGTGTGCCTCACAATTTAAGCCAATCACCCAAAAATGGCACAAATTTCAGACCTCACCAAGTGGTGAGTGAAAGATGATGAAAAAATGAAGGTTGAAACCCTCAATTTATACAGTACCATGACCTAATTTTACATTTTAGGTCATGAAAAAGGTCGACAAGGCCAAAATACTAAAAATCATATTGTTTAACATTAAATGCTTAAAATTAAACCTAATCAAGCTAAAGAGAGATGGAATGCCCCTTTTAGGGTGACGTTATCCCCTTCTAGGGAAAATGCAACATATTGGAGCAAAACGTTAGCCCTCCTTAGCCTTCTCGAACCTGCCACACGTGCCAAAACTGCTCCAGTTGTCTCCCAAAGCATCCATGCTACTAGGTGACATCATGGTCATGAAGGGTGATGTCCTAGGCCTTCCAAGGCCAACATTCCACTGAGAAGGGCACAACCCCCTAGGTCAAGGTGTGTTGGGATGCCTCTGCAAGACGTCCTCCTTCTCTCCCATGCAAACCCCTTTGTCTTGTCTTTGCCCCCTGTTGGGGTATCTGCATGCATTTGGTGGTCTCTTCAACACCATGGAGGTCTGAAATGATCATCTCCCCATGTGTACCTGTCCAACATGGTAACTGTCCATCAGTCATGATCCTGCACATCAACATCTACGCCCTCCATGGGCTCATAAGTCACAGGGATCATAGCAATGTCAATCACATCTCATCATCAATATTATTAAACATGTGCATAAACCCCTATTACCCCAATTAAAAGATCAAATACATTATACAATCCCGCAATACAAGTTTGGGGAAAGTGACAGGGCGTCCTATTAGGCTAGTGTCCACTGGAAGAGGAAATTTTTTGGAAGAGACTTCATCTGAGCCATGTAAGTGGGTGATGTGGATAAGGGATGTCCAGGAAAATGCGTGCAATGAGAACAAGGGGATGCAAAGTTTTACTTGTGGGTGCCTTTGTAGAAGGCGAGCTGCACATGTCCCGGATGCAAGTTTTTTCAAGCGCAATTCATGCCTTTTATTCTTTATTCTTATTGCTTTTTCTTCAAGAAGCTAATCAGGGGACACTTCCCTAGTGTGGTTACCATTGGTGGCAGCGCTACCCATAAGTACTTTGACAAAAATGAGAAGGTTGGCTCGTGATGAGACCCCCTTTCTCTTGGCCATGCAACCAAGAGTCACTATCCTGACGTGGTAACCAGCTGGTGGTAATGTCATACTGCTAGATACCCATGGACCTAATAGGTTGGCTCATGATGAGACCCCCTATCCTCTGATTAGGTCTTGTTTTATTATTTTCATTGGGTCCCTCTGGTTTCTTGCTGAGAATCCTTTTACTTCTTTCTCGGGGATCCATGGGCAAAGCATCTCGAGGTTTTATTTTTAGGCTTTTATCTATTTCCATCTTGGTTTTAACTTCTGGGCCTTTAGCCCCTTCTTCCCACAAGATAGGGTGCAATCCTCAAATGATAGGTCAACCTAATTCCCAGACAAGTGTAATGGGATAGATGAATGGGAAGCAAGATGGAAAAGTGGTGTTATGATAGGAGGGGACGATGGCTTTTCAGAAGTCCCCCTAGTGGCAAACCAAAACATATGGAAACAGGCTTACTAGGGCATCCTGTCATTCCCCCAAGACATGGTCAAGTGGGAAAGTATAAGATCCAATAATTTGTTAGAAACAAAAGGAATTAAATGCACATACCATGATAACCGAACTCATTACCTCATGGAGCAAGAACCATCTCTGATACAAGAACAAACTGAAGGTGATGAATGTTGTTTCTACTGACAAAGTAGAGGCGTTGAAAGTGAGAAAATATGGGCCATGCCAAAGTCGACTTGGCTCTTGGTACTCCATGTCTAGGACATGTCAGCCTCGAGACATGATCTCCTAGTTATCCCTAAAAGTGGGGTATAACAGATCCAATGGGAGTAATTCCAACTCGATCATATGTCCCCTCATCTCGTCATGTTTTCCAAAAATCCCTTCCATGGTGGTCCAAGTTTCATTGGGGGTTTTACAGGAGGATATGTGAAAGAGGAGTTCAGGAGAAATGAGATTGCAAATTGTTCCAAATGCTTCATCCATTCGAATTAGATACTTGGATTTTTTATGGATGATATTGGTTTTGTCTCTGTGTTCGTGGTTAACCGATATAATCCTCTACCTTGAAGATGCATTATCATCTTCTCCTTTCCTGCAAAGAAATTGTACAGTGTAAGAATGAATTCTTTTGGAAATTCCATTTTCCCGATGTCGTCAATCTTCGGTACTTGCAAAAATAATTTGGTGTGTCTTTTCCCTAGCAGTCTGTCGGATCTGATACCATGTAAATGTGTTGAATCTGCAAAGAATAGATCTATCTAGGAATTGACATACACAGTTGTAGAAAAAATATGAGAAAAGAGAAGCAAAAGAGAAAGAATGGAAGAATTCGCATTAACCAAATGAATGAATGATAATTTACACATGATATACTTTGTATAATTCAACTAATGCGCACTAGAGGAGAATCCAAGGTGCCATAGTGGTGGTGTAGAGTGATCTGGACACACACCAACAGTTACGGGAGTAAACTGCCACCCAGTCTAGTCTCTCAGGAAGTTACGAGAGTGAACTGCCACCTAATATTAGTTAACTAGTCTCTCAGTCTTCAATTAATTGACTGAAACAGAGTGAAGTGAGGAGGAGATGAGAAAATCATGAGTAATGCGCTAGTCTGGTGATAATCCCAAGGAAAATGCACATTAGCTGGTGATGATCCCAATGTTGCATGGTGATAATCCCAATGTGGCATCTAGACTCCACTCAACTGATCAAACTAAAGTGTGATCTGAAGAGAATATTCTCCTAGAGGAATATGCTTCCTAAAATATAGGAGACTGAATAATGACTAATAAATATAGTAAAAACCTTAGGAAAAAGAAATCCTAGGTGTGTGTGAAGTATCTCCAACATAGAGATCTCCGCATAAGTTAGAGAAACAAAGATCAAAATGTTAATTCCACAAAGTATCTATGTTGGTGAAGTGAGTGGGATATAAGTCCTTTGTTTACGTGACTATGACTGTGACTGTGACTGGGCATTCTTCTACTTGAGCAATATATCATAAAATTTCAATTCAATTCCTTTCAATGAGGTTTCCGTGTTTTTCCTTATATTGATCTATTTATAACATGTATTATCATTGAAATTATCATACAAATTTATCTGTTTGTGTCAACGTTATTTCATTTATTTCTAAGCCCAATGGATTTTGTTTTAAGACTTGAACTCACTCTGCTCAACACTTTTCACATTTTGACTGAAGGCCTAATAAATAAAATGTGCACTATTTGTCTGTATTTGTTTACTTTTAGTCATCAAAGCACTGTAAAACCTGTTCTTTTTTCTTGTTGCAAACATGGTCAAAATTTGAATACTATAGCTCATTTTTGAGGACTCATCAACAATCACCATCAGATTTTCTTAAACCTAAAAATTCAGCTATTGTGCAGAAAAATAATACTAAAAAAATACCCAATGAAGCGGTGGGGGAGGTTGTTGAACAACCGAGAGGAGGGGTGAATCAGTTGTCATCGTGCTTAAACAATTATGCTTCTTTTAAAATATTTACAAGGCACTCAATCATGATCACAATAATGCAGGGAAATGAACAATGACACATTCAACATCAATCACATATATGAGAAACACAGAGACAAAATTTTCCTAAGGAAACCCATACAGGGTAAAAACCTCTTCTTCTTTATATGATAAGTATTATTTACATTCTTTACATTATCATACATTTGAGCACCAACTCATTGTGAGGCTACAACCTCTGTTTTGCAAGCTGCAACTTGCTGAGAGCACCAACTCTCTGTTTTTCTCTAGCACCCACTCCCTGGTTTCTCTAGCTCCAACTAGAAGGAAGCACCAACTCCTTGGTTTCTCTAGCACCAACTAGAAGGAAGCACCAACTCCCTATGTTTAAGCCCCCACTTGAACCTCTGAGGACACCAGTCCTCCCTAGCACCTCCCAATCACCCTTGATTATGAATTTGAAATAGTGAAACCTATTACAATGATATAGTGCTCAATAACATCTTACCAGTCTCATCACTGTTCTGCAAGATTTGGCTACTCAGACTTCCTCACTGTCTTTTAGCATGCATCCACTGCCCATTCTATTCTTCTGCTTTTTATGCTCTGTGTGCCATGTCCATTCGCTGCACAGTGCTTCTTCTATTCTTTTTAGATGCTGCACTCTGATCCTTCTTCATGCATGAATCACCTTCAACAACAAGATTCACAACAATTCCAGCAACAACAACAGCCCCATCTCTTCTCTGTACAATGTATTTATAGCTTTTGTGCACCTTGTGCATGCAATGCACACAATCCCTCTGCATACTCACACCGCGCCGATATCCTCCACAACTTGAGTGCTCTGTCTGATCATCATCGTGACTCTTTAGCTTCTCTGGCCGTTTTTCCACTCGTTCAACATCACTGTATGTTATGCTGAGATTGCTCAGCCTCTCTGGTAGTTGAGACTCTTCATCTTCTCTGTACAGTCGAGCTCACCTTCTCTGCTCCAGTTACAAGCTTCAATGCTCATCCAGTTGTCAATCACCTCCACGAGCATCTTCATCCCTCTTGAAGATTCCCAGAGACTCTTCATCTCCTCTGTCAATCACCCCAAAGTGTCTTTGAGTCCTCTGGCATAAACCATCAGTGGTTTCTCACAGTTACACTGTGACGAGCAACAGTAGACCTTTGATTATGCTCAGATTCACCTGCATCGTTGGATTTACTCTGATGGGTTCTTGTGTTAATTACCCGTTTCGCACTTTCACAATTCAGAGATTCTGTGATGAGACATATTGAGTCTCCATGTCACGAGTTCTGAAACTCCGAAACAGAGTTTTTCTGTGTTGGCTTCTTCCTCTATATGACCATGGCCATGGCCAAGTGCTTATGCAAAAAGTAATTTTCACGAATTTGCATTTCATGAGTCTGGAGATGAGGCATCTTGACTCTCCAAATCGCGATCCTCGAAACCATAAGATGGAGCTGAGATCAACAGTCCACGATCTCGATGAATCTATGGTATAGATCTCATCGTGAATTCGCATCTCACGATTCCTGTGATGGAGGTCCTTGTCACTCCAAGTTGCGATAGGCGAAACTTTGAAATGAAGCTTAGATCAATGGTCCATGATTTCGATGAATCTACGGTCCATATCTCATCGTGAATTTGCATTTTGTGATTCCTTCGATGGAGGTCCTTGTCACTCCAAGTTGCGATACGCGAAACTCTGAAATGAAGCTTAAATCAATGGTCAATGTTCTCGATGAATCTACGTTCACAATTAAATCGCGATTTCAATGGTCATATTTCTTGCCTCTCCAAGTCACGAGTCGCGAAACTCCGAAACTGAGTTGATGGTCCAGATCACACCTTGATCTGATAGCTGTGATTAAATCAAAATTTCTCATATCGTGATTTCAATGGTCATATTTCTTGCCTCTTCAAGTCGCGAGTTGCGAAACTACAAAATAGAGTTGACGGTCCAGATCACACCTTGATCTGACAGCTACAATTAAATCGCAATTTCAATGGTCATATTTCTTTCCTCTTCAAGTCGCGAGTCACGAAACTCCGAAATGGAGTCGACAGTCCATATCACACCTTGATCTGACAGTCATCGGGAATTGTAAATGGGATCCAACGATCAGAGATGCTACTTCTCCTCCCGATCTTACTTTGTTCCGCTTACTCTGATCTTGCCATTGCTGATCTTTGTCATCACTGATCTTTTCCATCACTGATCTTTGTCATCGTTGATATTTTCCATCACTGTTCTTTGCCATCGCTGTTCTTTCCATCAATGATCTTTGTCATCGCTGATCTTTGCCATCGTTGTTCTTGCCATCAATGACAAGCTTACTCCCAACTGTAAACCTTCCAACAATCTCCCCCTTTGGCATTGATGGCAACAAAGGCAACCATGTTCTTTTCTCCCCCTTTGACATCGATGTCAAAGAAAACACGCTCCCCCTGAGTTGTTGCATTAATTTTAGGAGGTATCAGTTATGAAACCAATACAGGACTCCCCCTAATAGGATGGACTCTCTTATATGTGAGACAGGATGACACCCAACTTATGTCTGAGATATTCAAATGGTGTCTTTGCTAGAGGTTTAGTAAAGATGTCTGCAATTTGTTCTATAGTGGGAATGTAATTGACCTGAACAATCTGATTGGTGACCTGCTCTCTCATAAAATGATATTTTATGGGAATATGCTTGGTCTTGGAGTGGAATACAAGATTTTTAGACACACTGATGGAACTAGTGTTATCACAATGAATTGGAATGGGATCAGTGTAAGTTACCTTCAGATCTGCAAGAGTTTGTATCATCCATAAAATTTGTGTGCAGCAAGTAGCAACAACAATGTATTCTGCCTCTGTAGTGGATAATGAAATGGATCCTTGCTTTTTACTAAGCCATGCAACTAATGAGTCACCCAGAAAGAATGATCCTCCACTGGTTATTTTTCTCTCATCAACATAGTTTGCCCAATCTGCATCTGAATAAGCAGTTAACTGGAAATTTTGATTTCTGGGATACCACATACCATAAGTCAGTGTTCCTTTCAAATACCTGAATATCCTTTTGACAGCTTTCAAATGAATTTGTTTAGGTGTATCCTAGTATCTTCCTACCATTCCTACAACATGCATTATGTCTGGGTGAGATGCTGTGATGTACAACAAGCTTCCTATGATTGATCGATATGAGCTCTGATCAACATCAGGTGAATCATCATCCTTGCTTAATTTACATCCAGTTACCATAGGTTTACCCACAGGTTTAGAATCTTCCATTTGAAACATTTTCAACATTTCTCTTAGATATTTCTCTTGAGAAATGAACATCCCTTTGGGCCTCTGAGTAATTTGCAGACCAAGAAAAAATGACAGTTCTCCTATCATAGAAATTTCAAATTCAGACTCCATGGCAGAAGAAAACCATTATACTAATGAATCCTTATTACATCCAAAGATGATGTCATCTACATAGACCAGTACGATGAGCAAATTATTATCCTCTGTTTTAATATACAGATTGTTGTCAGTTGTTCCTCTCTTGAACCCTTTGTCTTTGAGATACATATCCA
>ML792648.1:71107-87186 GCA_009831015.1 Picea engelmannii | reverse complement strand
CTGCACTGTTCTGTTTTGCCTCTCAACAACTCCATTTTGTTGTGGAGTTCTTGGGATTGTGTATTCTCTCTTGATCCCATGTTCATCGCAGAATTCCTTGAAGTCTCTTGACATAAACTCTCCTCCCCGATATGATCTTACTGATTTTAACCTCTTGTCTGTTTGAGTCTCTGTTAAATCCTTAAATATTTTAAAATTCTCAAATGCTTCAGCTTTTTCTTTGAGAAAGGCAACCCAAGTAAGTCTGGAGTAATCATCGATAATCAACATGAAGTAGTTTTCTTTCCTTGTGCCTTCCCGTCTTGATGGTCCACATAAATCCATATGAACTAGTTGGAGTGGTTTCTCTGTTGAAGTAAAGCTCTTGGACTTAAACTGTGTCCTGTTTTTCTTTCCTACTTAATAGGGTTTACACATTGAATCTTGGGGCTTTGATATTCTCAGAAGATCTTTTACTACCTCAAGGTTTTTGAGTTTGATTAAGTGGTCAAAGTTTATATGTCCAAGTCTCCTATGCCATAACCAACTTTCATCATGTTTTCTTAGATGACATTCTTCTCTATTTTCTTTCAGCACATATACATTATTTTCTATCCTTATGCCTTTGGCCACCACTTGTCCTGAGCTTACAGAATTTATCTTACAGTCCTTGGACGTGAACAACACTTCACATCCTTTGTCACACATTTGACTTACACTGAGCATATTATGTTTCAGCCCATCCACAAATAGAATATCTTGGGCTTTTCATTTTCCATTACTTAAGCTCACCATCCCTTTGCCCTTTATTTTCCCTGGAGCATCATTTCCAAAGGTTACGTTTCCTGATTTGCTTTCACTTAGATATATAAACTTGACTTTGTTTCCCATCATGTGTTTGGAGCATCCACTGTCTGTATACCAAGGGTTTGTTTTTCTTTGAGCGGACAACACTAATCCACACTTGTCACTTTCATTCTTCTTCCAAAACTTGACATTTTCAACAGGAGATTTCAAATCTGGTTCATATTCCCTTAAACAATAGTCAATAGATTTGTGTCCATAGTTATGACAGATGTGGCATTCAATCTCATTGTTCAACAGGTCAAACTTATTGGTGCAGCGTTGTCTACTCATTGACTGTTGATTATTTCTTGACCTCTTTAGTTGCAAGTCCGTGGACTTAATTTGGCAATTGGCAATCAGTCAAGGTTTGTCACTTGGCTGCATTATTCTTTGTTGTGGCAAGTATTTATTCCTTTGGAATATTAATTGCTCATGTCTAAGTCTTAAGGATCAATTTATAGCTTTGTGACCAAAGTTAGCACAATAGAAACAATAGCCATAGAAGAATTCTTTGTACTTGGAAAATGGTTTTCTTATTTGAGCAAATCGATTTCTTCCAGACTAAGACATTGTTCAACAGTGAGAACATTACTTCTTTGTTCTACAAATTCAGACCTGGCATCTTTTAACTTACTCGACTTGGGCGGCTGATTGTCTTCATTTGTTTCTACAGGATTGTTATTGTCATTGGTTGTACTTTTGACAAACTTGATGGGTTCTTCATTTCCTGGCTTACCACTACTTAATCCCTCTTCATACCCCAGGCCAGTTTTCAGATTTGGTTTCCTTTGCTGATTCAGAGTGATGGCCAATCCTTCTGAGGCTTTGATACTTGACAGATTCTGATTATACAAGGCTTGAAACTTCTCCATTTATTTCCTCATTTTCACTACTTCTTGTTCTAATGCTTCACATCTTGCCTTCTTTTCTGATAGCTGATGTTTTAGAATCTCTTCGATTTTCTTTGCCTCTTCCAATTCTACTTTTAGTAGGACAAGGTCTTCATCAAGTTCTTTACTATCTTTCTCGAACTGTATCAACAATTGTCTTTGCTTTCTGTTCTTGATTCTTAGTCTGTTAATCTCTTCCAGTGCACTGATCAGTTCTCCTTCCATGTCAACCACAGCTTCTTCTTCATCACTCCCTGTGCTTTTATTATCATAATCCTCTTTGGCCATAAGTATGAAGTCATTTAGTTTATCTTCAATAGAGGAGTCATTTTCTTCATCATCTGAAGGATCATCATCATTGTTTACGCGCATACTTTTCTTCTTAAATTTTTTCTCTTTAAAGAAATTTCTATGTTTGTACTTCTCCTCATCATCACATGTTTGATCATTTCCTTTGTGGGGACATTTATTTGCAAAATGACCTATCCTACCATAGTTGAAACATTTGAAAGGAAGTTTACCTTTGTATTTGCCTGAACCCTTCTTCAGTCTCTTCACAAATTTTTCTTCAATTTTGTCGGGCTCAGAATCCTCATTCTTGTCTGCTTTAAATGATGCTTCTCTGGAGGTAGGTTTATCTTTAACTATTCTCATTTCATATGCAGTCAATGTTCCTAGCAGTTGATCAAACCCCAAGGTTTTTAGATCATTAAGTTCTTTTATAGCAGAGACCTTCGGGTTGAACCTATCTAGGAGAGATCTCAATATTTTCTGAACTAAAGAAGGTTCATCAGTTGTTTCACCAAGTGCCTTCATTGCATTTACCATTTCTTCTACTCTTAGAAAGTATTTTCCAATAGTTTCATGTTCCTTCATCTTCAGTTGTTCAAACTATATTTTGTAGGTTTGAAGCTTTGCATCCTTTACTTTCTCATTACCCTCATAGCTTCTAATGAGTTTGTCCCACATTTCTTTGGCAGTTCCTACTTGCATAAATTTTATGAATTCTGCTTCTGCAAGCCCACTCAAGATAGCATTCCTAGCCTTAGAATTGAAGCTAAATTCTAGTTTGTCACCCTTATTAGCTAGCACAATTGGCTTTACATAACCAGTATCTACCACATCCCAGACATCTGCTCCTAACGACATTATGTAGGTTCTCATTCTAACTTTCCAGAAGGCACAGTTTGTTCCATTGAACAGAGGAGCCTTATTGGTTAAATTTCCTTCATGGATTAACATGTTTAAGCTCTAGGATCTACCCTTAGATAAAAGGGGCTGGCTCTGATACCAATTGTTGAACAACTGAGAGGGGGGTTGAATCAGTTGTCACCGTGCTTAAACAATTATGCTTCTTTTAAAATATTTACAAGGCACTCAATGATGATCACAATAATGCAAGGAAATGAACAATGGCACATTCAGCTTCAATCACATATATGAGAAACACAGAGACAAAAATTTCCCAAGGAAACCCATACATGGTAAAAACCTCTTCTTTTTTATATGATAAGTATTATTTACATTCTTTACATTATCATACATTTGAGCACCAACTCATTGTGAGGCTACAACCTCTATTTTGCAAGCTGCAACTTACTGAGAGAACCAACTCTCTGTTTTTCTCTAGCACCCACTAGAAGGAAGCACCCACTCCCTGGTTTCTCTAGCTCCAACTAGAAGGAAGCACCGAATCCCTGGTTTCTATAGCACCAACTAGAAGGAAGCACCAACTCCCTGTGTTCAAGCCCCCACTTGAACCTCTGAGGACACCAGTCCTCCCTAGCACCTCCCAACCACCCTTGATTATGAATTTGAAATATTGAAACCTATTACAGTGATATAGTGTTCAATAACAACTTACCAGTCTCATCACTATTCTGCAATATTTGGCTACTTAGACTTCCTCACTGTCTTCCAGCATGCATCCGCTACCCATTCTGTTCTTCTGCTTTTTATGCTTTGTGCACCATGTCCATTCGCTGCACAGTGCTTCTTCTATTCTTTTTAGCTATTGCACTCTGATCCTTCATCATGCATGAATCACCTTCAAAAAAAACATTCACAGCAATTCCAGCAACAACAACAACCCCATCTCTTCTCTATACTATGTATTTATAGCTTTTGTGCACCTTGTGCATGCAATACGCGCAATCCCTCTGCATACTCACACCACGCCGATATCCTCCACAACTCAAGTGCTCTGTCTGATCATCATCGTGACTCTTCATATTCTCTGGCCATTTTTCCACTCGTTCAACATCACTGTATGTTATGCTGAGATTGCTCAGCCTCTCTGGCAATTGAGACTCTTCGTCTTCTCTGTGACAGTCGATCTCAACTTCTCTGTTCCAGTTACAAGATTCAATGCTCATCCAGCTGTCAATAACCTCCATGACCATCTTCATCCCTCTTGAAGATTCCCAGAGACTCTTCATCTCCTCTGTCAATCACCCCAAAGTGTCTTCGAGTCCTCTGGTAGAAACCATCAGTGGTTTCTGGCAGTTACACTGTGACGTGCAATAGTAGCCCTTCGATTATGCTCAGATTCACCTGCATCGTTGGATTTACTCTGATGGGTTCTTGTGTTAATTACTCATTTCACACTTTCACAATTCATAGATTCTGCGATGAGACATCTTGAGTCTTCATGTCACGAGTTTAGAAACTCCAAAACAAAGTTTTTCTGCACTGGCTCCTTCCTCTATATGACCATGGCCATGACCAAGCGCTTATGAAAAAAGTGCTTTTCACGAATTCTCATTTCTTGAGTCTGGAGATGAGGCATCTCGACTCTCCAAGTCGCGATCCCCGACACCCCAAGATGGAGCTAAGATCAATGGTCCACGATCTCGATGAATCTACGGTCTAGATCTCATCGTGAATTTTCATCTCGCGATTCCTGTGATGAAGGTCCTTGTCACTCCAAGTTGCGATAGGCGAAACTCAGAAATGAATCTTAGATCAACAGTCCACAATTTTGATGAATCTACCGTCCAGATCTCATCGTGAATTCGCATCTCACGATTCCTTCGATGGAGGTCCTTGTCACTCCAAGTTACGATAGGTGAAACTCCGAAATGAAACTTAAATCAATGGTCCACGATCTCGATGAATCTACGGTTCTGATTAAATCCCGATTTCACATATCGTGATTTCAATGGTCATATTTCTTGCCTCTCCAATTCGTGAGTTGCGAAAATCCGAAATGGAGTCGACGGTCCAGATCACACCTTGATTTGACGACTGCGATTAAATCGCGATTTCGCATATTGTGATTTCAATGGTCATATTTCTTGCCTCTTCAAGTCGCGAGTTGCGAAACTCCGAAATGGAGTCGACGGTCCAGATCACACCTTGATCTGATGGCTACGATTAAATTGTGATTTCTCATATCATGATTTCATTGGTCATATTTCTTGCCTCTTCAAGTCGTGAGTCGCGAAACTCCAAAATGGAGTCGACGGTCCAGATCACACCTTGATCTAACGGTCATCGAGAATTGTAAATGGGATCCAATGATCAGAGATGTTACTTCTCCTCCCGAGCTTACTTTATTCCTCTTATTTTGATCTTGCCATCACTGATCTTTGTCATCGCTGATCTTTTCCATCGCTGATCTTTGTCATCGTTGATCTTTGCCATCGTTGTTCTTTGCCATCGTTGTTCTTGCCATCAATGATCTTTTTCATCGCTGATCTTTGCCATTATTGTTCTTTCCATCAATGACAAGCTTACTCCCAACTAAAAACCTTCCAACAGAGGTATTATTCATTTGATTTACATTGGTTACATCTAAATACTCTATACATTGTTGTCCAAAAAAATATTTTTTGAGAATCTTTTACAGTAGATACAGTTGCCAGCTGCAAGCTTCGGAGGCATTGTCCTTTCAAAAAAGGTTGGTTTAGTAGCCTTAGCTACTGATGTTTCAAAAATTCGGTAGATTGACATGACTATTATTAGGGGCAGTAGAGAAATCTCCACTTTGAAAAAGAATTCTATAGCTCAGAATATACATATTTGTGATCAAAAGAGAGTTAAATTGCAAATTAAGATGGGTTCTGGATCTATACCATGTAGCAAGAGATCTGCAATTTACATCATCTTAGGCCATGGTAATTCTCAATTCCCGTCACTTGAGGATATCCCTAATGATGGCCATGAATCCTCTTCTGAAAATGAATCCACTCATGCTCCATCTCCTCTGCCTATCATCCAAGTATGTTTTCCATTTTCTGTCTTTGCTCACAGATTTTGTTTAATTTAATGTCTCTTTAGGGATCCAAGAATCTTCTCTATATCACTAAATGTTTTTTGTTGGTTTGTTTGCTTGAACTAGAGCATATTATGACATCACGTCATATTACTGGAATTTCCTTGCCTACACCCCTTCTAGATTTTCTGCCCCAATTGTTGGAGAGAGATGAGAAGGTTTTTGCAAAAGAACCTGAAAATTTGATAGCTAAGACAGAGTCTCAGAAATATCCTTCAACAAATAAAAATGGCATTGAGTTGGTAAAGGAGTTTCAAGGACTAAAGGAAAACAAATCGATATCTATTGGGAACAAAAGAAAATATACAGAAAAAAAGGAGACTTATACTAAATTTGGAAGGAATGCTCCAAATAATTTGAAACGTCCAACAAAGACCTCTTCAAAGGACTCTTGTCATGGAATGCAGGAATTGGAAATCATAGGAGAATCAGGGAAATTAACTCTAAAGAGATCTGATACACAAAGGAAAGGAACAAAAGAAGCATCAAAGGACAATATCTATCTGGTTGATATAAAAGAAAACTGGGTAATGTGTGACACCTGTGGGAATTGGTGTGATATTAGTGAATATTCAACCATGCAAGTTGTTAATGGGATGTATGGAACACAACTAGGCTAGTGTCAGGTGGATGCAAATAAAGAGAAACTTCAACATCCAAGTGCTCCTCTCTTTGAACTCGTCTTTGATATCGAACAAGCTGAGTGTTATGAAAATAATGTAAAATAATAAGTATAAATACATCATAAATAGATAATGAATAATAATGAAGAGACACCTTCCTAGTGAAAGGTCACGTCTCTTCACAAAAGGGCACCCCTGCATGGGTATATAAATCTCATCATCCCTACTAATGCATGTGCATCCTAACTTATCCTAACTTCATTGCACACATCATGCATCACTTGCATTATGCACTTGAGTGCATATCAAATGTGTTTAGATTCTTATGCTCCATGTAGTTGTCCATGAATCACTCTAGATACTTTTGGCCCTATGCACTGTCATTCTTCAAATCTCTGCACTATTTTTCCCTGATCTAAACAAATTCTAGCCAAGTCCCCCTCAACCATATTGCAATTCCAACCAATATTCCCTATTGGCCAGTGCTTCCACTTAGGTAATCAACCCCAATTTTTACCTTGTCGAAACCTTTTGTCACCTTGGAAAGAGGTAGTTCTTATCATTCCATCACCTTAGTACTGCAATATCCTTGAATCAAATCAACTATTATCATTATGTAATCCCTTGCCATTATCTTTTCTCAAACTTCATTTCATTTAATAATTCCTTGTGAAGCCCTATCCATTCCACTCAGAACCAAACCACTTCTTCTAATGAAATATTTATTTTCTCCATTAGCTCTCAAAAGTGAATGGACCTTCATTATTCCATCCATTTATTTCCTTTCACCCGCACCATACTTCTACTATGCACTCTGATAACATAAGTGGATTTATTTATCTAAGTACTTTTAGACAAAAGTAGTTAATTCATAGCTAACAATTCTTTTCCTGGAATTCCTATCCTTGCACATAGAGATGACTCACCCATCACATGAGTCGCACATCACCTCCTGATATCCTTTCTCTCTTTTTCAACAATATTTTCATCTATCAACACATCTCTACCTTCAAGGATATGGAGGCTTACCTTTCCTTCCTGTACCTATTGATGTCATTCTTCACCAATTGAATTTATGTTTCAAGTGAGAATCCCTATTGATATGTGTTTGTGAATCATTTAGACTATGTAGCAACTGGATATTAAATTTGGCCCTACTCTTCTTGATTCCTTTATCAATTTTCACTACCTACCCTGTAGCCCTGCACTTCCCTTTGCAATCTCTTTATTATCTCAACCAGTTCTTCAAGTTCTACCCTACTTATCAACAATGCCTTCTTATTTAAAACTCATCCCCTTTTATCTATGAGATTGTTACTCTCCCAAATGTATCTTTATGCCACTACATAGGAACCATCATGAGTATCTGCACTCATTCTTACACAATACTAACATCTAGCATGTACCTCTAACATATGGAAATGTTTTTCCAAAATTAATATTATTTGGAAAACTTTCACATTGAGAAATTGCATGGTTCACATAGTCCAATTTCCATTTATCCCGCAACTTTATGAAACAACCAGATGCTTTCTCAGAGAACCTAAACCTTCCATCATGTTTTCCTCTAGATTAATTTTCTAATGGCTATAAGCATGCCTTGTTCTAATTTCAGAAATGAAAGTTATGGCTCTATGAAATCAACAATTTCACCCTTTTTCACATGTTTCATTGGTACGATTAATCTCAAAATCTATATTCTACCACTTCTGTAAAGAAATATGGAAAGAACCATTATTTTTTATTATTATATTGGGTGTTGTTAGTACTCCTGATTATGAATACACAACCACTCTAAATCAGGATCTAAGGCTCCCTCCAACTTCTGCATCAATCTAAAATTTTCAACTTTGTCCTTTTGCATTTTCTCCAGACTTAGAATTTTTAGCAGAAAATGGATTCCCGAAATGGAGAAAAACTGGCAAAAACTCCCTCAAGACAAAGTTTTCTATATTGAGGAGTAGATAAAATTTAGACCAAATAAAAAAAATTGGATTGGTGATATGAGGTCCCTTTTCCTCTGAAGATTTCAAAAATCCCCAAAACGTGCATGAGAATAGTGGATTTTTCTCTTTTGGGGCATCTCCACTCCCAATTGGGTATCTTCATTCCTACATTTTGGACTTCCTACAAAATTTTCACTTTTATCCAAGCCTCAATTACCGAGCATGACCCAGATCTTTAAAAACCGTTATTTTTCATTTTCTTGAAAATAGAAGTAGAACTAGCCAAAGGCCCTCACTAGCAAATTTGTAGCATTTATCACTATATAAATACCCTTTAAATTTCATCTAAAAATGATTTTTTCTTCTCCTATTATGACCAAAGAAAGTTCTCGACTCTAAACGTTTTATTTTTTTGTAAACTTTTATATTTATCTCCTTCCCTTTCCTCCTCTCTCTCCTCTTCTTTTCTTCTCTCATTCTCTTCTCTTCTCTCTCCATTCTTCTCTTTTCTCTTTTTCTTCTTTTCTTATTTCTTTTCTTCTCCTTTCCTTTATCAGTGATTTATTATATTTTCCCCTCATTGACGTTTCAACACCAAAATCACTTTCTTTACCAACATTTTGGCACCAGAATCTCTTTTCCTTGTTGATTTTTTGGTGCCAGATATTTTTTCTTCACTAACATTTCAGCGTCGAATCTCCTTTATTCATCGATATTTCACTATCGGATCTCCTTTATTCATTGAAACTTTGATGTTGGATCTCCTTCCTTCATCAACGTTTTGACATTGAATCTCCTTTCTTCGTTGATGTTTCGATGTCGAATCTCCTTTCTTTTCCAAAACATCGTCACCAAAAGTCCTTTCCTCGTTGAAGTTTCAACATTGAGATGTCTTTTCTTCACCAATACACTCCTTTATTGGTGAGTTGAAAATATATTTATTTTTCGACACGCTCCTTTATATATGAGTAGAAAATATATTTCTTCACCAAGATACATTGTATCGATGAGAAGAAAATATCTTTCTTCACTAACATACACTGTATCGGTGAGAAGATAAAATCTCTCTTCATCGACATAAGTTCTATCAACGACAAAAAAAAAAACTTTTCTACACCTAACCATTTTTCCTAAAATGCAAACTTGTGACTGTCGCGAACCTCCATACTCGGCTCTTTGGGATAAACTTGACCGCTCCAACCTACATTTAACTACTTAATCAACCAAGTTAACCTCTACAACAAGAAAACCCAACACAAATTACAATTAAGGGAATTTCAACCCCATATCCTTTATGTTGAGAGAACTCAAATTTTTCCCCAACCACCCTATGTAGTTGCCATATATTTGACCCATTTTGGCCTTCAGGACCAAAACCCATTTGTTGAGTTCATATTCACTACATACCCGTTTCATTTTCCAACTAAAATATGCCCAAAACTTAAGGGATTTTACTTGATTTTGCAAATTTTCCCCAACTAAACACAAGTAGCAACTATATTTGTGTTTTAGCAGGCCCTTGCTAGCCTAGTGTTGCGACGTAAGCTCTGATATGAATTGTGAAATTCCTATTACCAACAAAACAAACATTTTCTTCTCATACAATTTTTTTTTACATGAATCAATAGGATAAATTACTCATGGTTTTAACAATGTTTATAAATTTAACATGAATGCAACCATTCAATCAATATAAAACAACATTCAAAAAAAATTATTATAAAGTGGAAGTTAAACATGGAATACAATAGAAATATTTTCTTTTTAAGGGAAAATGAATTGGTTGCATACATGGGATGTTCCTCCCAACCATTGACATTGTTGTTCCATTCTCTTAATAGTAGGTCACTCTTAAGATGAGGATATGAGTCCACAAGGAGGTCTAACCCTCTTGGTTGTCCACTCTCCATGTTCATCATCCAACAAACCTAGGTTCTAATCCAACAATAATTTCAATTCACCAAATCTCTTCCTCTCAACTTGCACAACCCAAGGAATGGGATACCCCTTCTTTTCCATGTAGTCCCTTGAGCCTCCCCACTTTCCTATAGGGCTCCAAATCATGATTGGCCATGAAATATCACATATGGACACCCTCTATGATATTTCATGTCAAAGCATAGGAAGTCCCCTTTTATTAAATATGGAGACCCTCCAATTACACCACCCATTGCTCGCTCATTGCTCATGGACTAGCGTCAAACGTGACCATATCAGCTGAGTAGTGGCTCTGCATCTCTATAACATGAATATTTCAGGCCCACTCCCCAGTCAATTCACAAATCTGACAACCCTCTATTTTCTCGACGTCTCCAATAACTTCCTCAATGGAAGCTTCCCCTCCAACATATCAAAATTGAGGAACCTAGAGGTACCATATGTTTCGAACAACTATTTATCTGGTGTATTGTCACTGGATTTCAACCATATTTACCTCGGAGGAAATATTCCAGTCCTTCGTTGGCTCAATGTTTCCTATAACAACCTCAATAGAAGCATCCCCTCCAACATATCAAAATTGAGGAACCTGTTGGCATGTTTTTAGACAGAGGCAGAGTATGCGTGTTTTTCATTGATGGCAAAGATCAACATGATCAAATGGCGAAGATAAACACAATCTATAGCATAGAAATAATGGAAAGATCAACAGTGTAAGATCATAAGGAGGAAAATAGTTAAAGCATGACAAAGGTTTCGTTTCGGAGTTTCCTATATCGGGAAATCCAAAGGAAAGAGGTTCAAACTCATTATATACAAAATCATGATAACAATCCTAACTGTTGGAGTCATAAGACACGTGGAAAGCGATTGGAATTTCACTGACTTGCACATTGGAGGATTCAATGGAGCATGGTGTGGGAACTCGCAATATGCGAGATCACGAAAAGATTTGGACCGTCAAATCATCGAGATCATGGACCATTGATCAGGCATGATGAAGGCCCATGAAGTTGCAAAATCACGATAATATATTGACCGTTGATTCAAGAAGGACACATGGTGAAATCACAATAATATCTGGACCGTTGGTTCCATAGTACACATGGAGAAAGATCATCATTTCGCTGACTGGAAAGTCAAAGGAGAGAAGTGCTTGTTTGATTGGTGAGTGGTCATATCTCGTGGTCACATTGTCGAGAGTTGGAGAGTAGAGTGAGAGAAGCCAAGCTCTATTTCGGAGTTCGTAACATGGAGAGTCGAGAGGACTCATCACAGAATACCCGAGACATGAAAGTGTGAAATGCGTTTTCGAATAAGGCTGTGGTCACAGCCAGTGGTTACATCTGTGGAAGATGGAGGAAGAGGCTAGCAGTGTTAAACTCCATCTTGAAGTCTCATCAATCGCAAGTTGGATTATCGATAACATTCATCACAGGAATCACGATATGCGAGATCGCGATGAGATATGGACTATCGGATCATTGGAGATCTCGACCGTTGATCAGGCTTGATAAAGTTCATAAGTTTGTGAAATACGAAGTGCCTTTTGGCACATCCTATGGTCACCACCGGTGGTCATGTGAGGGGAAGAAGCTAACGGTGCTAAGATCCATCTTGGAGTCTCGGCGATCACGAATTGGAGTGTCGAGACCCTTCATCACAGGAATGCCGAGATGTGAATTCATGAAATTCAAATTCTGTTTAGTGCTCAGTCACAACTAGTGGGAATATGAGATAAACACAAAATCCTATGGATTTAATCCAATGGTTCTGGTTAATTGAAAACTTAATCGAAGGTTTATTGTTTCACCTCACAGGTAATCGATCAGTTACGATTCAGTTAGCAGAACCGAATCATGGTTCTTGGACGGTTGGAGATTCAGTTGCTGATGCGTTTTTTCCTAAGATGATTCGAGGTGTAACTAAAGTTGTTGTGTATAAAAGAAACACATAGTGACTGTGCATGGTTGGTAATTCTGACTGAAAAATGAGATGAACTGTAGAAAGGTAAAACTACAACATGTGCAGTGTGAAGAAATCTCAAAGATAAGGAACATAAGTTGAACAGAAGAGAAAAGGTGAAGAGAGCAGAATGTGCACATATCAAAGAGCATGAGAAGGACAGAGAAAGAAAAGATAGACAGAGACAACAAGTCAATCCAAATATGAACAGAGCAGAAGAATAATGTAGAAGAGAAGAATTGCAGAACAATGAAGAAGTGGTAAGAATTGATTTATCTGTGTTGTTCGTTATTCAATCATTTATTTGTAATAAAGGTGGTAGGGAGGTGCTAGGGAGGACTATTGTCCTCATAGGTTCAAGTGGGTGCTTGAACACATGGAGTTGTAGCTTCCATCTAGTTGCAGCCATAAAAACCAGGGTGGCAGGGTGGTGCAAGGGAGAAGAGTTGTTCTCTGTTATACAGGTTGGTGCCTATGTGACTGGAAGTTGGTGCTTCCATCCAGTTGGTGCTGGAACACTTAGGGAGTTGTTGCTTCCTTCTATTGGGTGCTAGGGAAATGAGAGAGTTGGTTCTCTCAAACAAGTTGAAGCTTGTAAAACAGAGGTAGTAGCCTCACATCGAGTTGGTACTCAATTATAGATGATGTACATAACTTAAAAGACTACCTATCATTTTGAAGAAGAAGAGGTTTTCTCCCTTTATGGGTTTCCTCGTGAAAATCTCTCTCTGAGTATATTTTATGTGTGTGTGATGCTCATTATTTATGTTGTCCATATGTAGTATAATATTGATGGTCACTTGAAGAAAGATTAAAAATGGTTTAATTGAATTAAAATTGTTTAAGCACAGTAACAACTGATTCACCGCCCCCCTCTCAGTTGTCTTAGTAATTTCAACAATTGGTATCAGAGCGGGTTCCTTTTATTTAAAGGTAGATCTATAAGCTTAAACATGACAAGTCATGAAGGGACTTCAGCTAGTAAGCCTCCTTTGTTTGATGGAACAAATTTTGCCTTTTGGAAGGTTAGAATGAGAACATACCTAATGGCCTTAGGTGTTGATGTTTGGTATGTAGTAGAGACTGGATACATAAAGCCTGTTGTGCTAGCTTCCAAGGATGATAAGTTAGAATTTAGATTTAATGCTAAGGGAATGAATTCTATCTTGAATGGACTTGCAGAAGCCGAGTTTGTAAAGGTGATGCATCTTCAAACTGCCAAAGAAATGTGGGATAAACTTATTAGCAGCTATGAAGGAAATGAGAAAGTAAAAGATGCCAAACTTCAAACGTTTAGGTTGAAATTTGAACAACTAAAGATGAATGAAGATGAAACAATTAGCAAGTATTTTTTAAGAGTTGAAGAACTTGTGAATTCCATGAAGGGTCTTGGTGAGAAGTTTGAAGAATCAATTTTAGTTCAGAAGATTTTAAGATCTTTGCTTGATAAATTTAATCCAAAAGTCTCTGCAATAGAAGAACTAAATGATCTTAAAACTCTGTCCATTCATCAACTCCTAGGAAATTTAACTGCATATGAAATGAGAATCAACAAAGATAAATCCATTACTAGAGAAGCATCTTTTAAAGAAGACAAGAATACTGATTCAAATTTAGATGATATTGAGGCAAAATTTGTGAGAAGGTTAAATAAAGGATCAGGAAAATATCAAGGCAAGATTCCCTTCAAATGTTTTAACTGTGGTAAGATAGGTCATTTTGCATCTAAGTGTCCCCATCAGAAAAAAGGACCAAAACTCTGATGATGAAAATAAGTACAAATTCAAGAAATATAGTAAAAAGAAAAGTTTGTGTGCAAATAATGACAATTCCTCAGAAGATATAGATAGTGATTCATCATGTGAAGACAAAGTGAATAATTTTATGCTTAGGTCTATGGGAGATCTTGATGATGAACACGCATGAGGTGAAATGGATGATGAAGAAGCTATGGTGGACATGGAAGGTGAATTAATCAGTACTTTGGAAGAAATTGACAGACTCAGATGTAAGAAGAGAAAACAAAAACAATTGTTGAAGCAGTTTAAAACGAATGGTGAAAAAACTGATGAAAACTTTTCTCTACTAAAAGTGGAGTTAGAAGAGGAAAAGAAAATAGAAGACATACTGAAACAACAATTGTTAGAGAAGAAAGCGAGGTGTGAAGCCTTAGAAGAAGACATAGTAAAAACCAGAAAAGAAATGGAGAAGTTTAAGGGATTGTATCATCAAAATCTGCCAAGTATTAAAGCCTTAGAAGGATTAACCTCCATTCTAATCAGAAAAGGAATCCAAATTTGAAAGCTGGCTTGGGCTATGAAGAAGGATCAAGTAGTGATCATTCAAGTAATACAGAACCCATCAAGTTTGTCAAAACAACAATCATTGACAACAACCACTCTGCAGAAATAAAGAAAGAAAATCAACCACCAAGAAGGGATGAAAGAAAAAGTACCAGAACTGAATCTGTAGATCAAAGAAATAACACAAACACATTTTCTGATCAAAGAAATCATTAGCATGGAAGAAATCGACTACATTCTTTTCCCAGGTACAAAGGTTTTTTCTATGGTTATTGTTTTTTCTGTTCTAACTTTGGTCACAAAGATGTAAACTGTTCTTTAATATCTAGATATTTGAAATCAAGATACTCAAGGAATAATTATCTGCCACAACAAAGATTGAGACAACCAAGAAACAAACGACCACATACTATAAATCATGTGATGGATGGAGGAAGGACGCAGATGAAACATAACAACAGTTATGATCATAACAATCGTTATGATCTGTTATTCAATGAACCATAATGTTACAATTGCCAAAATTATGGACATAAAGCTACAGACTGTCGCTTAAGAAACTATAAGCCAGATCAGAATCGTGCTGCTGAAAATTTCAAGGTTTGGAAGAAGAAAGAAGATGGCCAGTGCAGATTAGTGTTATCAGCCTAAAGACAAAAGAATCCCTAGTATATTGACAGTGGATGTTCCAAACATATGACTGGAGACAAAAGTAAGTTTCTAACTCTAAGTGAAAGCAAATCAGGGAATGTAACTTTTGGAAATGATGCACCAGGAAAAATAAAAGGTAAAGGAATGGTAATTTTGAGTAATGTCAAAGGAAAAGCTCAAGATGTGTTTTTTGTAGAAGGCCTAAAACATAATCTTCTTAGTGTCAGTCAAGTCTGTGATCGAGGATGTGAAGTTGTTTTTACCTCTAAAGACTATAGAATAAAATTTGTGAATTCAAGACAGCTAGTTGCAAAAGGGATAAGAACATAAAACAATGTCTATGTGTTAAAAGAAGAAAAAAAATAATGTCACTTAAGCAAGTATGATGAAAGTTGGATGTGGCATAGGATACTTGGACACCTGAATTTTGATCATATAATCAAGCTCAGAAACAATGGGGCAGTAAAATATCTTCCGAAGATATCAAAGCCATACGACTCCGTTTGTAAACCCTTCCACATAGGAAAGCTTACTCGCACTTAGTTCAAATCTAAAAACTTTCCTTCAACAGAAAAACCTCTCCAGTTAGTACATATGGATTTATGTGGACCATCAAGGAAAGAAGGTACAGGAAAAGAAAATTATTTTATGTTGATTATTGA
>ML792648.1:12921-61404 GCA_009831015.1 Picea engelmannii | reverse complement strand
TTTCCTTAAATCTGGAATATGTCTTACCTCTTTCAACAACCATTGGTTTCCATTGCATTTTTTTATTTTTACCTTTCCTATTCCAACAATTTTGCATCATGCATCATCACCCAAATGAACCTGTCCAAAATCACCTTGAACATAATCTAGAAAATGTTTCCTATGGGGTGTGGCATGAAATGAAGCCCATGAATCTACTACCCAAGACTTAGAAATATTATCTACAGAAAGAATCAAAGCATCTTGTAACACATCACCTATTACATTTGCTTCCCGATTTCTCTCCTGCTGTCCATCTCTTTGTTTATTTGGAACTCTGCAGTCTTTCTTCAGATGTCCTTTCTTCCCAAAATTCCAACACTCTATCTTTCCAAGTCTGGATTTGGATCTTCCCTTCCTAGAATTCCCACGGTTCCCTAAGCCCTTTCCTCTATCCTTTTGTCTTCCCCTGTTCTCCATGTTCAACGCATTACCTGATGTCTCACCTGTGCTTTTCCATCGCATTTCCTCACTAAGGATAACACCAACAACATCATCAAATTTTAAAGTATTTGAACCAGAGACAGAGTTACTTATAGCCATGACCAAGCCATTCCATCTTTCTAGAAATGAACATAAGATTAGAAGATCCCTAACCTCATCATCAAAGTCCACTTTTACAGAGCTTAGTTGATTAGTAACCGTATTAAATTCATTTAAATGATCTGCAATAGACCCACCTTTTGACATCTTCATATTAAATAATATCTTCATTAGAAATACCTTATTGGACGTCGAGGGTTTTTCATACAATTTGGCCAACGCGTCCATCAAACCCTTCGTTGTCTTTTCTTTCGAGATATTGAAAGCCACCAACGTTGCCAGGCTCAGTCGTATCGTTCCTAGAGACTTTATGTCAAGAATCTCCCATTCTTCATCCTTCATGGCTGCCAACTTGTTCTCTACTCCACTCAATGGTAGGAATAGATCCTTCTGATATAAATAATCTTCCATATGCATCTTCCATAACTGGTAGTTTTGGCTGTTAAATTTCTCGACCCTAAACTTTCCATCTTCCGACTTTGCTCCCACTCAAACCAGGAACCCTCTTTTCCTGCGAGTTACCTTACACTCTGATACCAGTTGTTAGAAAAACAGGACCATGGAGCAATAAAATAAAACAAATGCGGAAAGAAAACACAGAAGATACACAATACAAGAGAGACACGGATTTACGTGGTTCACCCAGTGTGGGATACATCCACAAGAGAAATTTCCAGGTCCTTTCTTTATTATTATCCAGCAAAATGAAGGGATACAACCTACAACAAAACCCGTTGTAACTTCCTCTTCTTTTTCTCACAGTCTCCTCTCTCAGAATACAATACTTGCCAACATACATAGTCACAATACATTTCCCTCGTAAAAGAGGGTTTCCTTCTAGGGAAAAAAACCCTAACATAATCTCTATCGTTAGATCTACGACCTTATAATGAACGGTCCAGATTTATAATGAAATTACAATATACTTTTACAAGGCAATTTTTTCTTCGGGGGCTTCACCCTCGAACCTCCGCTGGGGGCTCGCTTGCCCCCAGACCCCCCAACCGGGGGGATAGTCCCCTCGGACCCTGCAAAGGGGGTACCCCCCCTCTGCACTCCCCCGCGTGGAAGAGTGTACATACTTCTGGGGTGTAAATACTTCATGGGGTATAAACACGGCTGAAAGTAAAAGACCTCTAAATCAGGAAGATAATCAGGCTCCACAACCAACACTATAAAAAAAAAATATGTTTATGATGGCATCATGTCAATTGAGTTCGTTACATTTTTTATTTATAATTTATAATTTATCACGTGAGTACGATACTGTCGCCGTTACTGATTCCCCTAGTCAGAAAAAAAATTTATTCAAAAAGATTAACAACCTAATTAATCAATAATTTATGATAGTTAAATTATAGAAAATCAATATATAACGTGATAAATGGAAGTGTGAAAATGTTATATATGTGAGGTTATTCATATTTTGAATATATAGTATTTTTAAGGAAATTTGGAGGAAAATTGAGTGGTGTTTTATAATAAATAATTTAAGTTTCTTAAATTGGATTTTGATTCATTGAGAGTAAGACTATGATCAAGTAATTAATATACAAGCACAAACTAATTAAAAATAAGAGTTAGAGGCTTCTTATCACTATTTCTCAAATGTAATTTCTTGATTAAACCATGAGGTCAATGGTATTTGTTTTGTTAAAATTTTCCATATTTACATTTTTATGATATTAAGATGGTTGGTAATGATGATGATCACCTTCCAAGGAGCCTAACTTTGGTCTTTTAGACCTAAAAAAATTTGATTAAGGAATTAATTGATTTGTTTTAACATTTTATTGTCGAAAATTTTGGAGAGAATTTCCTAGATCTCTTGGGTTTCCATGAGTAACAAGTTATGAAGATCCATAATGATACATATATTTTGAAATTAATACCTAAAGTGTTTTTTATCCTCCACTTTCTTGGTATCACAAAGATTAAATATTCTTTCTTCCCTAGGATCTTCTTGTTTTCATTTATTTTTACCCCTTTTTTCATCCCAATGAACATAATGCATCATATATAATCTTCATTTAATATCATTGGAAATCTCGTGTCACCCATCCAATACCATTATAACACATGGATAGAAATTATTTTACTAAAATATGAAAATGACATTGAATCGAATCTAGTTCATTTTTTCTCTTATTTTTATGGGGGAACAACTAGAATTGAACCCGGGATGGTAAGTTTAAGTTTTGTCCATTCCCCAATTTCATTATGAAGTTTTTGAGAGTTGGTCCTTATTTTTATCAATTTTAATTTTCTTCTTTAAGCTAGCTATAATACAAATATATACTTTTGATATTCTAAGTTGAGGCTAGTGATCTCTTTGTAGTACTTAAACTTTTTCTTTTTTTATCCCCTCGTGTTCTCCAATGTCTTAACCAAGAATCAATGGTTTTTTGTCACCCTTTCTTATGTCTTAGAGGATGGAATTCAAATATACTAGGAAGTTTCTTATCCTTGATGTTAATTTCCATGTGTGTATACATTGGGTACCTAACTGTAGCCTTTCTCTTAATGGGAGGAAGCTCATTCTAAGAGGAGGATTGGACAAGGTATATTCCTTTAAATTTTAACATTATAGATTAAAAAACGTTTCTATATTTACTCGATTTTCCTCCAAATCTAGAAATGTTGCAACCTAAAACTTCACATCGATATCAAACATGTACTAAGATAACTAAAATAACAAGTGTGTCAAAGATGGATTTATTTCTTTTCTTCAAACGAAAAATTTTCTACACCATCTTTTTCCACAAATATGCTAATAGTAGGAAATAAAATGGTAAAATTACAATCGTCCTCAATACCACAATAGACTTTAATCCATACTCCATTAATATTTTTATCAACACTATAGTTCCACTTGAGTCTCTGATGAAAGTCAACTCCAAGGTAGTTGTACAAGTTAACTTTGTCTAAGCCATTATTGTCATACACAAAATTAGGGTAAGGAGTGTTCTTGGATTTGATGGTTAAAACATTTGATGTTGATCATAGTTCACTTGCAACGTTATTATTTAAGACAATTCAACACATTTTTATTTGACATGGTTGGGGCACATATTACACAAAGTGTTTGTTGCATATTAACTATTCTTGGGGCTCCTCTTAATCTAGAGCTAATAACATGCCCTTGAATGTGAACTTAGCCTTATAGTATCTAATTAATAAAACAATTTAATTTTCTACATGAGATCTATGTTGTAACTTTTGATCCAGAGCTTTGTTTTGAGAAAAATTACAGTCGTTGGAAATATCTCGACGAGCAGAATTATTCTATGAGGTCTAATTTGAGAAATAAATTAATTGGAAAAATTAAAGTTTTGACACCCCCTCAGCCTAAATGAGAGCTAGTGGGTCGGGTGACATTACAAGTGACTTTTCCATGCAACATCCAGTTGTCTACGTCGAACCTTTTGGAAACTCGGATCTGATCTACGATCTTAGAAAAGTTTCAGTGGCGTGCTCAAATCCCGCACTTACATCAAGTGACAATGATAATCTTTTTCTGGAATAAGCAATCTGATTTATTCTCTCATATCAAAATGTGTACAACTTTGCAACCCTCTCTTGGTGGCAAAAAATCCTTTTGTATTCAGATTCACATAAAGAAAATTGAAATCTCCTCCATCACAAGTCTCTCTCATTTTCAACATTATAATCATGATCAGTCTAGAAATAACTCAAATAATGATTTCCTATTGGTTTTTGCACGTTTAGAACAACAATTCGCTCCACACAACAATAATACCTCTAGAAATTACAAAATTAGAGTAGCACCAGAAACACCATCTATAATACCAAATGATGGTGTCATAGGCACAACGAAACTAAAAACACCCATACACTACATTTGCAAAGCAAGGGACTTAGGGAAATATGTTCCCAAACCTCCGAAGGGAAATTTTATTTATCAAACCATTCATGTATCTCCCATTTGTGTACAAATGGTCCCTTATATAACTATAGGTGACCATAAAAATTATGTCATAATTATCTAATTAGTTCAAACAAATATCCAACCATCTCCATAATTAACCCCTATGATCTCTCCACAATATCTCCATGATTCTCTCAACAATCTTCATCCCTACATCTACTTATTTCTCTCCATATCTCATTCCTATGTAGACTTTCTAGAATTTAGTCTACCTCATTACAAACCATACAATTTATTCATTTAAACATTACAAGTATGGGTATTCTGAAAATGTGCTTTGCAACTATCTAATGCTCATGACTAGGTTCCACCTAGAACTAGCTCAAGGTGTTCACAACAAAGAAAATGTTTGGTTGGGTATTCACCAAATACATCAATGAGCCAATTAATTGCCGGTATAGGGATGAGTCTAGTGGATCATAATCATAGTCTCTCAAGTTCGTCATATCTATCGCCATGGGAGTTTCCATGGATTTGCAATCCATCATCCCAAACTTCTGAAGGATCTTTACAACATACTTCCCTTTCCCTAGGAAGATCTCACCACGCTTCTTCCATACTTCTTGTCCCAAATAATATTGCATGAGACCAATATCCTTCATATCAAATTTGGATGCTAATTCCCTCTTACAATGAATAATGAAAGGCTCTGCACCTATCATAAACAAATTGTCATCATGTAGTAGTAGGATCACAAGTGCATCATTCAAAACCTTGTAATAAAGTTTTGGATCAACTTAGCTCTTGGAAAATCCAAGTCTCATCAAGTAACTGTCAATTCATGCATACCAAGCTCTTGGAGCTTTCTTTATTCCATACAAGGCCTTCTTTTATATGCATACATGGGTTTCTCTCGAGTGTACCTCAAAACCATGAGGTTTCTCTATGTATACTTCTTCCTCAATTAATCCATTGAGAAAAGAGGTCTTTACATCCATTTGATGTAAAATCCAACCCATGGATGCTACAAGAGATATGATTGCTCTAATAGAGGTATATCTGGAAACTAGAGAAAAAATTTCATCATAGTCTTCTCCCTCCTACTGGAAGAACCCTCTAGCCACAAATCTTGCCTTGTATTTATTGATATTCCCATCTACTGCATGATTTATCTTATAAACCCATTTTGAAGTTACTAAATATTTTCCTTCAGGTCTAGGAAAATTTCCCATACATCATTTTTCATGATGGATTGATATTCTTCCATCATAGCTTCCTTCCATTCTTTCTTCTTAACTGCTTCTTCAAAGGTGGAAGGTTCTGCATTGACAATATTTGACATGAGTGTTGCATAACTAGAGAATATTTTGGGCCTCTTCCTTTCCTTGAAGGTGACACTAGAATCTATATGTATTTCTGCTTCATGTAAGGTGGATTCTATCCATGCTAGTCGTTTTCTGTTCTTGGGTACAACAACTCGTTCTATAGGTTCAAGTGGTTGGTCTGGTTCTTCACTGGGATGTTCTAGAGAACACGTACTTTCTTTCTTGGGATCTTCATGTTCTTCTTCATCATTAGAGTCTATGGAATCTTCTATAGATTTCTTGAAGGCAATCTTCTCATCGAAAGTCACGTCCTTGTTGATTTCAATATTTTGTTGACCTGGGACATAGATTCTATAAGATTTTGATGTTTCACTATATCTAATGAATATGCCCTTCTTTCTTGAAGGTTCCAACTTCTTCCATTTGTCCTTGGGAATATGGATATAGACAGGACAAGAAAAGATCCTTAAGTTTTCCACACTTGGTTTCTTTCCAGAGAAAGCTTCTTCTCTAGTCATGTTATTCAATATACAATGAGGATTTCTACTCTGAATATATAAAACTGTCATAGCAGCCTCTCCCCATAGAAACATGGATAGATTATGGTCATTCATCATTGTCTTAATAGATTCTTCAATGGAACGATTATTTCTTTCTACCACACCATTTTGTTGAGGACTATGAGGGAAAATTAGCTCCCTCCTAATCCCAATTGTTTTACAAAATGAAACAAGCTCCTTGGAGGTGTATTCTCCTCCATTATGAGATCTTAGCATCTTTATCTTTTTATTTGTCAAGTTTTCCACTTTAGCTTTGAATTCTTGGAACTTGCCAAATACTTCATCTTTCGTATTTATTAGGTACATCCAAGTCTTTCTTGAGAAGCCATATATGAATGTCACATAGTAAAGAGAGCCTCCTAGATACTTCACTGGAATA
Organism: Picea engelmannii; assembly: GCA_009831015.1. Lineage (NCBI taxonomy): Eukaryota > Viridiplantae > Streptophyta > Pinopsida > Pinales > Pinaceae > Picea > Picea engelmannii. Next base: position 54,669 of record ML792648.1, on the reverse strand, counting down.
GGACCACATAGATATGAGTGTATCATATCCAAGATCTCCTAGGATCTATTTTCACTGCTTGGGAATGGCTTATTAATATTCTTCCCAAGTACACATCCTCTGCAAACTCCTTCGTTTATTGATTGTAGTTCTAGTATGCCTAAAACCATCTATTTTAGAGATGGAAATGCTTGATAATGAAGGTGAGCATACCTTGTATGCTATAACTCACTATGATTGAGTTCATCAGGTACTAGAGCTTGAGCATTCTTTCCTAGGAGTTTATACAATCATCCTTCACATATCCCAATGACTCTATCACCTTCTATTTTTGAATCTTTATACCATACAAGAACTTTTCCATCAAGAAAGGCTATTCTATCTCCTTTGTCTTCCAAGTAAGAAATATATACTAAATTCTTTTTCAGGCTAGGAACATATAAAACATTGCTAAGATGAACATTGTTACATGATTCCATTTTGATATAAGCTTTTCCAATTCCCTTGACTGCATAAGAGTTATTCTCTCCAAGTTCCACTTTATGAGAGGTTTCCTTTTCCTTCATGCTTGAAATATTTTCACGATCACCATGTTGATATTATGGTAGTTGTGGGAGGTATTTACCTCCACGTGTAAACCCGACGAGAATAGAATATTCCAGGAAGCAAGAAGAAACCCTAACTAGTTGGCTAATAACCCTATAAGACAAGTCGACTCAAGAGAATGACTTGTATTAGGTTATTAGCCTCCAAGAGAAGAAGTCAGTTAAAGGAAATATTATATACTAAAGAATTAGTACCCAGAATGAGAATTCGGCCCGAGCAATCTGCCAGAAATACTATAAATACCGGAGTCTAGTCTTCATTCTAGCCAGGCATTCTTAGAACTACAAAAGCAACACTTGTGTGCACTGCAGATGGCCAGTTTGTGCACAAGTCAGGAGGAGAGTTGTCGTTGCAGCTAGCAGATATTGGTTTTGTCTTGGACTATCTCTTAGTTATGGTTTGGACTCTCTGACCAGCTCTTGCTCGGTGTGTTATCCTTGGATAAAGGTGTGCCACCATTTGTTTGGATATATAGCCTAGATTTTTCTTCTGGAATGATTCTCTGTCAAGGTTAAGGTGCTTGGGGGTGGCTTCGGCCTATGGTCGGGTGACAATAGTGATATTGTCTATGGTTAAATGAGCACATCCATCATATTCTAACTGTTTATGGTCCCACAACTCCTTCATTCGGTCTAACCACTGGAAGGGAGCATATCCATAAGAATACTAAGTTCATTTAAGAACATCTGCTAGGGTTTCTAGAAGGAGCAGTTACCAAAGCACTGCCACTAGGGTTACTAGAAGGTGCAGTTGCAGAAACCCTAACACTCTCATTGAGGCACCTTAAGTGAAGGGATTGACCTAATTTATAGATAGACTAGTGCACCCTAGCCAAGTGCATCTCTTGGTACTCTCAGCAAGAAAAAATGTCAAGTTTGAGTCTTTGGTCAAATCTATGGTTGACCTAGTCAAGGCAACCATGAATTACTCTATGAAGTCAGAAAAAAAGTTAGTTGGGGATTCTAAATACAGAGCGTGGAAGACAAGGATTGACCTCATCCTTGCCAAGAATAAAGTGTTGGATATCATGAAAGGAAAGATCATGGAACCAGAGTTTGAAGAAGGAAAAGAGAAGGAACCACAGAACATTGCAGTTATGGATACTGACATCAATGCCATGAGTATCATAGTGGACTCTATAAAATACCACTTGATACCCTACATCTCCCATCTTGACTCATCTAAGAAGATGTATGATTCCGTAACAAACCTCTTCTCAGTCAGAAACGTTGGACAAGTAATGAGTCTGAAAAATGAGCTATGTGACATGAAGATGAATGATGATGACAACATAACATCATACTTTGTGAGGATCTCTCGGTTAATAAATCAACTACAAGCTATTGAAGATATCATCTTAGAGAAGGAACCGGTAAATATAGTACTCAATGGTCCTCCCAAGACATGGGATGCATTTGTCGCAAGTATGAACACAAGGAAGGAGTATCCTACATTTGAAGAACTTTGGACTTGTTGTGCACAAGAAGAATCAAGGATTAGTACAAAAGAGAAACCTCAAAATAAATACGATGATCAAGCCTTTACAAAAATATCCAATAATTTTAGGAACAAAAGGAAGTTTGGTTCAAGGAAAAAGCCAAATCAAGAAAAAGATATGTCAAAAATACAATGCTTCAATTGTCAAAAGTATGGTCACTACAAGAATCATTGTCCCGAGCTGAAGAAAAGGAAGGAGACACATGAAGAATCAGTTGCCGAAGAAAAGGAACCTTCGAAGAATATTAAGCAGGATGAAACCAAAATTCTTCCTCTAAAACAAGGTAAACAACATTCTTCATAGTTCTTGTACATACCATGTTTTTTGTACATATCTTGCATATCTATCTATTAGAATATAATATGTTCAAAGAGAAACTATACTTATTGAAGAACAACAAGATAAGGATTACTACAAGTCAGACAATACACATGAAAGGATGGAGTACATCAACAACCCCTGGTAACAATTCATGTGGAAGTTATTATCAAAATCAATCTTGAAAAAACCTAGAACAAGTAAAGACAGGAAGAAGTAAACAATCAAGGGGAAATTGGAAAAATATTTGTGACACTTTGCAGAAGGTAATAAGGATGTAAACAAAAGCATGGACTCTCCTAGATGGAGGGAGCCGATTATATTGTCAAAAGAAGAACATGAATTCATGCATGAAACAAGGATTAGGAGGGAGATAATCCTAAATTATACGATCCATTGAAGATGATGAAGTATCTATCCATGGTAGCAACCATGAAAAAAATCATGTGTTTAGTGTGACTTCAGAAGAAGTCTTCTTCAAAAAGAAGCCTTAAAGTAATCCCTAGTTGTCCATCGACATCCATGATCCTATGATGAAATAAAGAAGTTGGAATCTTCAGAGCATGGAATCTATAGAAAACTCCATGAACTCAAGAGATAAAGAGAAACATGAGGAAGAACATGATGATTCCAAGAGAGAAAGAGAAGATAGAACAACCAGTTAGCGTATCAAGAATCAAAAGACTACCAGATTGATATTAACTCACTAAAATCAATCAAGTAGAGAAACTGAAAGTTGTGATGAAGAATAGTGTATGGAAGACTTATGAATGAAAGAATTGCGAGATACATAACTAGAGGTTCTCCCAAATGGAGGGAGAAGACTATGATGATTGTTTGTTCCAAGTAAACTAGACATACCTCTACAATATCTATGGGATGGAGTTTACATCATATGAATGCAAAGACTATTCTCCAGAATAATTGAATAAAGAGTGTGTGAAGAGAAACCTCAAGGATTTGAAGTATACCAGAAAGAGACCCTTGTATGCAGATGAAAGAAGACAACTTGGTAGAGAACCTCTAATGCACAACAAAAGCATGGTGAAAAATTTCTATATTATATCAAAATGATTACTCAGAACTCTAGAATGATGGATTTCCAATCCATGACAAAGATCTCATGATGACAGAAGAAGTGCCACATGGATATGTTCCAATTTGAGCCTTGCCACGATGCTATGAGAAAGAAGAAAACAAAATAGCCGAATTCAACTATGATATGTTGTAATGATCAAAGTTATATGAAGCCTTCATAGAAAACCAGTGTTCCAGAAAGATCGAAGTACATTGAGATCAAGAATTATATTCTCCATGATGAAGTCTAGAAAAGAGAAGTGGTTCTCCAATATATATATCTCCACAAATGAGTAGATAAGCAGACATTTTGGTAAATCCTCTGTCCAAGATGAAAGAGTTTGTGTGCTCAAGTTGGAGCTCATGGAGATGACTTCCTTATTGAAAGACAAAGAGATGACTCCTAGGTTGGGAGGGAGCATTGATGTGTTATTGACTTATGGAGAGTCATATTTCAGTTCGAAAAATGGTCTAGGATGAACAGTTCCTTTCCAGTTTGGAAAGTGGTTTGAGATTTATGACGGACAGGCATTTTCTAGTTCGAAAAATAGTCCATATCGAATGGTCATTTTCGTAATGAAAATGGTTCGATGGATTGTTGATGTACCATAGACAACAATTTCCCATTGTGGTTAACATGAGGGATGGTCTAGGAAAGTCTCTCTTCTTGACGGTCACTTTTATTAGTGTTCAAGAAGATTGGTCCGCCTCGCCAAACAATCATTCTTTCGAAGCTCACCATTGTGAGAAGTTTCAAAGAATGGTCCATTTTGGAGGTTGGTGTAGGACAATCATTTCTTTAATAAATGGTCTGGACAGTCATTCTCTAGGGAAGATTCTTTCTCTCCACGTTGCACTTTGTTTAGTCCCGGAAGAATGGCCTAGATAGGTGAATGGTCCAGGTTCAACAATCAGGGACAGGCATTCCCTAGGGCAGATTCATTCTCTCCAGGTTGCACTTTGTTTAGTGCCAGAGGAATGGCCTGGATAGGGAATGGTCTAGGCTTAGAAATTGGGACAATTATTCTTCCTTGCTTGAGAAGAATAGTCCAGATAGCTCATCATTGATGTTTTACATTATGAGAGCAAATGCTCTTCTAGATATCACAAATGTGAGTGGAAGAATGGCCTTGATGATTTAGTTTATATCATAATAATGTTTTCTGTGAAGGTTGATATCAGATGATATGATTTTTATGGAGACTGTATGTCTCTGGACAGTATATGTATGCTACTATGGTGGATGTCTTCCACTGATTGTGACTATATGTCATTGATCAAGTATTTGTGTGCTACTTGGTGTGGTAGTGTACCGCTGGATTGTAGTTGTGTACTACTATGGATAGACACAATTGTGTTCTATTGAATGGCATTGTTCCAATTGCCTTGAAGACTATCAATAGTGTTGGAAATGATTATCAACTAGATAGATGATCAATGGACAGAGATTTCCCCAGACAGAAAATGGTTCAGGACATTTAATCTTCTAGGACACATGTCCCGATTAGAAGAATGGTTCTTGTGTCACTCTGTGGAGTGAGTGACTTATCTAGAATCATGCATGATTACTCAGATGGAGTATGGTTTCGAGAGATGATGTAGTTGATGACACTAATAGTGATGATGGTGTTCATGATCTAATCATGAGATAATCTATACAAATATGTTGATGCTACCGGGTGAATGTTATGTTTGTGCTCAAGACCATTACCTTCAATACATCCCTAGATAGGAGGGAGTGTTTATATTATGGTAGTTGCAGGAGGTATTTACCTCCACGTGTAAACCTGACGAGAATAGAATATTCTGGGAAGCAAGAAGAAACCCTAACTAGTTGGATAATAACCCTAGAAGACAAGTCGGCTCAAGAGAATCACTTGTATTATTTTATTAGCCTCTAAGAGAAGAAGTCGGCTAAAGGAAATATTATATACTAAAGAATTAGTACCCGGAATGAGAAGTCGGCCCAGGTAGTCCGCCAAAAATACTATAAATACAAGAGGCCAATCTTCATTCTGGCTAGGCATTCTCAAAACTGCAAAAGCAACACTTGTGTGCACTGCAATTGGCCAGTTTGTGTGCAAGTCTGTAGGAGAGTTTTTGTTGCAGCTGTTGTAGCTAGAATATTTCGGTTTTGGCTTGGACTATCAATTAGTTATGGTTTTCACTCTCTGATCATCTTTTTCTTAGTGCGGTATCCTTGGAGAAAGGTGTGCCACCCTTTGTTTGGCTATCTAGACTAAGGTTTTCTTCCGAAATGATTCTTTGTCAAGGTTAAGGTGCTCGAGGGTGGCTTTGGCCTATGGTTGGATGAAAATAGTGATATTGTCTATGGTTAAATGATCACATCCATCATATCCTAAAACACCAGTCATATGTCTTGAAGCTCCACTATCAATCAACCACATGTCATCTTCAAAAGATCTTGTAAGAGATGAGTAGTAGAAGAAATTTGTTTCTTCATGCTTGGATTTCTTTGAAGGTTCTTCATCATTGGTAGCTAACGCATGATGTCTTTCCTTTCTATTATTTGTTACTTTAGGACAATCCTTTTTGTAGTGGCCATATTTATGGAATCCATAACATTGTACCTTTGACATATCTCTCTTATGATTTAATTTCTTTCTTGACCCAAATCTTTTCTTACCTTCATGTCTCTTGAACTTTGTTGCATAGGTTTGAGCATACTCTCCCTTTTGAGTCTATCCTTGTATCTTCTTGTAAGTAATAGATCCAAAGTTCTTTCAATGTTGGAAACTCCTTTCTTGTGTTCATGCTTGCAACAAATGCAACCCATGATCTAGAAAGACCATTAAGTGCTATATTCAAAATTTCCTTCTTTGGAATAACTTCTTCAATAGATTGTAGTTGATCTCTCAACTAAGAAATCCTCACAAAGTATGAGGATATAGTGTCATCCTCATTCATATTTGTGTCATGAACCTCATTTTTCAGACTCATCACTTGTCCAATATTTCTAATTGCAAAGAGGTTAGTTAGGGCATCATGCATATTCTTGGATGAGTCAAGATTGGATATATAGGGTATCAAGTGATATTTTACAGAGTCCAAAATGATACTCATAAAATTGATGTCATTTTCCTTGAACTTCTCCATTGCTACAACGTTTTGAGGTTCATTTTATTTTCCTGCTTCAAACTGTGGTTCCACAATATTTCCCTTCACGATATCTAGAACATTGTTCTTGCAAAGGATGGGGTCAATCCTTGTATTCCATGCTCTAAAGTTTGAATCTCTTTCGATCTTTTTCTTTGACTTCATAGAGTAAGTCATGACTTCCTTTGACTTTGACATTGACCATTCAAACTTTGACATTGACCATTCAAACTTTGACTTTGACCCAAAAATTCAACCTTGATGTTTTTGCTAGCTGAAGGTACCAAGAGGTGTGTTAGTCTAAGGTGCACTAAAATTTCCAGGAATTATGCCAAACGTCTCACTTGAAGTGTCCAAAGAGTTAGGTTAGGGTTTGTTGTGGTTGCAAAATCAGAAACCCTAGTTGTAGTTGTAATTGATGCCACAATGAGATTAACAAAGAACTACCACTCTACCTTCCAGTGGTTAGACTATCCTAAAGGTAGTGTGGACCCATAACCTGTTAAAATATTCGATGTGCTCGTTTCACCATAGACAATATCACAATATTGTCACCCAACCATAAGCATGCAATCACCCCCAAGCATTGTAACCTTTGATTGATAGAATGATTCTAGAAGCAGTACCAGACACAACAGATAACCAAGAGAGAGAAAATATGTCTCTCAAAGATAACACACTAAGCAAAAAGTCCCAAAACCATAAACCAAGACCAATACCCAGCTGCAGTTGTTGCAACTGCACTCCTCATCTAGACTTGCACACCACTTTATCCGGTGTGAGATTGTGAGTGAGTGTGTCTCCAAATGAGTTCAAGCACCCTCTATTTATAGTTCTCCTTATCAATTGTATAGGCCGACTTCTTCTTTTATAGGCTAATACTTTAATATTAATTCTTGTATTGATCTGACTTGTCTTCTAGGGTTTCTACACATCTATTTAGGGTTTCTCTAGCTTCCAGAATATTCTAATATAGTCAGTGGTTACAAATGGAGGTCGATACTGCCTGTAGCTACTATAATATCAACATGTACATCCCTAGGTACCCCATATTATCCTCCCTAAATACCATTCCATCCCCCTTCGCATGTTTCCTTTCTGAAATATGGGAATAAGCCATATAATATGACCTACTAAGAAATGTAGCCAACTAATACCATGCACCGACATCCATCCATCCTAGTGAAATGTGGACATAAGGTTTAACTGTGGCCTTTCATCCTTGATCTTTATTTTGGTTGCTCTTTGGGTTCCATGTTATCATTGTGCTAATTTGATATCTCCATCCATTGCTTTTATTCCTCCATGTGCTTCCAAGTTGTTATTCTTGTATTTGTCACCCTAGGCCCTAAACAGAACGGTATGATGTCTTAAATGTTGAAATCATGAGTTATCATTATAAAATTTCTTGTAAATCACCATATTTAATACATACGTGCCTTTCTTAGGAATAAGGGTGGCTAGTTGTGAATTCCTCATAGACAAGTTGTGGTCGGTCGTTGGTTTCCCATATACAACTCATGGCCACACCCTCGATCTTCTAGATTTAGAGTGTTTTGATAAGATTCGTGTGATATGGGTTGGCCATGACGCATTATTGAGCATAGAACTCATGCATGACCTATTTTCTCCTAGTTCACATGCCATGAACCTATCTTCAAGATTCTCTACATTCATATAAAGAGAGGCCAAACTAGGGAAATGGGCATCTAGTAGATCTAGTAAGTCTTGTATCAAGAGTCCTCATGTTGGTGGAAAGAAATCAAGAGTCCTTTTGTCATCATTTGCTAAAGAGTTGGGTGTTGGGCATCAACACAAGAGAGAACATCGTCCTAGATGAGAAATTCCATCATATTCGTGTCACGATATAGAGAATTGCCTCATTTTTTCCAACCAAGCAAGGGTGGATACAGGAGAGCTCAGGGAACTTAGAGTTGGGAGTGCAACAAAAGACTCAAGGTAAATATTTTCTTTTTGTAACTCATTTTATAAATATAGATCTATATTCATAATAAAGAACTAAATATTTAAATTTTTGTTGAGACTAATAACAAAAAGTGGACAATATCATCTCAAATCACAATCTTAATACACAACAAATATAAATATATACCTCCAAATTAAACTTAAAAAAATCTAGTCCCCGAGGTGTAGGACAATCGGTGACAGAGTGTACTATTAAGGCACTTCGTGATGTTAAAGTCATCGGTTCAAAACCTGCGGAGACAAAAAATCCAGCCATGTTAAGGGTTGGTGTGGCTCAGGTCGGGTGCGATCCGTAGTTTATTTTGACGTCTTAGATGCCCCTGAGTCGTGATTTCTTAGCCACAAGTTAGTCCCACATGTCATGGAAAAACTAACAAAAAAAAAAAAAAAAAACTTAAAAAATCTATAAAAATTTACCTAACTTTAAAAAATGGAAACAATTCAATTCACTAAATAAAATTTCAAACGTTAATTTCAAAAGTAAATTGATTACTAATAATCAAGTAGGGACTAATAACATTATTAATAGGTAGGGACTAATAACATTATTACCTTTATGATGTTTGAAAATATAGGGACTAATAACATTATTACCTTTATGATGTTTCAAAATATCACAAGTGACGATAATGAATATGGTGAAGTAGGTTCTCTTTCATTGATGTTTAAGTCCATTCCACTCTGATAGATTTTCTAAGCATTTGGGTTGGTTTAAAATGGGGCAAAACCCTTGAAGTAAGGTTCTAAAATGCATGGAACTTTGATCCATGCGAAACTCAGACTACTCCTGAAAATCTGGGCCCATTATTTTTCCTAAAAAACGGGTATGTTTTCTCCTAGATTAACTTACTCCATACTTTATTTACTTTCACATTCAATTCATTTGAATGGAAAAAATTCAAAGCTAGGGAAATGCCCCTTTTCTTCAAGGGGGGAGAATTCCACTAGCTTAACATTTCACATTCAAAGATAATAAGAAAAACAAACAAATGTTTCTTCATTCTTTCCGCGTTGATGAACCAAACTATGTTCCAACAAAAGTTGACACCCTTACACTTTATCATTGTTTCCTCGTTGATGACCATGCCAAATCATATTTCAACAAATGTTGAAATGAAATTCCATCTCCAGATGACAACATTCCTTATCGCATCACCAAAGTATCCATTGTATGTTTATCACATGGAATTCTTGATCTTTGAAATTGACTTTGACTCTAAAAAAAAGTGAAAACAAAATTACAAATCAAGGTAACAAATCATTGGTTCTCCTCTCACAGAAAAATCGGTGTTGTTATTGTATGTTTTAAATAAATTTCGATTCGTGTTTGATTGGATGTAGAGACTCTAAATTCACCGAATACGAACTCTTTCATAAGAATATAGTTGAATTCAACATATCCAACCATGTACTTCTTAGAAGACTCAAAGCCCACTAGCATGGTTTTTTTCTTTTTCTTCTTTGCTTAGAATCCAAATGTTGTTTGCGTGGTCGATTAGGTTAGGTTTCCTCCACATATTTATATTAAGTGTGTTTCTTACATATTAGTCTATCTGCTTGGGTTTTTCCTTTGGTTCCATAATTGTAGTTATTGGACCTCTCTTTCTCTTCTATTGCACTGTCACAATAAGAGTGTTGTCATCGTAGATCCATTTATTACACTATGAGATTTCTATATGTTTTCCTAATTTCTTTGTTTCTATACCCACCATCTGCTATCTCCAATTCATCATTCCTCGGAGATGCCAATGTGTTGATATCATTGAGAGAAACAATGGTTGTTCCTAATCATCTCTTAGATAGTTGGAGACCCTCCAATTACACCACCCATTGCTCATGGACTGGAGTCCAATGTGACCAGATGGATCGAGTAGTGGCTCTGCATCTCTCCAACATGAATATTTCAGGCTCACTCCCCAGTCTAGTCACAAAATTGACAACCCTCCATTGGCTTAACGTTTCCTATAACAACCTCAATGGAAGCCTCCCATCCAACATATCAAAATTGAGGAACCTAGAGGCTCTGGATGTCTATTCCAACAATTTGTCAGGGACATTGCCAATGGATTTGAGCTATCTCCTGAAGCTCAAGCATCTTAACCTGGAAGGAAATCACTTCTCGGGGAGCATTCCTAGTGAGTACAGGAAGCTCGTAAATGTGGAATATCTTAACTTGGCTGCAAACAGTTTGAGTGGATGAATACTTGCAGATCTTGGCAAACTGGAGAACTTGAAAATGTTTTTTTTGTCATCCAATGCATTTAGTGGAGGGATTCCTCCTGGTATAGGAAATTTGAGCAAGCTTGTATACCTGGATATCTCTGAATGTGGTCTTAGTGGTGCGATTCCTTCCCAGCTAGGTGGTCTGAAAAATATGGAAACAATGTATTTGTACTACAATGGCCTCACCAGCCTTATTCCTCCTCAACTCAGACATCTTGTGAACTTAATGATAATGGATTCCAAATTGACAAATATTTTTTGGACATAGGAAGTGCATAGAATAGTTCACATTCAAAACGAAATAATGCTCAGAAACAACACTGAAAAAACTCCCTAAGAGCTATGGAAAGGAATACCAACAAATGTGAAGCACTTCAGAGTTTTTGGAAGCAAATGCTACATCAAAAGAGAATATGGAAGAATGGGAAAGTTTGAATCTCGTGTGGGAAAAGGAGTACTTGTTTTTTACTCAAGTACAAGGAAAGCATACAAGTGTTACAACCTAAGATTGAATAAAGTTGTGGAAAGCATCAATGTAACAATTGATGAAACAGGTAGACAAGAGTTAAAGGAAGAAGAAAATGAATCAATGGAACAACTTTACGAAGAAGAAATAGAAGATGAAAAAAAAGGGGAAGATGAAGAGGATCTGACAGAAGCAGAAGAGCAATTTCAACAAGTGCCTCCAAAGACACCTAGCATACAAGTACAGAAGAATCATCTTTCAGATCAAATTATCTGAAACAAAGATGCAAGAGTTGAGACTAGAAAAAGAATGTGTTCAATGAAACAAACACATCTAGCACTCTCATATACGATTGAACCAACATGTTTTAAAGAGGCCAACAAGGATGGATTTTGGAATAAGGCCATGGATGAAGAATTGGATCAAATAGAGAAAAATAACACTTGGGAATTGCTTCCAAGACCAAAGGATAATAATGTGATCGACACACAGTGGGTACACACGAGGAAGCACCATAAATAGGATAGTTCAGTTAGGGGGAGAAGCCCCGGATGGAAAGATACCTTTGTCATTGATTACAAAGGGGGAGATATTTATCAGATGCAGAGGACAGAGGCATGATTCCAGGGGGAGCAAGGGTCACAAATATGCAGAGGACACAGGCATGGCTCCAAGGAGAGCATGAGTGACACAATTTCAGTATTTCATAAGAGTGTTTCCATCAATGTCAAAGGGGGATATTGTTGATCAAGGTTGGTTGTCATTGATGTCAACCCTTGAAGAAAGTTCGATAGAAAATTTTGGTAGCACAAAAGTTTGCGTAATGGAACCAAGTTTGTTTGATGTAAATATGACTCATTATTGTCTTTTCATGGTTGATAAGAAGTATAAATGGATGAACTCGAGAGTGTTCCCCTTATGGTGAAAGCCCTCACGGGAAAACACGTGTGAATTGAGTTATCCTAGAAGTATGTTTAGATAAACCATGCTTAATTGTGGAATAATGAGATGAAGGTCAATGAATTTTTTAGTGAAACTATCCTATATGGATAGTGCTTGTCATGTCATTTCCGGTGGTATGTGGAATGTCACATAACTCCTCACGGTTAGAGAGCTACGACCATGTGAAGTTGGACCCTCATGAGTCATCTAGAAGCCCAAAAAAGTCAAAGTGTTTGCAAAAGAAATTGTTTAAATAATAAAATTAATGGAGAAATCCCTAAAATAAGGAAAGTGGGATGCTACATGAAAGTATAAATAAGAGGCACGACTCGCTCATTTTAATCACACTTGAATATCATTGAATATCTATTTTTGTGAAAGGTTATTTGGGCAAGTATTATTGATAAAGAAAAATTGCAGCAGAAAAAGTGCGGCAGGAAAAGTGCGACAGAAAAAGTATGGTAGGAAAACTGCAGCAGAAAAAGTGCGACAAAAAAATCATAGAAGAAAAATCGCGGCAAAAAAAGTGCGGCAGAAAAATCATGGCAGGAAAAGTGCGACAGAAAAATTGTGGCAGAAAAATCACGGCAGCAACATGGTTGGGGTCTATTTATGAGAGATATGGCACATCTTGTTTGAGGTATGTTTTGTGAGCTAGGGTTTATCTCTTGAGATGGTATTGGATGTTCAGTATTGTTGCATATATCATATTTGTTGAGGGATACAGATGGTATTTTGTTGTTGGTATTTGGCATATGGGTATTGGTCTTTTGGTTGTGATGTGTTGTTGAAGTTGTTGGTTTAGCTTGAGGCTACATAATAGTGAGGTTGTGGCACATGGTTTGATGTAAGGGTTTATTGTATTTGGTTTATGGATAGATTGATGATTTTTTTATGATTATATTGGTGTATGTATTTGGTATATGGTTGAGGTACATGTTGGGTACATGGTTGAGACAAGTAGTTGATGATGTTGGTACATCTTGATGAGTCATAGTTGATGTGAAGTTGATGCATGGTTTATGCATGGTACATGTTGGTTCAAGTTATTGGTATAAGTTGTTTGGTGTAGGTTGATTGGTACAGGTTGTTATAGGTTATTGGTATAGGTTGACAGTGACAGGTTGACCATGGTAGTGGTTGATTCAGTGACAGTAGCAGGTTGTCTATATTTAGCATTTATATTTTAGTGCGGTTGGACGAGGAAAGGACGAGTGGTTGTAGCCACCTTCCGGTTGTAGCTGGAGAACATAGGGGGTTGTAGCCTCCTTCTGGTTGTAGCCATATAATTGTGGAGTTGGATCTTCCCTCAGGTAGTAGCCTAAAAAAATAGGGGGTTGGAGCCTCCTTCCAATTGCAGCTGGAAAACAAAGGAAGTTGGTGCTTCCAATGAATGTAATTCTTCAAGACATATAAGAAAAATCATTCTGTGTTTTTCTCCCGCTTTGGGTTTCCACGTAAAAACCTTGGTGTACTGTGTATGTGTGTGATTGCTCATTTGTTCATTGTTTATTTAATCTGTAAATATTGGATGATAATTCTATATTGATATAACACTTGCATTTTTGATGAAAAAGGATTAAATTTCTCTATTATTGATTCACCCCCCCTCTCAGTAATCCAACAGTATGAAAGTTCATGACTCAGTCAGTATCCTGAAGGGGAATGTTGAGGACATAGGAGAAAAGGTGGAGGTTGACTTGTAGGTTGGGGACCTTTCTATACCCTTGATTATGGGCTTGTGATTAGTGTTGGGGAAAGATGATTCATCAGCTTAGGAGTTTGGCTTGGATTGGTATGCTCTATCATTAAAAAAGAAGAAATATTGTATGCAATATTTAGTGATGGAGGATATTGAGATTTCGGGAAAGTCTAATGTATTGCCTCTTAATCTACATGTGGATTCTTTTGTTTTTCAAAAGACTGAAGAAAAATTTCTTGTGGAATCAAAGCAAAAGGTTATATGTAGTGTTAGGACTGTTTCTCTGTCAAGTGAGTTTAATTTGTTTAGAGAGGTTGTGAGTAGCGATTCCCATAATCTCCGACTAGGTGAGTCTGTTCATTTTGTTGATAGGGAAAATCCTATTGGTGGAGGGAATAGTTAGGTCACCTTGAACACCTCAATGAGGGGGAGAGGGCATTATCTCCTATGCCCAAAGAGTGGGTTGGCCCCACTAGTTTTATTAGCTTCCAAGGGTCTAGGTTTGGATTGCCCAAAATACCTAGGTCATCTAACTGTAAGGAGGGAGTCAACATTGAAACTAGTTCGGGAGAGAGTGATTAAAGAAGTGAATCAAGGTAAACAAAGGTTCATTACAGGGGTCCTTATAGTAGTCTTAAACCCCTCCTCATTTTTCCAATGAAATTACTTTCAATTAATATGAGAGGGTCGAGGGGGTGGGGAAAGAGACCGACCCTCAATATTTTGTTGGAGTTAGACAAACTGAATATAGTTCTAATACAAGAGACAATGGGAAAGGGAGACCGGTTAATTTTTGAACTCAAAACGTATTTGAGGGTATGGGACTTTATTTCTTTAGATTCAAAAAGGTTTTCAAGGGGTTTTATTTTTGGTTGGAATCATAATGTATCCCTTAATTCTTTCTATGTTCCAAGCAGAGATTTGCACAGAGGTATAAAACAAAAGTTTGGGCTTGACTTTGATGTTACTAAATGTGTATGGGCCTTATGAGGGTAAGAAAATTTACTGCGAATTGTTTTTTTATTTTGAGTTTTTTAAAGTTGATAACCTCATTATTGGGGGGACTTAAATTTGAATTTGAATAGAAGAGATATATGGGGGTCCATTTTAGAGTGGATAGATTAGTTGTATTTTTCCATAACTTGTTTAATTGGGTAGGTGTAGTAGACATGGATCCTATTAAGCTCAAGAAAACTTGGAGAAATAATAGATCAAGGGAAAGTTGTGTTTCCAATAGGCTTGATAGGCTTTTGATCCATGTGGAATCTCTACAAAAGGGTGGAAAGGTACCGGTGATGGGTAGGATCCCATAGATACTCAATTCGCTTTCCAGTTGTGTTGGAATTGGATAAACATGATCCAAAGTAGCATCTCCTTTCAAGTTTAATATAGGAAGGGATTGTGAGGAGGATTTTCAAGATATGATGAAGGTAAAGTGGTTGAGGTATGATCCTTCTTGTGAACAATTTGTAAAGGCTTTGAAAAGATGCAAAGAAGGTGGTCGAGTGGGTAGGAAAAAGACTGATAAAGGGATGGTCAACTAAAAGAATTGGAGAAGAACCTAGAATCACTTTTTTATACTAATCTAGGATTCCAACTTAGTGATGAGGATAAGGTCATTTTGAAGGATCTAGAGTCAAACAGGGAAAATCTACTTATGGATAGGGAAATGGAATGGAAGCTGAAGAGTAGGGCTACATAGATTGAATTGGAGGAGGATCAAAATACCAAAATTTTTCAAAACTTTTCCAATCACAAAAAGAGTGTTAATACAATCTGTGAATTAACTGTCAATTTTCACATGTAACTCTATGTGATCAATTTTCATATCTGAAAATTGATTCCTAGTGAGTAACAATAAACTCTAGTTGTTATCACTGAACAATTTTACACTGAAGATATATGCAGCGGAAACAACAAGATCAGAGATGAATCATCAACACACATGAGACACAAAATTTATATTTTTTAATCTTGACAATTTCAGAAATTCTAAGAGCTAAACTATCCCTCCCATCCAATACAATTTCACCAAAAAAAATTTAGGACAACCTTGTCCTCCAACAAGAGAAAAATAAGAAAAATATCTCAGACAAATCCCAACTTACAATTATGTTGCAGACCACCTATATGGCTTGCTGACATCACCTGTGATGTTGCTAACGTCAGCATGTATGGACATGCTCCTACCTAGAAATCTTGTATGTATGTACCCAATTGTACTTACTACAACCCGCGTGCATACGCCATTGTGCCCACTGCAACCCACGTACATACATGATTTCTCCCACTGAAACCTACGTACATGTATGAAAACTTGTACGAACACCTCTGTACTATTCACTCTTTTCGGCTTCTTTCCCATGTGCATCCTTCCTCACTTCCCACATGTGATTTAGAAATGCTAAGCTAGATTTCCTAGGTGCAAAAATCTCCTTGCTACAATTTCCATGCTCCCTAGCACAAGTGTTTACTCACTTATTCTAACTTCATGATGCCATAATGATGAAATGTCACAATAAATTCTTTCATTTATACATAGGTCTTAATGAGTGAGTTTAGGAGCCCTTCCTAAACTCAACAATTAATTAGAATATTGTATTCCTCTTTGTGTGTGTGACACCCCATCGCAAGTTGTTGGTTGTCGATCTTGAGAGAGGAGACTGTGAGAGAAAGAAGAGCAAGTTACAACAGGTGTGTTGTAGGTTGTATCCCTTCATTTTTTGGATAATAATATTGGAACAACCTGGAAATTTCTATGGTGGACTAAGCCCACACTGGGTGAACCACGTATATCTATTTCTTTATGTATTATGCATCTTCTGTGTTTTTTTTCCACATTTGTTTTATTTTATTGCTCTGCGATCCTGTTTTTCTAACACAAGCCCACAAAGCCCATCAACTTTCCCATTAGGCCCTAGCTTCATTCCAAGGTTGATTTCACTGAAACAAAAGGTTGATCTGGTGCCAAAAAATATTCCCACATGCCTGAAACCTCATCCTCTTGTGGGAATGCCTCCTGAAGCTACAAAATAAACACTCTCTCTTAGCGAGGGAGGTATTATCTACCACTCCTAGCTTGTCTCTAAGGTAGAAAAACTTCCCCTTCACTAGGGTTTTGGTGAGAATATCTGCAATCTGCTCATCTGTGGAAATGTGTTCTCACTTCACTACTCCCTTATTTACTCTATCTTTGATGAAGTGGTATCTAATCCCAATGTGTTTTGACCTGTTGTGAAACATTGGGTTCTCTGAGATCTTGATACAACTCTGATTGTCGTAGTGAATCACGGTGGGCTTAAAATCCTAACCAAATAATTCTGCAACAAGATTGTGAATCTATATAGCCTCACAACTCACCAAATCAGCTGCCATATACTCTACCTCTACTGAGCTAAGTGCCACAAAAGCAAGTTTCTTGTTGTACCAAGAAACCACTACTAATATCAGGCTAAAACAACCACTAGAAGTGCTCTTCCTATCAACTCCACCACCTACCTAATCTCAATTTGAATATCCATGCATCCTCACTCCATCATCTCTGACATATCTTATACCAAATCCAATCGTACCTTGTAGGTACCTGAGCACATGTGTTTTTGCAACCCAATGCACCTACCTCAATTTTACCATGAACCGACTCAAGGTGTTGACGGAAAACCAAATATATGGTCTAGTATTAACTAGATACATCAATGACCCAATTGACTTCTTGTACATCATGGGATCCACCAAGTATGAATCTAAAACCCCCAACGTATTCAGGTTGGTGGTCATAGTTTTATTCATGGACTTATAGTCCATCATCCTAAATCTCTTCAGTATCTCAACTGCATACTTCCCCTTTTCGAGGAATATCTCTCCCAGTTGTTTCCACACATTTAATCCCAAGACGTAATGCATCAATCCAATATTCTTCATCTCAAACTTTGAGGCCAAATCCTCTTTGCACTTGGTAATGAGCTTTTGAGCTTTTGTGAGAAACAAATCATCAACATTTAACCCCAATATGAGAGGATCCTTACCAACCTATAGGAGATATAGGTTGGGGTCTACATCACTCTTGGTGAAGCCCAATATTTTCAAATACCCATCAATCCTTGAGTACCATGCCCTAGGTTCCTTCTTCAGTCCATGCAATGCCTTCTTCAACCTACACACATCAGTTTTCCTCCCATGTATCTCAAAACCTTGAGGTTTCTCTATGTATACCTCTTCCTCAATCACACCATTGAGAAATGTTTTCTTCACATCCATCTGATGGATCTTCCACTTCATAACTGAAGAAAGATAAATAATTGTTCTGATAGAAGTATACCTAGCCACTGGAGCAAATTTCTCCTCGTAGTCTACTCCCTCTTTCTGGGATAACCCTCTTTCTAACAACCTTTCCTTATACTTCTCTATACTACCATCTACAATATACTCGATCTTATAGATCCATTTGGAAGTTACCACAAACTTCCCTTCTGGTCTTGGAACTATGTCCCAAACATCATTCTTCATGATGGAATGATACTCCTCCATCATGGAATCCTTCCAAACATGTTGGTATGATGTCTCCTTAAAAATAGAAGGCTCATAATCAATGATGTTACTCATAAGAGCCACGTAGATAGAAAATCTCTGCATAGGTCTTCTCTCCCTAAGGGTGCCTCTGGGGGTTGTATGTCCCTTGACATCCTTCAAGGTATCTTGAACCCATCTAGGTCTCATGTCTTGGTCACTAGGAGGATCCATAAACTCCTATGACTCCTCCTCATGATCTGAGGGATTCTCCTCTATACTGGATGGAATTGTACTCTCTTCAACCTTTGGGGCCTCTTGTTCCTCACCACCTTCTTTGATTTCATGGGACCTATTGAAATCCAAGTCCTCCTCAAACGTGACATCCCGACTAACCAAAACATATTTATGTCCTATAATGTAGATATGGTAGGCCTTCAAAGTCTCATTGTATCCCACAAACATGCCCTTTCTTCTGGAAGGTTCCAACTTCCTTCTCTTCTCCTTAGGAACGTGGATGTAGACTAGACAACCGAAGATCCTCAAATTCCCTATCTCATTTTTCACTCCTATGAATGCCTCCTCATGAGTCTTTTCCTCCAAGATCCTATGAGGACTCTTTTTCTGAACATAAACTACAATGTTGCATGCTCCTTCCCAAAGCATCATGGATAGATCTTCTTCATGTAACATTGCCTTGCAAACCTCAATTATGGTCTGGTTCTTCCTTTCTGCAACCCCTTTCTATTGTGGGTTCAAAGGCATTGTTATCTCCCTCTTAATCCCTACTTCCTTACATGATTTCTTGAACTTATTGGAGGTATACTCACCCCCATTGTTTGGCCTCAAAACCTTGATCTCCTTCCCCATCTGATTCTCTAACAGAGCTTTGAACTCCCTGAATCGTCTAAAGACTTAATCCTTGGTCATTATGAAGAAAATCCATGTCCTCCTGGAATGATCATCAATAAAGGTCACACAATATTGAAAACCACTCGCATATGGAATTGACATCGGTCCAGACACATCTAAATATACCAGGTCTAGGATCTCCTTGGACCTACTATCACTGCTTGGAAAAGAAGCCTTAGAATTCTTGCCTAGTGCACAACCTCTGCATACTCCCTGGTGTTTAGTTCCAAACTTTGGAAGACCTATAACCATCTTCCTTAATATCAAAAATTCTTGGTGATGTAAGTGTCCCAATATCCTATGCCAAAGATCAAAGAAATTATCATTGTCATGTACTAGGGCCTAAGTTGGCTGACCAGACAACTTGTAGAGACTTCCATCACAAGTACCAATGACCTCTGCTGAGTCAAGAATCAATCTTTTTGGCCAAGAAAGAACCTGTCCATCTAAGAATTCCAATTCGTACCCTTTGTTCTCCATGGTAGAGATAGAGAGTATGTTATTCTTCAGTCCATGTACATACAACACTTCATTCATCTTGAGAGGTTTTCTGAACTTCAATCGAAACAAAGTTGTGCCAACTCCCTTGATTGCATACTTGGAATTATCACCAAGTTCCACTTGCAATTATGAGTTCTCTTTTGTCAAAATGGTGAGTGATTTCTGTGATCCTATCATATGATGAGAAGCTACACTATCCACTAACCAAGTCTCCATGGTGACCTACCTAGAACAAAAAATCTGCAATAAAAACATGTTGTACTTGCAACAACAAAATTGTGTCTCATATATGATCTGCTTCTCTTCAAAGCTTCAAATCTGATACCATGTCAATTTTCACATGCAACGCTATGTAACTAATTTTCGGATCTGAAAATTGCTTCCTAGTGAGCTCATATTAAATCCTAGTTGTTATCACTAAACAATTTTACACTGAAAATATATGCAATGGAAACAACAAGATCAGAGAAGAATCATCAACACAAATGAGACACAAAATTTTGTTCTGTAACCTTGTCAATGTCAGAAATTTGAAGGGAAAAAACAACCCTCCCAACCAATGCAATTTCACCAAAAAATCTGAGGACAACCTTGTCCTCCAACAACAGAAAAATCAGCAAAATATCAGGGACAAATCCCAACTTACAAATTTGTTGCAGACCACATGTACAGCCTGTTGACGTCACATGTACTTTTGTTGGCGTTATCTTATACGAACCTACTCCTTCCCAGAAACCCTGTACAAATGTACGTGATTTTCCTTATTGCGACCTGCGTACATACGCAATGGTGCCCACTGTAACCTGCGTACATACGCAACTTCTCCCATTGTAACCTGCGTACATGTACAAAACTTGTAAGGACACCTCCATACAATTCTCTCTCTATGGATTCCTTTTCACATGCATCCTTCCTCACTTCCCACATGTGATCTAGAAACCCTTGGCCAGATTTCCTAGCTGCATAAATCTCCTTGCTACAATTTCCATGCTCCCTAGCATAAGTGTTTACTCACTTATGCTAACTCCATGATGCCACAATGATGAAATGTCACAATAACTTCTCTCCTTTATATAAAAGTCTTAATGAGTGAGTTTAGGATCCCTTCCTAAAATCAACAATTAATTAGAATATTTTATTCCTCTTTGTGGGTATGACACCCCATCACAAGCCCACGGGTCCCATCAACTTTCCCATGAGACCCTAGATTCATTCCAATGTGGATTTCATTGGAACAAAAGGATGATCAAGTGCCAACAAAGATTCCCACATGCCTGACACCTCGGCCTCTTGTGGGAATAACTCTCGAAGCTACAAAATCAACACTAACTAACATGAAAGGGTGGAAGGTCAACAAATTTTGGGATTTGATTGATTTAGGAGTGCAACATTTTGAGGAGGTGTTTAAAGAACCAAACATAGAAAACATATAAGAAATTCTTGAGGTGGCATCATATTTCCCTAGATTGGTTGGAGAAGAGGAGAATGAGAGGATGCATACGAAAGTCACAAGGGAGGAACTCCTTTATTTTCTTAATTCCTTTAAGAGAGATAGAAGTTGGGGCGCAGATGGCTATACTGAAGAACTCTATATTGAGGCTTTTTACTTGTTGGGTGGGGACCTTCTCAGAGTGGTTGAACAAATGAGAACTCATGGGAGAACACATGTATCTCTTAACTCCATTTTTATTGCTCTCATCCCAAAAGTGGATTTTCCAAATCTATTTGATGGCTTTAGGTCTATCTCTTGTACAACAATGTTTACAAAATTATTTTCAAGGTCATTGTAGTTAGACTGAAGATTTTTCTCTTAGAAGTAATCTCACCTAAACAGTTTGGGTTCCTGGAAGGGAACCAAATGCATGTTGCTATAGGATCAACATGAGTCTAGGGAACTAACACTATCAAAACCTCACATATGCTAGCAACAATGATCAAGTTAGATATTTCCACGGGGACTTCACTAAGTGAACCTATGACATAGCACCTGCATTCGTGGGACATTAAAGAATACTCCTAATTTCACTAGATATTGATAAATACCTCCCAAAATCCTTTTGTTGAACCCCCCCTCCCAATACATCTTTCCAATAAAATAAACCCCTATTTTTACTAGATACCCCTTTTTATACCCTCCAATACCTATAAACCCCTTGAGACCCCACACCCCCCAATACCTACAATATATTGACTTTATTTTTCACAATTTAAAACCCCCATTTATGAATGAACGTGATAATATATTGGTCAACAAGGTGAAGCCCCCATGGATATTTATAAGGCATATGATAAGGTCTCATGGTTGTACATTCACTTGCTCTTATTTCACATAGGGTTCTCACTTCCTTTGGTCAAGTGTATTATGGGATGTGTGACTATTTCCTCCTCTATTGTATTGATTAATGGATCAACTCCAAACCTCTTTAAGTCTTCAATGGGGCTTAGACAAGGATTCCCACTCTCACCCCACATCTTTCTTTTGGTTGCAGAGGGATTAAGTAGAGTCATTATTGAAACTAGGAGAATGAGGAGAATCCAAGATGTGAGAATAAAAAGATCTAAGGCACTCACACACTTACTGTTTGTAGATGATGTTCTATTGTTTTGTTTTGGATCAAAATGGGAGGGTCAATGTTTCAAGAACATTTTATAGCTTTACAATAAGGCTATAAGCATGGAAATAAATGAGAATACGTCTACTATAGTTTATATAGTTGGTTTGGAAGGTATTCAGGATTTGGGTATTGGAGGATTGTTTCCTTTTCAACACTTATACATGTCACAAAGGGTTAAATATATGGGATTTACTATTAATCCTAATAGATATGGAAAGGAAAATCGGTATTATATATTATCTAGAATTAAAAAATGAATCTCTTTTTGGTGCAACAGGTGGCTCTCAAGGGGAGATAGATTGGTTTTGATAAAAGTTAGTGTTGGAAGCTATTCATGTATACTGGGACACCTTGGCTCATATACCCAAATGTATTTTTGAAAAAAAAATAAAAAAAATGTTGTTTTAGTTTTTTGTGGCAAGGGATTAGTGATTACAAAGGGAATCATCTAGTTAAGTGGTAGAGGATTGGATCTCCAAAATCCTTGGGGGGTTGCGGGATGAAGACATTTATTTGGTAGAGCTCTGACCAAAAAATCATTATGGAATGTTATCACAAAGGAGAGCCTATGGAAAAGGATTATTATACATAAATACATTGCTCCAATAACTCTTTTGGATTGGATAAAAAAGGAAAGAGTATAGTGAATGTATCCAACTAGAGGAAGGTGATGACACTAGCCTTCCTAGTCATAGGCTCTTATATTACATGGAGAGTGGGAGATGGAACAAAATTAAGAGTGGGGGAAGATGCAATAATGGGGTGTGGTAGAAACATATTGCTCCATGATGAAATCATACTTCACCTATAGGTAATTGGAAAATGTACACTTAATTTGATTGACAACCTAGAAGACACATCCCTATGGTCTCAAGGCTAGAGAAAGGTAGTCTATCTTGGCCTAGAAGGAAACTCCGCCCAAAGGCGGGATCACTTTTTCACAGAACTAAATAATGTACATATAATATTGAACGATTCCCCAGATGAATTACTCTGGGCTTTGAATGGAGCAAGGGGAAATTATGCCCCTAGTCTTAGATACTCAACTCTTTTTGGATTAGGACTAGGTGATGAAAATTGGTGGTGGTAGAAGCTTTGGAAAGTTAAGGCCCCTCCCAAGTGTAATTTGTTTTTGTGGCTCATTTTGAACAATAAATTTTTAACATGGGAATCCCTCCAAAAAATAAATATACAAGGTCCAAGTGTTTGTTTACTTTGCAGACGTAGTGAGGAAAACACTTTACATTTGTTCTTTCATTGTAATTTTTCTTAGAAAGTCTAGGTTGAGGTTGGGGATATTTTGGGTATCTACAACCTTTGGAAAAGTGAATCCGAAAATACATGCCTAAATGTTTGGTTTTCTCAGCAAGATCTAAAGTGTTTCTAGTTCATCCCAATCCTAGTTCTATGGGGACTATGGATAGCTAGAAAATCTATTCTTTTTTAAGAAAATATGGTGCCTACTTTTCAGGGAGTGACCTAGGATAATGCTTTATTTGTATATTATAAGGTTATTCCAAAGGTTAAACCACACATAATTATTTTAAAGGTATAGGTGGACAAGTCTTTAGCTTGGAGATATTTCAATGGGGATTTTCAAGGCCCAAATACTATCAATTGGATTTTCTTCATTCTATATCTTTCAGGGACCCATAAATTTCAGATCAAAGATAATATAGGAACATGAACCAATAACCAAGGGGAATTCAAGGCCTTATACTACTTACTAAAATATTCTTTGGATAGATGAATTGATAAGATTCACATCATGTGGGATTCATCTATGTTCATAAATTGAATGAAAGGAAGCCTCCAATTACAAAATAATTATTTCCTTACACTAGCACAACAATTAAAAGCAATATCTAATCAGTTTCTTTGGGTCGACTATACTCATATTTATAGAGAGCACAACAAGAATGCCGTTTAGATCTCTAAGGAAGGACGTCAACTACAGGAGCTTTATGGTTCCTTGGAAGAAGTACAAGATAGCCCTACAATGACTTTACAACAATTTTCATTAAATGATTTTTGAACACCTTTTGAATTTGTAATATGCTAGTACATGGGATTGTTAAGTCTATTGTTTGTTTTCAATTACTTGATGAGTAGTATACATGATATTATGAAGGCTGTATATATTTTTGGATGTACTACTATAGTGAAATATTTTGTAAAGATCTATCTCTAGATGATTCATTTTGGATTGTGCCTAGAGCACCTAAGTATTGTATTTTTGTTTATCTTGAATAAAAATATGTTATAATATTAAAACAATGTTGTAGGTATATGTGTGTGTGTGTGTGTGTGTGTGTGTGTGTGTGTGTGTGTGTGTGTGTGTGTGTGTGTGTGTGTGTTAGATAAATATCCTTGACTTGCGGGATTGGCCTGTGGTTGAGATGTCATGACCTAGGGGCATCTAAGTCATCAAAATCACTCGAGGATCGCACCCAGCCTGGACCACACCAACCATTAACATGGTTGGATTTGAGGTGTCCCTAGAGGTTTCGAACCAATGACTTCTCTTATGGAGTGCCTTAACAACACACTCCCTCACCGACTGCTCTACACCACGGGGACTATCTATGTCATATATTAAAATAGTAATATTAGACATTTTTTTCATCTATATGTACATTTATGTTCTTGTCCATGTAATTAATTTATGTAACTTAATATAATCAATTCAAAAAATATCTATATTTCCAAAGGAAAACATCGTTGTCAATCAGATTGAAAATGAGCATGCCTTTGAAACATTTGTAACTTTAGATCCACTAGCTATGTTTCTCACTTTAAACTAGTTAAATGTTGCATATCTCCCTTTGCATTGACTTTTTTTCCAACTCTTTTCCAAACCGATAAAAGTGTATATACCTCTAAATTAGGGATTTAGGAGAGAGACACTTATATACATTTTTAAAATAGAGAGACACTTAAAGGTATACATACTTTTAAGGGTCCCAAGGTAAGTTGGATATCGACTCTACATTTTTAAAATGGGGAGACACTTAATCTCTCTCCATGTTTATTATAAATATACTGTTAAGATAAATCTATGTTAATATATGCATACCATAAAGATTACTATATAATCATTTTAAAGTAAAATTCTTTTTAATATATAAAATTATAGAAAAATGATGTAAACAAAATTTCATATTTTTTTTTTTTTAAATATAATAATCATAAGAAAAATACTTTATATTTAAAAAGATTATATCATTTTAAAGTAAAATCATTTTAATATATAAAATTATAGAAAAAATAATATAAAAGAATTTTCATATTTAATTCTTTTTCTAAATATAATAATAATCATAAGGAATTTACTTTATATTTACAAGTTGAACAATGAAGTTATATTTAGAAATTTAACAATAAAATTATATCTAAAGATTAATAATTATTATTACTATATAATCATTTTAAAGTAAAATCATTTTAATATATAAAATAGAAAAATGATATAAAAGAATTTCACATTTAATTTTTTTTTTAATATAATTACAAAGAAATGACTTTATATTTACAAGTTGAATAATGAAGTTATATTTAGAAATTTAACAATAAAACTATATCTAAAGATTAATAATTATTTAAATTAATATAAATATATGAATGAAAATAAATTATAGAATCAATCATTATAAAAATCAAAGTTATATTTAAAAATTTAATAATAGAATTATACATAAAAACCTATTTTTTAATTAAAAATATAAACTTAGAGATGATGATTAACTCTTTAACTATTTTTTTTTAATGAATCCTAATTTTATTTTTCTTCTATTAATTTATACAAAATATTTAATAGTTAAATAATTTATAAGACATTACATAATTATGTAGTTTTATTTCACATTCATAAATATGATTCTTTTAAAAGTTATATTAAACATTATTTTGTTAGTTAATATTGATAAGAAAAAGTTACACTAATTATATAATTTTTTAATATATATATATATATATATATAAATTACAATCATTATAAAAAATTATCTTTAAATTAAATATTTATATTTATACTGATATGATATCATCTTCCTTAAAATTATATATATATATATATATATATATATAATTTTAAGGAAGATGATATCATATCAGTATAAATATAAATATTTAATTTGAAGATAATTTTTTATAATGATTGTTATAGAAAGATTTGCCCCACCATTGTTATCTTGTACAAAGGGCTTTTTTTCATTTCCCTATGCAAACTTGTCATCACATTTTGATAAATCCAGAGTCAAAAATATACATTTTTCCACATATACTGGGTTGTTTTCTTGGTTGCTTGGTATTCTGCTTGAGTTATTTCGTTTATACACAGTAGAATTTATATATTAGGTTGTTTTTCAGTCCATGCATTTTCTCTTTAATATGTTGAAAATACAAAAAGTAGGCATTTTTCATTGGTTAGCATTTTTGTCTTTGAACCTTTATCATTAGCTTAGTGCATTTAGTGAAAGATTGCATTTTACTTTTGAATTGTAGAGTTGAAATTGAAAATTGCACTGTTTTTATTAGCATATCATTCATTGAAAAGTTAAAGATAGACTTTGCATTATATTCATATTTATCTTCTTGCAGAGTCATAACATCATGAGTTTCACTTCCATACCCTTTTGAGTAATCATGGCCAATAAAATTTACGCTTTAAACTAAAATTGATTAGTCATGATTTTATTTTTAGGGTGCACAAACTAGTCTAGGATTTAGTGCCTTGGAATAGGATTTTGTGAGTAAACTTCTCCAAGGAAATTAAATCAACATATGTGTCTGAGACAGGGAGTTGAGAATTCCATTATATAATTGGTAAGATCAGGAGGCTCCGCTCACACCGGAGTTAATCACGAGGTCGCGCAAAGTTAGTTGAAGGGATAACCCCTGGATACTCACCTAGCGTCAGAGATATTTCTGTGGATTTATTCTTATGTGGGGATCTTTCTAGTACCCATACCTCTATGAGAGGCGGTGCTTTCAATGTTTCAGGCTTTGCTACCCTGCCCATATGGTGATCCGGACTTACGACTGCTCGCTTATGCATCAATTATATTGTGGTTTATTAGTTTCTTGACTTAGGTATCTCATAGGTTACTGGCAGGGGTTATTCTGCTTGTACCCTAGGTCAGATAGGTGTCGGGCAACACACAGCCTTTATGGAGGATTACCTCTTCGGGGTGATATGACCTACTGGTTTTTAAGCCCACGATGGCCCCTATAATTGATTATGTTACCTCCAAACTTTAGCAGGGAGTCTCAAGTCCCTCTTGGACAAGGCATACCTTCTTTAGTGAGGGAGGCCACTCAACGACTTAGCCCGTTTGCATGCATATTGGCCATTTGACTTTTTGGTATGCTCTTTGACTACTAGTTGGCCTTAGGATATATTTTTATTTTGTAGAGGCATAATTCATCGTGGAGTTAGACCAGCTTCCCTGTCGATCTCGTCGGTTGTTACAGTTACCACTGGATTTCGGGTTCTTTCCTTCTAAAAGGCATAGAGTTTTTAGAAGTGGTACACACACATCCACCTTTCAGACTTGTGGTTCCACAAGGATGAGTACTGAGTCTAGTTTTCAGAACACTGGGAGTTCTTTGACTCCCATACCCACAATAGTTAATGACACCCCTTCAACTCCTGCAACTGCTACAGTTGTAGTGTCGGAGGCTTATACCAGTACTATAACTCGGCCTGTAGTTAATGCTTCATATCTTGCCTCGAACCCTTTTGGGGGTTTCGGTCACTCGTCAAGTTACAATGTTTAGTCCATCCCTATGGCTTCTAGTCTTTTTTCTTATGGTATGCCTAACTTCAATTCACAGTTTTTGACTGCCATCCCAGTTGTTGGCCCTAATGCTAGCCTTGGACTTGGGGACACTACACCTCCTTACACTCCTTTCCCATTTGGTGGTTCTCATATCCCCCAAATGAATACTAATGTAGGAAGTGTCCCCTTTCTTAACCCCAGGTCTAATCCTTCTACGACTGGATGGAACAACCCAGTTGGCGGACAAGTTTTGCCCTATATCCCTACCTCCTCGGTGTCGATTCTGACCAATAATTTTGGCATGATGAATCCACTTCAATCCTCCGATTTTCCACCTGGAGGAGGTTAGTCTTACACTTTGGTCAACCCCCAACCCGGATCCAATCCAGTTGGGGGAAATTTTCACAATCCTTATCACAACATTCCTACTGGAATGATGCCCAACCCACCCTATACAAATTAGCCTGGAGGAGGGCCTTACAATTCGAGACAGGGCTTTGGTTCTTACCAAAATCCTAGGTGGAATGAAATTAACAACACACAATATTTCGCGGGAGGATGGGGCCAGATGTCGCAACCCCATCTCCCTTTTCTAGTCATGCTCAATCTACCAGACTTGTCTAAATTAATGAATGACCCGGTGAGTCATGATCCCACATGGGCCCCCGTCCCCACCAAACTTCCTTCAGACATTCCAAAGTTTGAGGGTAAGAATGGAGAGGACCCTAGTGAACACGTTACTACCTTCCACCTTTGGTGCTCATAAAATTACTTGAACCATGATTCTATTAGATTATGATTGTTTCAACGCACTCTCATTGGAGTTGATTCACAATGGTACATTGAGCTACCTAGGGGGGACATATGGGTCATTTAATTAGTTGTTGGTGGCCTTTCTCAACCACTTTCAATTGCCCATTCATTATGATGTTGGCCTCGAACTTTTGCCTACTTTACGCCAGGACACCGCCACTTACATCTCGGATCATATCCAAGAGTGGTGTAGACAGAGGTGGTTGATTAAGACTCCTATACCCCCAACCTTTCTCCTAGAATGGTTCCTAAATTCTTTGCACCCTCCTATATTGAAGGACGTTGCTACTTCTGGGTTCTCCAACGAGGAAGAATCTATATTTAGAGCCCAACAGTTAGATTTAATATATTCTCAGTCTAGGATGTTATATCGCCTTCTTCCAGAAGCACCGCAGTCAAATTACGATCCTAGGAAAAAACTTGGACCTCATGCCGATGTCATTGTAGGGCCTGCCAATGTAAAGTCCACAGACTCGATGACGAAGTCTGACAGAGGATTAGCTTCATATGCATCCTCTAAACCCACCCAGTCGGTGGATGTACATTCCGTGCAATCGGAGAAAAACCCAAATGGTGACCAACAACCAAATGGGAATAAAAGGAAATGTCGAAACAATCGTAAGGGTGGGAAAAATGGTAACAAGCCCAAGGACAAAGATAATAATTGGAAGTAGAATGATAATGATGGAGAGGGAAAGAAAGAGCAATGTAAGGTGAAGTTTCCTTGTAAACTTTGTATCGATAACCACCTTACACATTTATTCCCCAAACTCGCGGAGGCTGCGAGGCTTTTAAATCTACCACCCACTATGCTGACGAATCCATTCCCACACAACCAACACTTAGCCTCGAGCTCTTCGAACGTCAGAAATGCGCCCGGTGGAAGTCAAAACCAACCATCGCAAGATGGCGACCATGTTTGTATCAATATGGTCAATGCAAAAATTGATATATCCACCCGCTCTTGAGATTATAGCTCTTCAAAAGCTAGTACCGGTCTAGAAGCTCCTCCTCCCCCTCCGGAGATGAACCTACAAATTGAGAAACCAGAGCCACCACCTCATATTCTGAAAGGAGTACTCAAGCACTCTACTCACAACCCTAATGCTAGAGCTTCCCAGAACTACTCTATCATTGAGGATCTGGGCCAAACCCCTTGTGCAATGTTGGCTTTGGAGGTACTCCATATGTGTCCATCATAGAGGAATGCCTTACTCTTTTCCTTAGGAGCTCTAGAACCTAGTGTCTCGAAAGTTATCAAGTTTGATGTCACAGATGTGAAGCCTCGCTTACCCTACCATGTGGCTTTCCAAATCCATGTGGATTATTCCAAGTATACTATCAAATGAGCAGACGTTGATGATGGTGTTTCCACCTGCATGATGTCCCTGGTCTATTGGAAAGCTCTCAGTTCTCGACCCTTTCCAAGTCGTCGAAAATGTTGACTGCATTTGACGGTCATTCCTTCTGCCCTCAAGGTATTCTCCCTGCCTTTCTGATCCAGTTAGGTGGGAAGACGGTAGAGGTGGAGGTAGAGGTAGTTGATGCACCTCTTGATTATAACCAGCTACTAGGTCAAAATTAGACCTAAGATATGGTCATTGTTGTATCGTCTGTCTTCTGTACACTTTGTTTTCCTCATCAAGGGGATATCGTGACTATCAACTAGTTATCCTTTGCGTACTCTAGTCCTAATGCATCTGTTGGACCTTCGATCCCTGTGATCGAAAATTCTCAGCCGGTAACTGAGAATATCGGTGTTAGAATGTATTCTTCCCTCATGGGTACCTTCGACTTCTCGGTACCGATTCACCACGTTTACGCCATGTCTAGTAGGTCTGCTTTAGTAGGGAGGTCCATTCCTGTTCACACTTCCTATCTTAGTGATCCATGGACCCCACCTTCTCCGACTTCATCGAGTGAAGGTCAGTTGCATGTTGGAATGGCTATGCCACTATCGACAACGAAGATTGTGTATCAAGTTGTTCTTGACTCTTTCACCAATCCTGGTCCTGTTACCTCGTAGACGGATGAGGAGGATCTTGTTCTTAGGCCTATATGGGCCACCTCGTTATCTTGTTTTCATGATTGATTAGATGAGACTTTGCCTTTGGATGAAGCCATCCTCAAAGCCATGAATGGTTTCGAGAGACCTTGGGATGATATGCATCATCGATATTATTTTCTCCCAAGTCTTGAAAGAATAGAGCAAGATGACTTTCGGTCTACCTTGAGTGAGATAGTCGGTCATGCCGTAGTCCCACTTGATACACACAACATTTATGCCGAAGGAAATATGGTGAGTATTTCTCCTACTATATCGATCGATATCTCTCATACCCCTAACAAGATTGAGAATGTAAATATAGGTGTGGATTGTTCGCCAGAAGAAATTTTGATCTACAGCAAACTCTTCAAAGAATTTTGAGATGTATTTGCTTGGTCATATGAAGAGATGCCATGGATCGACCCTCGTATTGTCAAACATGACATTAGAACTTACCCGAATGTTAAACCTGTTCAAAAATGTCTTAGAGTTGTAAATCCCAGGAAAGCCCCTGCTATTAAGGTAGATCTGGAGAAGCTACTTAACGTTGGCTTCATCTACCCAGTTCCCTTGACCGAATGGGTATCCAACCTTGTTCCTGCGAATAAAAAGCAAGGAACCATCTGTGTGTGTATGGAATTTTGTGACCTAAAAAAGGCTTGTCCTAAAGATAACTTCCCCACGCCTTTCATTGATCATATTCTCGATGAGTGTGCGAGAAGCGAGATATTTTGTTTTATGGATGGATTTTTAGGCTATAACCAAATTCAAATCAAACCTAAGGACCAACAAAGGACAACATATATATGTCCTTGGGGTACTTTTGCATACCGAAAAATGCCTTTCGGCCTTAAAAATGTTGGAGCAACCTTCCAACGTGCCATGAATTTCACTTTTCAAGATCTCAAGCACATAGTTGAAGCCTACCTTGATGATCTTGTTGCTCACTCTCGCAAGAGAGTGGATCATGTTATACACCTTCGACTAGTTTTTGAAATATTTTGTTACTATAGAATCCAGTTAAACTCTCACAAATTCATCTTTTGCATTAAGTTTGGCTGTGTCTTATGATTTTTAGTTTCCAAGACCGTGATCATGGTAGATCCTCTTAAGGTTGAGGCAATACTTCAGTTGCCTCCCCCGCGCATGATTAGACAACTTCAGGGTTTACAGTGGAAAGCTAACTTTCTACATTGGTTCATAGTGAATTATGCCAATATCACTAAGGGTTTCATGAGCCTCTTGAAGAAGGACACACCTTTTATCTAGGATGAGCGAGCCCAGGAGTCTTTCGACTCTTTGAAGAAAGATTTGGTATCGACCCCTCTGCTAAAATCCCCTGATTACAGTAGAGATTACTTGTTGTATATTGCCGCATCTACAGAGACTATTGGTATGGTTCTAGTTCAGGAGGATGATGAGCTCCATGAGAACTTCATATACTATCTTAGTCAAAATCTAGTCGGTCCTGAGCTTAATTACTCTCGCGTTGAAAATCTAGCTTTGGTTGTCGTTCACGCAATCCAACATTTACGTCACTATATATTTCTTTGCAAGACTACATTGGTTGTTGATGTCAATCCATTTCAATACATCCTTACCAGGTGTATCATAGGGGGGAAATATAATAAATGGATTGTCATCTTACAAGAGTTCAATCTTGACTTTGCTTGGGCCAAGTCCAAGAAATCACTAGCTTTTGCAGAGTTAATATCCGATTTTCCACGATTAGATGAGGATCTTATCCATGTTGATTCGTTTGCGTACGAACACATTTTTCTTATCTCATCATCTGACCCCTGGTATGGAGACATTGTTTTATATTTTCAAAACTTGAAGTTCGCTCAATATCTCTCGCGAGATGATCGACGATGCGTTAGATACCAAGCCAAAAAGTATACCGTCGTCGGCGAAACTTTGTATTGCCAAGGAGTAGATAATATCTTGTGTCATTGCTTAACTCACGAGGAAGACGAGTCAGTCCTAAATGATTGCCACAAATGGGCTTGTGGTGGTCACCTATCCGGGCTTGCGACAACCCAAAAAATCCTTCGAGTCAATTATTTTTGGCCTACTATATTTAAAGATTGTATCAAAGAAGTTAAGAAGTGTCACCCCTGCCAGGTGTTCACTCGGAAAATTCCCTCACATCCAGCCGCTCTTCACCCAGTCATTATTGTCAGTCCCTTCACCAAGTAGGTGGTAGATTTCGTCGACTACAACCCAACTTCGACTGGGGGGAATCAACACATTATCGTGGTCATTGACTACTTTACTAAGTGGGTCGAGGCCATGCCTACCATAAAATATGATGGGAAGATTGCATCCTTCCTCTTGTTCAACCAAATTATCACCCAGTTCGGTATCCCGAGTGAGATTATCATTGATCATGGCAATCACTTTTAGAATGAAAAGATGGTAGAACTAGCATCTAAGCTGGGGTTTAGACACGGTCATTCATCCCCTTATTACCCCCAGGAAAATGGGCAAGTAGAGGCCATCAACAAGTCTCTCAA
The DNA here is from genome assembly GCA_009831015.1 of Picea engelmannii. Classification (NCBI taxonomy): domain Eukaryota; kingdom Viridiplantae; phylum Streptophyta; class Pinopsida; order Pinales; family Pinaceae; genus Picea; species Picea engelmannii. The sequence goes on along the minus strand of ML792648.1, from coordinate 21,065 downwards.
GACCGTTTTGCAAAAAACTATTAGTCGGAGTAATTCCAATTGGCACATCATGTTATATCTCGCGCTTTGGGCATAACGAACCTCGGTTAAGACTGCCACCGTTTTTTCCCCTTTTTAGTTAGTGCACGGTGTGGAGTCGATCCTTCCTATTGAATGCGAAATCCCTTCTCACAAGTTGGCAGTCGAGCTCCTACCTAACACTTAAGACTTAGAGCGATGCCTTGTGCACCTAGAGAGTCTTGGCGAGTAGTGTCGGGACTCCTTTACGAATACCAAGGAAAACAAGAAACATGTCAAGGTTCAATATGACAAGTCTGTCTGTCCTCAGTTGTATGTTGAAGGTGACTTGGTCCTCTTGTATGACCAAGTCAAAGAACCTCTAGGGGCAGGCAAGTTTAAACCCATGTGGCACGGTCCTTACATCGTGCAACGTGTTCTAGAAAAAGGAATCTACAAGTTAGAAGATTATGAAGGGAATAAATTGGTCGAGCCCAGAAATGGGCTCTACTTGAAAAGGTACTACACTTGAACCCTAGGCTTGGGTGGAACTCTTTGTATACTAATGTAAATTTAGTGTATATACATCTCTTTCCCCCTTTTTTCTTTTGTCTTTAGCTTGCTTATCGAGTTTTCCCTTTGTTGGCAGATGTCAATGGAGTCTTCGGTCTACCTAGGGTTCGCAGATGGAGCCAAACGTCATACACAGAACTTATATTCTACCGCTTGGGTGGTTTACTCACCCAAGGGTATGTTGGTGTCTTCAGGTGGCGTATGCCTAGGGCCATCCACAAATAATGTGGCCAAATATAGCGTCGTCGTAGAACTTTTGTGCGATGTTATCTTGCATGGTATTCTCTCTTTAGAAGTTCGCCTGGATTCCCAGTTAGTATTATGTCAGTTGAACGGTCGTTACCGCGTGCATGATCCTACTTTACTCCGTCGATTCCTGTGGGTACGTCTTTTAGAATGACAATTTGATTTTATTACATATTATCACGTTCCTAGGAGTTCTAATCATGTATATGATACCTACGCTAATTATGTTTTAGATTGGAATTTGTCACATTCATAAAGTAAAGAAAACCATTAAATCAATGTACACATTGTAAGATATAAGTAAATCCAAAGATCCCTTTTTATATATTTCAAAATATGGTGTTTATATTACAAAATTAGGGCTAAAACCCTCAATACACATATACAGTCAGTATACATATCCCACGAAAATCTACGCCTGTGGCGCCATATATGTGTCATAGTAGAAAACCACGACATTTGTGAGACGTCGGAAGAGTCATACCCATGCTCTAAGTACACCAACCACTTATCGTTGCATGGCTTCAGGTAGATCCTCTACCTGAACCATAGGAATTCTCTCTGTCAAACGAGACAGGTTTCCCTACACGTTTTGTATGACCCTCTCTGCTTCTCCTCTCTCCGCCTCCTCTCCCCAATTCCTCCGTCTATGTAAAATAAATCCATCTGGCCATCACAGACCCACGTCTGCGATTACACAAGTGTCTAGTTAATATTTAAACACTATCCAAAAATATATATATTTTTGTTCCTTAAATACAAAAATACTAAAAAATGAAATATTTAAAAACTTGTTACCTATATCACCATAGGTGGCCCCTGGTGGAAGGGGCATATATGGATCTCCTCTGAAATCGATCCCCGCATAGGGATAGTCGTTCAGAGCAATGACTTGTCATTGTTACCAGAATAAAAAATCATCGTTGTAGGGTGTTGATACCCTACCTCCCCCCTGTCGTCTCATGACCTTAATCCATCGTGTCATGGCTGGATCGCGTGGTTCTGTAGGAAGGATCTCCACTCCATGTCCCAGACTTGAAACCCGCTCAAAAAATAATAGAGCCAAACCCAAATTTTTTCTTACTCCCCTGTTTGCACTCTGTCAACTGACTTTTCATATTGGCCAGGAGTGAGGTACACCAATCATAGACAGTGGGTCTAGCACAATCTACTGCGTAAAACATAAGCGATCTCGATGCTTGATGCAACGAGGCTGAACCTATGATCCTAGTAGGCATGAGCACAATGATATTCAAAATGAGGTTACTTATTGCCCAGATGGGAACTTGGATTCCCACCTTGGGAGTCCCTTCTACACAGTGGACATCGATATACTCCTTGATCTTCATCCCACTCCCTTCTCTGTATGACTTGAGGTTCACAACCTCCCATCAGCGTGATAGACCAGTCAAGAAGCAGATGTCCTCTACTTCGATCCTCAATGGTTGTCCATCAAGGATAAAGCTCTTGCTATCAGGGTTCCAGTAACCCACCAACATCTCCAACAACCTCACTTGGGCCCTCATTCCTTTGAGAGCCCAAAATTTGTACAAGCCACATCTTTTTAGAGCTTCATGAGCCACTGGATCTCAATCCACAGTGGCATATACCTCCTCATGCTCTCGGTCTCTCCATTCCAGGACCATCCTGCAAAAAACAAATCAATTTTTTGAGTTAGAACCCCTCTTTTGGCCATTTGTGTACCTATACATGACTTTCTTTGCACATAGTCACATGTAGGGCTTAATACACGCCCCCTGTGGTTCACACAGGGGCGTATACCTCATCATACACGCGACCTTGACAAAGGCAACCCACGTTTACCAAAAATCCTAATTTACGCCCTCTAAAACTAAAAAATGGAAACCTAATTCAAAAATGTAATCCACTGAATTTGAAGAGGATGAGATGATGAGTTACCTGATCTAGACGGTTCATGATTTCATTGCCTGTTTCTCCCTCAATCGTCGTTTGAATCTTGGATATATTTTGGTCAAAATTGCACTATTTGGGTAAAAATCAAAATGATACAGTACTTTTTTATTTTATTACTATTTATAAGCTATTTTTACCCACTTTATATAGTTTCATGCTATTCTTTCACCTAATGGACTAATTCAAGAGTGGTTTTGAGCTAGTTTTTTGTAGTTTTGACTCAGTGTTTTTGCGGATTTCAACATCATGATTGGTCATTCGTCACCTCGGGAAGGTATTTTCATAACCTAACATATAGGATAGGTATACACTCCATCATGCATTTTTGCATTATCCTTCAACTACTTCGTTTTACGCCTTAGGAACAAACCCATTTGTTGCGACACAGAATCTCCCATCTCCTATAAATAGTGTCACTAATAAATGGTAGAGACTTACCAAACATGGGTTCCCTAGTTAAATCCTCTTTATCAATTGGTGCCCATGCCAAGTTTTTCCTTAGGACTGGGAGTCCATTATAATTCAATACATGACCTTATGATGAGCCTCATTTCTCATTCATGCACATGCGGCCTTATTCCCCACGGACTCCCAAAAATGAGTCTTAGTTAAGTTCTTTTCTTACTCGTCTAAAAACCAAAAATATTGTCAAGAGATTTGTCCCTTTCACACTTGTTAAAATTGGATTTGAAAGGTCATGAGTCTTAGTTAATCTCTTTTCCAACTCGTTATCAAAAATAGAAAAGATTGCCGAGTGAACTTGTCTTTTTCACACTCATAGATTGGATTTGAAAAGACGTCTATTTGGCACAAGTTTACCCCTTTTTCACACCAACTAGACTACAAGACATAAAAAAGGATATGTTTTAGCGTTAAGTTGTGATTTCATCTCATGCCCTCACTTGCAATATTGAGCCTTTATCCGATTCTCGCTTTGCGTTATAAACCGTCACCTAAGCAGTTTTTGCATCCTCAACGAAGAAGAGCCTTGTTTATATCCGTCACAGTTTGACACCCTATACCCTGGAGGGAGCATCACCCCGAGTGTCCATCTCTCACATGAATTTACTTACATTGAGCATAGGTACGTTCCACTGCTGGAACAAGTTTTTCTTACTTGTGACAATCATTTCCTCCTCTATATCATAGCATTCATTTGTTATGAAAAAAAAAAAATACCGGCAGGAAGGGAGTACTATATTATAATTGGCATTAGTCGTGTCGCCTTTGAATAGAGCACAAAATTATTGAGTCCTTATGTCATCATAATTTTGGGTTTAGCATGGCCTTAGGAAGCTGATCTCATTACAGAGTTTTCTCTATCGACTGGTTACTCTTCCAGTCCCTATAGAGAACGTTATCGATGCCTCATGCATCTAATAGTCACAACATTGAGCCTATGTTGTCAGAGTCTACCATATGTCTCATGCTATTGTTCAAAGGATGTCTATCAACCTGTGTCGGCCACTCCTCAGAAATCTTGACTTTGCATGTCGGCCATACCCTTAGTTTGTCTCAGAATCACATGATACTATGGTTTTATCATGCACGTTGGCCCTACTTTCATCATTGGTAGGTCACCTTGAACCCAACAATCGACATTTCTTCATTGGTCGTTGACTGGGTGGTTTCCCTTGTGTTCGATGGAAAGACATCTATTCACACTTTGGGATTCGTGTAGTGTATTGGATGCCATTAGCCTTATTGGTGGTTTCCTTGCCTTTGTCAATAGTTTTCATCACTGTCTTCTACTCAGAGGGTATTTTTTGTATACCTCTTGCATTTGGTACAGGAAAAAGACACACAGGGTCGTTGGTTTGTGAAAATGTTCTTCGTCCGATCTCCACCAAATCATGAAGCTCCTGCTTTATTCCTTGTGTTGACTAATGAGAGATGCATTAATGTTCTCCTTTCAGTGGGTCTCTTTCCATCGACTTTAGCTCATTTATTTTGGATATGAGACCTAGAGTTTTATGAGTACCTTGCGGCTTGCAGTCATTAGTGGCAGGCTCTCTCGCCATTGACAAATGGGAATACATCAATGTCTCCTGATCAATGGATTTATCAAGTGTTCGACACTGAATCCTTTATTCACACTTGTAGGAATGTACTTGGTGCCTTGATAGCTACTTTCATTACTGGTATGTTGTCTCGCGTTTGTTAATGGTATACCTCAATGACCGGTAATCAAACGATTTGTCATTATGTTCGACCTCAACTCCTTTATTCACATGATGTATACTTTCACCCTTGGCAGATAGCGTAGAAGACTTGAAGACATCAATACGTGGCCGCAGCTTTCCTGAGTTGTTGCTTCCCTTTCATTGCACCAACACCTATTCGACTTCAGTGATCATGGGAGATCAGATTGCACTCCATGGTATACAAATATCTTCAGATGGATTTTGAGACTGGTTTCACTAGGCCTTGTTCATGACTATGACAGCTTATGGCATATAACCGCATTTGTATCTACCTATTCATGGCCGTGGACACTTATTTGGTATATTTTCCACATGGATCTGCATTGTTTTCTTGGCAGCCATGTATGCAAATTTAGTACAGAATGTAATGAGAAATCAAGTTCGTCCAACTGGTTCTCTACCACTCCACTCTTGGGTTATTTATAATGTATTTCGGCCATCATAGATACTCCTATGATCTCACACATTAGGGGGCATCTATTATAGCAAGATTTCCCCCACCATTTATATCTTGCATAGAGGGCCTTTTTCCATTTCCCTATGCAAACTTCTCATCCCTTTTTGATGAATCCAAAGCCAAAAATACACATTTTTCCACATATACGCGCCCTATCTGCTATACATCATGCGTATACTATAGCCCGCGTACATCGGGATTTGTTACAGAAAATACAAAGTGGATTCGGGTTTCCATGTCATGACAAGAGATCTCTGATCCTTGGCCTTCCACATACTGGAAACATTCCAACTCGGCCCTTCAGTTGCATTTTGAAAACTATAAAATCACAATTCCAAGCTATGGAAAAGAGGAGAAGGCATTCAACTTTGAGAGAAAAGTTACTATGGAGAAATTACTTCATATTGAGTCTGCATCCCTTTGTCCCTCACGTCTGAACACAATGTTTATCCCCCAAGCTCTTTCCCTATTGTTGAGAGAACCTCATTGTCTCCTTCCTATGAGCTTTCCTTTGGTGGAGTATTGAAGTGGTGGAGGCCCAGTTGGAAGGAACTTGGTTCATTGGTTTCAAACCGTGCCGACATGGAAGTTTGTAATGTTGTCACTTCTGTTGATCAATTATTAATAGAAATACTCCTTTCACGTCCTATTGGTATCATGCAAATATATGATTATTATCCATGGGCATGTTTGTAATGTTTATTAATGGATTATGTTATCTAATGTGCTAACCCCTTTATACAATCACCATGTACTTGCTATGCTGGTTTGTTGAGAACTTGTTGCATGTATAAAGATTTGGGTCGAAGTGCTCAATGGCGGAACATCATCGAATGTTGGATCGAGGTAGGCCTCTTTCTTATCTTGCAAATTAGTTTATATAGCATACAATGGAATTGAGTTGATTTATGAAGTCATACCTATATGTTGAGGTTTACCCTTGGCATATCAGCATAATTATAAATATTTAATTTGAAGACAATATTTTATAATGACAAAAAATTAGAGTATAAATGTTATTATAAGATTAATATTAAAATTATAAAAAATATATATATGGAAAATAAACAATATAAAAAATGATGTGATATCAATATAAAAAATTACATCTAGAACCTATCGAGGTAGGTCTGCAACACTAGTCTAAACCTAGGGTTTAACAGACGTGGTTACAACAACGACCAACATGATGACCAAAGGGGAGGGAGTGGAACCCCCTTCTACAAGAAGGTGATGGTGGATAGAGGGAAAGGCTCACATGACATCGGTTTCAAGGAACCTCTGATAGGCACCTCAGGACTAGGATTGGGAAAGAATTATGAGGCAACCAAGAAAAAAGTGATCGCATGGGGGAAGAGGCCAGAGAATCCCAGAATGGTACGCAAGAAACAGCAAACCCCGGTAGGGTAGATGAGCACAACCCGTGTAAACCTAAGACAACATCGATCCCCAAAGTTATACTAGAAGACCCCCAAACGCAACTCTTCCTAGATCATATGAAGACACATGCATTGATCTGTAAGTTCATGGGCTTGTGGCCCACAGAAAAAATGTTGTGCAGCTGGATAAAATACCAATGAAACCGAGTGGAGAAGTTGAACTCCACCTAGGATCGAAAGGATTCTTTACAATATTCTTTATGAACCTGGAGGACAGAGATAAAATCTTTGAGGGGGGGGCATATTTCCATGCCTCAACGGGGTTGTACATGCGCCCGTGGAAGGAAAACTTCTCCCCAGAGAAATAAACATTCAAAAATGTCCCAGACTAGTTGAGGCTTTACTCCTTACCGCTATATTACTGGCTACCGTCCACCTTCGAAGCAATAGGGAAAAGCTGGGAAAATATGTCAAGACATCGGAAGAAACATTAAAAGGAATACACACATCCTATGCAAGGATCTGCATAGAAATGGATGTCTCAGGGGTGTTCCCAGAAGCCATAAGCCTGGAGTTTAGGGATGAGGAATGGATATAGAACATAGAATACAAACATATATTGTTTCAATGTCTAAGATGTCATGAACACAGACACCTACTAAGATAATTTCCTCTCAATAAAAAAAAAAGAACTGAAAAACACCAAACAACAACAAGATGAGGATGGGTTTGTGAAGCCAAATTACAAAAGTAGAGGAAACAAAAGACAAGGCAAGGCCCCAATAGGAAGAAACTCAGAAGCCAGGATTAGAACAGAAGGAAGAGGCAAGCCCAACCAAGGGGAAGAAGGAGGCAAGGAAAAGACAAAAGTCAAGGAAACAAATGAACAAGCAACTCATGAGAACCCAGAAAATCCAAGCGACAAGGGAGAACAGGGAGGTAGTGCAAGTCCTATGGAAGGAGGAAATGAAAAAAACAACACCCCAATGCAGGAGGTAGGCGTAGATGAAACCAAGAGAGGTAGGAACAAAATACCTAGATCTCAAAGACATTGTGGAAAGGGAAGGAATAGATCTTTCAAACATACTGGAATAATGGAAAAGGAAGGGAGTTAACAATGTTCCAACGGAGCAAGTAGATCACATTCAATATATCTTCCTCCTAAGGGAGGAAGAAAAATCCAGATGTACCAGGCACATGCATGGAGATATAGGACACCTGGGAATCAAAATATGCGATGGACAACTACAACACTCACCCAAGCAGGAAAGGAGAAAGAAAGGCAGGAAATCAAATAGCTTAGCCCTACAAGAACTAGGAGACATCCTGATAAACTCAGGTAATCTCTTCCCC
>ML792647.1:183276-196659 GCA_009831015.1 Picea engelmannii | reverse complement strand
GAATGAATCATAGCCGCTAGGGTATTGATCTTGCTGAGAAACTGTCGCTAGGGTTACTAGCAAGAGCAGCTTCTAAAGACATTGCCGCTAGGGTTACTAGCAGAAGCAGTTGCAGAAACCCTAACCTCAGATCTGACACCTTGCAATGGAGAATCTTGCTCAAAAAGAAGATATTCAGATGCACCCTAAATCAACACACCTTTTGGCTCTCTCATAAGACAGAAATGACGAAGTTGAAGTTTTGGATCAAGGCATGACCAGTTACCAGTCAACCGAAGACATGTGTGAAATAATCAGTCTTTAACACTACTCAGCACTTACTGGAATGATTGAATATGACATGTGGATAATCGACAGTGGAGCTTCTAGGCACATGATGGGAGATCAATATAGACTCTCAAATCTAAATGAGAAGAATACCTCGTACAAGGTAGAGCTTGGAGACAAAACCACTTACCCCGCGGAAGGATTTGGAAAAGTCGCCATCAAAATGAAAACAAATAATTACGTTCACTTAAGAAATGTTTTATATGTATTTGTTTTAGAAAAGAATCTTTTATCAATATCTTTCCTAGAAGACAAGGTAAACATAATAGCTTTCATGGATGGAAAAGTGTTATCATGGCATAAAGACTCCAGCATAGAGAATGCTAGGGTTATCGGAAGTCGTGAAGGAAATTTGTATAGTCTACTAGAACAAAATGAAGAAGCTCTTGTACATGACAAAGTCAACCCTAATGAACTGTGGAACAGAAGGTATGCTCATATTAATTATCAAGCATTACCCTTTCTCAAAAGAATGGTTGAAGGAATACCAGAGTTGCAGTCTACACACGAAGGAATCTGCAAAGGATGTGCCCTTGGGAAGAATATCAAGAAACCATTCCCAAGCATCAATAACAGATCTAAGAATATTCTAGATCTAATACACTCAGATGTTTGTGGTCCAATGCCAACAAAATCGCTAGGAGGATCTTCTTACTACGTAATCTTCATAGAGGACTATTCAAGAAAGACTTGGCTATACCTACTGAAGACAAAAGACGAAGTATTCAACAAGTTTCAAGAGTTCAAAGAAGAAATAGAAAACCTCACAAATAAGAAGATCAAGACGCTAAGAACCGATAATGGTGGAGAATACACATCAAAGGAATTTGTTGCATTCTACAAATCGATAGGAATTAGGAGGGAGATGATTGTTCCTCATAATCCTCAACAAAATGGTGTAGCAGAAAGAAAGAACAAATCCATTGAAGAAACCGTAAAAGCCTTACTAAATGATCAAGGTCTGTCCATGTTCTTATGGGGAGAAGCAGCAATGACAACAATATATGTGCAGAACAAAAGTCCTCATCGTATATTGAAGAACATGACACCAGAAGAATATTTCTTAGGTAAGAAACCTAATGTGGAAAATCTAAGAATATTTGGATGTCCTGTTTACTACCACATTCCCAAGGACAAGAGAAATAAACTAGAACCTTCAGGAAAGAAAGGGATTTTTGTGGGATATAGTGATTCATCCAAGGCTTAAAAAATATGTATTCCTGAACAAAACAAGATCGAGGTCAACAAAGACGTAACGTTCAATGAAAGGATGGCCTTTAGGAAATCCATTGAAGAAAATATAGAAGAAGAAGAGATTGAAGAACTTAACGAAGAAAGAATAGAAAACGTAAATGACGAAAATGAAATACTTGATCATCCTATGGAGCCATGTGAAAACATTGATTCGGATATCATACCTAAGACCAAGAAAAGACCAGCTTGGCTTGAAGCCACCTTACAAGACGCAAAAAGACTCAAGGTTCCAGAAGGAACATTCAGAAAGAGTAAAAGACCTAAAAGATTCTCAAGTTATGCAACATACATGATGAAGCTTCTACATGAAGAACCTACCACATTTGAAGAAGCAGTTCAAAAGGAACAATCGAAATAAGCTATGATGGAAGAGCATCAATCCATTATGAAAAATGAGGTATGGGAAATCGTACCAAGACCTAAATAAAAATTAGTGGTAACTTCAAAATGGGTGTACAAGATCAAACATGCAGCAGACGAAAGCGTGGATAAATACAAGGCAAGATTCGTAGCTAGAGGGTTCTCCTAGAAGGAGGGAGAAGATTATGACGAAACATTTTCTCCTGTGGCTAGATATACTTCCATCAGAGCTATCATATCTCTTGCCGCTTCGATGGGATGGAACTTACACTAGATGGATGTAAAGACAACTTTCCTCAATGGAGCTATTGAAGAAGAAGTATATATTGAAAAACCTCAAGGGTTTGAGGTACATTCCAGAGACACTCACGTTTGCAGATTAAAGAAAGCTCTATATGGACTCAAGCAAGCTCCAAGGGCTTGGTATGCCAGAATGGACAGCTATCTAACAAGACTTGATTTCTCCAAGAGTCATGCAGATCCAAACCTTTACTATAAAGTCGTGGACAATGCACGTGTAATCCTACTACTATATGTTGACGATATATTCATAACAGGTGAAGAGTCTCTCATTATTCAGTGCAAKAAGGAATTAGCTTCGGAATTTGATATGAAAGATCTAGGTCTCATGCACTATTACTTGGGACTAGAAGTATGGCAGAAGCATGCTRAAGTATTCCTTGAACAAGGAAAGTACTCAATAAAGATCCTTCAGAAATTTGGAATGATGGATTGTAAGTCCATGGACACTCCTATGAATGTGGATATAAGAAAAGTGAAAGTTCCAGATTCTRATCCAGTAGATCCATATCTATATCGACAACTAATTGGGTCATTGATGTATTTGGTAAATACTCGACTAGACATTTGCTTTGKCGTGAATACACTAAGCCAATTTCAGGTGGAACCAAGACATGAGCATTGGATAGCTGCAAAGAATGTATTAAGATATATTCATGGAACAATAAAATATGGTTTGAGATATACCACATCCAACAATATACAGCTTCATGGATTCACAAACTCTGATTGGGCAGAAAGTGCAGAAGACAAAAAGAGCACTTCATGTATTTGTTTCAGCTTGGGCTCCACTATGATATCTTGGGGCAACAGGAAACAAAATTCTGCCGCACTCAGCACAACAGAAGTAGAGTATATGGCAGCATGTGAAGCATGCACTGAAGAAATATGGTTAAGGAAGTTAATCTCCAATTTATTTGATCAGATTCTAGAATCGACCATAATATATTGTGATAATCAGAGTTGTATAAGATTATCAAAACAACCCGTGTTTCATGAAAGGTCGACACACATTGAGATCAAATATTACTTTATTCAAGATAAAGTCCAGGAAGGAGAGGTAAAGATCGAGTATATCCCCACTGACGAGCAAACAACAAACATTCTGACAAAACCTCTATCCAGGATAAAGTTTGTATATTTCTGAGATAAGATGGGGATCGTGGAAACAACTCCCTTAGCTAAAAGGGAAGACTCTCCAGGTTAGGAGGGAGAACTAAAATATTATTGAAAAACATTGTTGAAAAATATTATTGAAACATTTATCTTTGTGATTGAAAAATAGTCCAGATTGGACAGATTCTTTCCTGTTCGGAAAGTGGATTGAGATTTTCTAACGGAAAACAATTTCCCATTGTGGTTAACATGGGAAATGGTCCAGATTGTTGATGTATCATAGACAATGACTTCCTATTGTGGTTAACATGGGGAGTGTTCTAGGGCAGTCTCTCTTCTTTAGGGTTACTCAAGAAGACTGGTTCGCCTCGTCGGACAATGATTTCTTATTGTGGTTAACATGAGGAATGGTCTGTTTTGGAGGTTGATGCATGACAATATTTTCCTCTTGTGGTTAACAAAGGAAATGGTCCGGACAGTCATTCCTTAGGGTTTATACATTCTCTCCAGGGTGCACTTTGATTAGTGTAGGAGGAATGACCCAGGGTGGGGAATGGTCCAGGCTCAACAATCAGGGACAAGCATTCCTAAGGGTTTATAGATTCTCTCCAGGGTGCACTTTGATTAGTGTAGGAAGAATGGCCCAGGGTGGGGAATGGTCCAGGTTCATAAGATAGGACAATTATTCTTCCTTGTTTGAGAAGAATAGTCCAGATATCTCATTGTTCTACTCTGAGGGAAGATATTCTTTCATATCTCACAGACGTGAGTGAAAGATTGGCCCAAATGATTTAGTTTATTTTAACAATATTTGTTCTATGCAGGTTGGCATCAGATGATTGTTATGGAGACTGCCTATCTCCAGACAGTGGAGATATACCACTGTGGTGGATTTGTTCCACTATTTGTGACTATGTGTCACGGTTTAAGTAGTTGTGTACTACATTGAATAAACACAAGTGTGTTCTATCAATTGATATTGTACCAGTTGTCATAGGAGATTATCCAGTTGGATAATAATCTCGATGCTCGTGATACTACCATTTGAATGGTTTGTTTGTGCTCAAGACCATACCTCCCTAGCTAGGAGGGAGTGCTGATATTATGGTAGCTTCAGGAGGTATGAATCTCTATTGTGACCTATGATGAGATTAGAATATTCCAGAAGGAAACAAAGAAGTAAAGGAAACCCTAGACGAGATGTCGAATGCAAAAATATAATTAATATGAATTAATTAGAACCCAGAAGGAGAAGTCGGCCCCAGTAAGTATGCCAGACCACTATAAATACAGGGTGCCAGTTCTCATTATTCACACTTCTCATAATTGCAAAGAGCAGTTTCTGCGCACTGCAGTTGGCAGTTTTGTGCGTAAGTTTTTGGGGAAGGTGTTGCGCTAGTTTCTGGGTGGGACTATCTGATCAGCATGGTTTCTATTCTTGCTTGGTGCATTAGCCTTGCTTGGCTATTGATTGCTACTAGTATTCTTCTCTGTCAAGGTCAAGGTGCTCGGAGGGTGGCTTCAGCCTATGGTTGGGTGGCAAGGGTATTGTCAATGTTAAAGCGAGCACAATACTTCATATTCTAACTGAGGGTTCATAGTGCACTCCATATGGTAGTAGTAGCATACACAAAGAACTCAAGACAGTGAATTTTCTCGAGTTTTGGGGTACCACAGATGACTTAGCCATTGAGGCATGGTTGGAGAACATGGCTATGTGCTTCGCACTTCGTGATTACACCTCCAACATGAAAATTTGCATGGCAGTATTTAAACAAAAGGGGAGTGCTCTTTTATGGTGGAAGTTGCTCTTACCTCAACTAAACATGGTCATCAAAGACGTTTCATGGGAGTTTCTCAAGGAACGATTCCAAGAGAGGTACTTGTCCAAGGAATTCATTGAGTGCCATCTTAATGAGTTCAATTCCTTATGACAAGATGGTCATACAATGCCAGAGTATGAGGCCAGGTTCATGGAGCTACTTAGGTATTCTCCACTTCTGAACACGGAGAAGTTAAAGGTCAATAAGTTTATGTTCAACCTTAACTTCAATATTCGTGCAAAGGTGAGGATCATAATTCCTTAGACATTGCATGATGCAGTTCAAAAGGCCATCATAGTTGAGGAAGAAATAAACAGTGGGGGTCATGGCATGACTCATTCTAGACTGACTAGATAGACGAAATCAGGAGCGCAGCAGCATCAAACACCAACCAGACAAACTTTTGGGCATTAAGATACGCCCATAGGACCTATGTAATCGAAACAACGATGATAGAATCCTCAATAGAGGACCATAGAAGCAACATCAATGTCTTCCGCGGTAGCAACAACATTTTAGGCTTGTGCAGCAAAACAAACCAGGATCACAAACTGCTAGCCCAACAACTTCTACTTTGGCGACCAGGAGCACTGGACTATGGGGACCAGGTGACTGTGTCATACGTCATTGAGTTGGGATCGAATTGAGGATAGGGTCCTAGTAGGACCAGAAGTGATACAATAAATGGAGGAACATATGCAATTGATAAGACATAGGATTAAAGAAGCGTAGGATTGGCATATGAGTTATGTTGATGTGCATCGCGTTGATCGCAGTTATGAAGTTGGCGACATAGTTTTCTTGTAGGTAAAATTGCATAAGAGTTCGATCAAGTTTGGAAAGGGTGATAAACTCTCTCCTAGGTTTGTGGGACCTTTCTAGGTTGTGGAAAAGAAGGGACCTATGGCTTATCAACTAGCCTTGCCTAATTCTTTGAGGCATATGCACGATGTATTTCATGTATCTATTTTACAACACATTAGTGATCAGTCGCATGTTATTGACATGAGTTCTTTGCAAGTGTCGAACGAGGGTTCTCTCATGGAAGAGCCAATCCTCATTCTGGACCATCACATTCGATAGCTACGACGTCAAATAGTCGATCAGGTCAAGGTCTAATGGGACAATTATAGTCCACACTTTGCTACCTAGGAGGATGCATATGAGATGTGTTAACGGTTTCCTTACTTGTTTGATAGATTAGATATATAGATTGATGTCTGATACATTTGTTTACTTGCATTTATGTGTTGTACAAACTTCGGTACGAATTTTAAAACAAGAGGCGGTGTATGTAACATCTCACTCTACTGAGGCCACTTTTATTGACATATTCTTTGAGGACACTTCCATGCAAGTGATTCGGTTATGGTATATTATGATTTCATTTTGATTATGGGTTATATATGATGATGATGATGTGTTGTGAATTATTTTTAATTTTATGTATATATTGGTAGATGTTATTGACAATTTTTCCTGAGTATGCAGGACACATGACAGGTTGTGGATGTTGATGGAATCAATGGACTTCCTTGGACTCTGTATTGATTCAGGGAGTAGATTGTATTTGTTTGAGTATTTCATTTTGCACACATGTGATGTATGATCAGATTTAGTGTGATTTATGTATATGGATTATTGAAACTTTTTTTATCAGTGGATGCAGGATTGACGATGCTTTCTAATCCGACTCACATAAGGAGTAAAGGGGCCATGCACAAAAACCGAACATTGAGGGAGAGGTGTGGAAACGTCCCTGTCACAACCTACTACCACTCTCATCGTGGCCTGAATCATTGGTTAATGATTACCTAGGTCAAGAGGTCCATGATGTCATGAGGGAAGACTAAGACATTCTCTCACGAATATTTCTAAAGGGCGCACAATAAGGTGAAGTTTGTATTCTTTAGAATCCCTTAGTCTCTCACAAGGTCGACTAAATGGAGTATTGACTCCAAGGGTCGGATAAACTTCCAAATCTAGTCTAAGGCGACTGGAACCCTTGGAGAAAGGAGGCACATATTGAAGGGCACATCATGTAATCAAAAGATGAGTCAAATAAATCTAGGCGGCCTAGAAAACATTGAAATGTTTAGACCTTGTTAAAATAAAATAATTATTTAATCAGTAAATTACAAACCTAGAATCCTAACAAGAGTCTAAGCCTAAGTTCTAGAATAAGTTCAAGTCTAAGTTTAATTATGGGACTGGTTAAAATATTAAATAAATTAAAAGGATTTAAAATAAAATCAAACTCTAGGAAGAAGATAAATAAAAATTTAAAAGAATGGATAAATTGCACATGTGTGCATGAAATTAATAAAATGTATTTTAAAATAGAAATTAAATAAAACATGAGAGAATAGGTGTACACATAGAATAAGTATCTTGAGTCAAGCTACCACTAATTCTAACTAGAAGAAGACTCCTAATCCAACTCTAATTAAGATCTAGTTAGGGGACACTCATTAAATGAGAATTTGGGGAACAAAGGGACAAATAAGAGAGAAAACAGGAACACATTGAGGAATGTGAGGGAAATTGGATTTTAAATAAAATAAAAATGGTAATTAGTTGTGAAACTTGGGGAAAGGGTGACAAGTGTGTGGGTGAATAATACTAATTAAATTAATTAAAGCGATAATTAATTGTGCATGAGGACATGTTTCATTGAGTATTTTTCTATAAAACAAATGTGGTAGAAGGGAAATGGATCTCACTTATTCCTTGTAATGTTATGCTGCCAAAATTTTGTGGACTGTGTTTTACTTGTGAGAGTTGGGATACCAATATTGTAGAAAAAGTGGAAGCTATTCCTTGCGAGGCAAGCCTTGGAGCTACTATTTGTTGGTATCTTGTGTGTGGTCCCTTTGCACCTCGGGGGGATAAGGGGGAAGAAGAGTACCCCTAGCATTGGCTGGGAGGTACCGTTGAAGTTTTGGTGATTACAAAGTGGGAGAACAAAATGAGCGCAAGTATTTGAAAGACATATTCAACTCTCTGTCTTCTTGGTTCCGGTATTTTATTTATGAAAGTTTTATTGTAGTCAGAGTAAATTATATATTGGTAATTTTACTATCGCTACGAAATTTCATTGTAATTTATCTAATTTAGAATTTGTATAAACACTGTTGAATCTTTGAAATTTTGAATTTGAAGTTTATCGTCACCGTAGAATTAAATTTCAACTTTGTAAATTAAAATTTATGGCAATTCCAAACCTAAAATTTTGTATAGTATTGAAACATTTATTTGCAATCCAAATCAGAATTGTGTATGGTCATTTTAAATATTTATATTTCGATCCCTGAATATAGGAATGCATGTGGTTGTCATAGAGTAAGATGCATTTGGTTGAAATTGTTATGATCCCTACAAAATATGGCATCTCTAGAATCGAATTGGCATGACCGTTGTAATATTTATTTGCAACCCTGAGTGTTGAAATTCGGTTTTTTTTTTTTTTTTATCAATGTATAACTAGTCGATTTTCTGGAATTTATAATTTTTAGAAAGTTGTTGTCAAGATTATTATTATTATTATTATTTCGAAATCAATGGTCATTGTAATTTATTCACCACCGAATTTGTAGATCTTGTATGGTCACTGATAATTCGTTGTAATTTCGAAATTGAAACTTGTTCACTGCCATTAAAATTTTAACCGTGAGATAATAATTTGTATGAATACTATTATTTAAAATACTTATCTGAATGTGTAAATTTGATAAGATCGTTGTCATTATAAGTGTAGATCTGGACTAAGTAATTTGTTGCGTCGTGTTGAGGGGTCGAAAATCATTTAACTCAACAATAGGAACCAAACCTGCTTAAGAGGCCTAATTAGACTCGGAAGTGTTTGATGAGTGGAATGGTTTTCCAGATCTTTGATCTGGCCGATTTATCGATGGGCTTTACGGGAAAATGATAGGTGTATCTTTCTATGAAAAGTTTCTCCTTCAGGTTAAACGATTCTCTTTTTGTATTTTTATACTCTTGAATAATCTAGGTAAGATAAAGATGATGGCATAAGCCAACTGATAAAGGGAAATTACTAAATACTGAGAATGTTGAGCATAGGATAACCCTTATACCTCATCGTGCAGACAACAATAATCATAACTATTTCAAGATTATCAATAATACTTTTACTTGTGGACATTCATCATTGACTGAGATAACAATTGTAGAAAGGAAAACAAATACGTAACAAAGATGAGTATAAGAAAAATAGTTCTCTTATCTCTACCATCAATCACATATCAACACATTGATTTATTTTAATCATCTAGAACAAAAGAAATGTTACAGTATTGAAATATAAATTAACAATAGATACAACAACTCTTACAAAATACAACAACACTATCAAACTCGAAGAAGGAAACAATCCCTCCTCAATCCAATCAAGTTAACGCATTAGATGAAAAAATTGTCTTTGGTTCTAAACAAAACTTCTTAATTAAAGTCGCATAGAAATAATTCATTTTACAATTCTAAAGAAAAAAGGTCTATCCAAAAACCATCAACCCTTTGCACGAGGTCGATCTCCCTATTTATAAAGGATCACTAAGCTAAAAATAACTACTAAAAGTTGTGTTAAGTAAAACAAAAATGACACGTGGCAGACTTTATCTCCTCGTTCTCTTGAGGTCATCTGATTTTTTACTGCAGTGGATGATTTCTCTCATACTTCGCCCACTTTAAGAAAATCTCTTCGCATGTGTTTTCATAGGGAAACCTTTGTTGATCCATCGGTGCAGAGAATACTTCCTTTATCTCCACTACTCGTTCTCTATACCTGATGAGCTTGACACTTAAGTGATGTAGAACTGCAAGGTCTTTGATTGGGTGTTCCAAAAAATTCTTTACTTGACCTAGAGTCATACTTGAAATCTGTGAGATATCTGCCTCCCATGTCGAGTCTTTCTCTGCATGTCATTTGACTATGTCATGCAAATCGGTGCAATTTTTTGGTAGGTCAATGTTTTTCATCTCCCAATTGATCTTCTCCCAGCTTTTCTCACACTCTACCCACCTTTCCTGTATATTCCACTGAGGTTGTTGGACCATGCTCACCCAATATTCAGTTTCCTTCCTGATTCGGGAGATGTTGCTATCCATCAATACTCGGATGTCGTGCTCTTTCGAGTCTCGGCCTTTCTGTACCGCACTGATATAGTCAATCTGCTCTAAGGCCTAGTTTTCCTTTTCATACCATCTCTGCACATATTTGAAATTTTACAGTCCCATGAGAGTATTGTCTTGAAAATCATCTATGCATGTGGTGAAGATATTTCTTTCGCTTGTGAATTGTGCACATGTTTCTCTGAACTCACTCCTCATGAATGCTACTACCTACGTCAAATCCTGATAATACTTCTCTAGATGGCACATATGATCCATATCCTTCTTTGCAGCTCATAATTCCTTTTCATCCCTTTTTTCTTTGTTTAGCTTTGCATCAATTATATCCATTCTCGCTCTGATAAGCTCAGTTGTCTTAGCATTTTCTATGTTGAGAAGTGTTTCTTCTATGGTTATGAGAAGTGTGTTAACAAGTGTGAGCCTCCTTTTATTGGTAATCCTTCTCATCACAAATTTCCTCTTTCTATCATAATCGATCTCTTGTATATCGGAGACCTCGTCCATTGGCTCATGAATATGTTGATCTCCCCAGGTTAGAGTGTTGCCTAGGATTCTTACCGTATATATGTGTTCTATGACCAGCTCTTGTAGTTCTTTAGCGGGGGGAACTTCTGTATGTCTTGGTGACTTGGCCTCCTTTTGGGGTTCATTTGTTGGTGGAGTCTCATCTTTAGATGGGGAGAGGGGAAAAGTATTAGCATTTACTGGAGGATCAACTATTGAGATGTCGATTTTTGATCATCGTGTTTCTTCTTCCTATTCACCAGAGCCCAAATCCTCCTTGGAGTTGTCCATCTTAGGATGAATTATCTATTGGTCGAGAAATTTAGTGTCCAACATGCTTTTGGCCTTGTCTTCGCCTTCTTGGGGAATTGAGGTCCAAGCTTCGGGAGTTAGAGAATATGTTTCCCCTGGTTCTCCCTCCTCCATGATTGGTACTGGGGTTATGAGCGAATCCCCTGAGATTTCCTCATCGTCATATATGTTAATTAGGTCTATGAGGACATTAGGAACATCTGTGCCACTTGATGTTCTTGTTCCCCTCAACTACGTTGTAGAAGAAACAAGCGACCTTGTCTATTGTGACATAATGCCTGGGTTTTCTCGATGAGCAGTCTCCTCTAGTGGAGTTGACTCTGAGCCATTTAGCTCTTCTTTGAGATCGATTGTGTCGATCGGGATGACCCTTATGGGTTCTATCAAAGGGTTCAGTTGGGGATCATTTTATAACCTTTGGATATATCTTTGGTCTTCTTCTAGCAACAACATCCCTCTCCTATGTGCCTATGTGGCTTCTACTGCTCTATTTTCTTCCCTAACCCTGAGAGCTTCTTGAGTTGTTTTTTCTACCGTTTCAATCGGCTCATCCATTGTCATGGATTTAAATATCATCATATTGGGGTTAGATTTTCTCTGGAGCACCTCATCCCAGTCTCGAGCACCTTCTGTAAATATCTCGTCCTCAAACTTATCATGGGCATACGGCCAATAGGTAGACACCTACAATGCATGTTGGGGAAGTAGGCCCTTTGGGTCATGTTTGGGAAATTGGCTTGTGGGGAATCTATAGTCCAACTAGCTCAAACCCTCTTGTTTTTCTTGTGCAATATATTTCACCATGTAAAATCCTACATGAAAGCCATAGGGTATGAATTCTCTCTTTTTATCTTTTACCAGAGCGCCATTATAGCCTTGCATAATGGTTTGATAATAGATTTCTCCCACAATGAGCCAGTCTAGAACATGAGTGGGGAGTAAATGTTGAGTGCTAGTGGCCCCAAGCACTCTGATGTAGGTGGTGGTTTCTTCCAGGTACCAGTCACCTACTTTTGAAATCATTTTCTTGGTTTTTGTTCTAATCCTTGGGAATTCTTTCTTAAAAAGAATGAAATAGACTCGAGCTATAAATTCATCACATATGAGGGCGTAAGATGTCTTATACCTTTTCTCCCACAAAATGCTAAAATAAACATGCATGGGTAGCTTCACAACATGCCAACTCAGATTCGTTCCTGTGAAGACGTTCCTTGCACAAATCACGTTTAGTAAGTATGACACCATGTGGAAATCTGACATTTCTCCATCCTTTGGCGTCTAGGATTGCAGTATGTTGGTGCTCAGTTGTTTCAAAATTATTTCTCCCAAGTTGAAGTTGCTACCGAATATTTCCACAGTGTATGCCATGGGCATCCAAGCTTCTAAAAACTTGGCATAATCCCTTTCCCTGTATAATCGACATATCAAGGCCACTAGATAAATATATGGCTCTCTAATATTGTTCATACCGTACCATCTGTTTGTTGGTTGTGGAGCTTGATTATCTTCCTGATTTATAGGTCTTTTACTTTCAGCCGTGTTTATACCCCATGAAGTATTTACACCGCAGAAGTATGTACACTCTTCCACGCAGAGGAGTGCAGAGGGGGGGTACCCCCTCTGCGGGGTCCGGGGGGCCTATCCCCTCGGTTGGGAGGTCTAGGGGAAAGCGAGCCCCCAGCGAGGGTTCGGGGGCAGCATCCCCCGATGGGGGCTTGGGGGTGAAGCCCCCGAAGCAAAATTTTCCTTGTAAAAGTATATTGTAATTTCATTGTAAATCTGGACCGTTCATTATAAGGTCACAGATCTAATGGTAGAGATTATTTTAGGGTTTTTTCCCTAGAAGGAAACCCTCTTTTATGAGGGAAATGTATCGTGGCTATGGATGATGGTGAATATTGTATTATGAGAGAGGAGACTGTGAGAGAACGTAGAGGAAGTTATAGCGGGTTTTGTAGTAGGTTGTATCCCTTCATTTGCTGGATAATAATAAAGGAAGGATCTGGCAATTTCTCTAGTGGACGTAGCCCACACTGGGTGAACCACGTAAATCTGTGTCTCTCTTGTATTGTATATCTTCTTTGTTTTATTTCCTCATTTGTTTTATTTTATTGCTCCAGAGTCTTTTTTTCTAACAACTGGTATCAGAGCATAAGGTAACTCGCAGGAAAAGAGGGTTCCTGGTTCGAGTGGGAGCAATGTTGGAAGATGGAAATTTTAGGGTCGAGAAATTTAA
>ML792647.1:142811-179380 GCA_009831015.1 Picea engelmannii | reverse complement strand
CAATTTCTCTGGTGGACGTAGCCCACACTGGGTGAACCACGTAAATCTGTGTCTCTCTTGTATTGTGTATCTTCTTTGTTTTATTTTTGCATTTGTTTTATTTTATTTCTCCACGGTCCTGTTTTCTAACATTGTTTCTCATTTTTGTAAACTTATTATCCTCTTTCTACCATGAGGCCATCAATCTACTGGTTTCATGGAACTCATAGAATTTTACCACAAAATCGGTATTTAACCTTTCCTCCTGATCTATGATTTTGTAGTATTTTTGGACCTCTATTGGGATAAAACCCCAACACATCCACCATTTTCATCATTTACCATGCATTTTGTCGCATCCATGTGGTTGATTATCCACCCCAGAGTTTCAATGAAAGGAAAGACTGGGGTTTGGCAGGCTACCATGTGCAGGGATGATTGTCTAATGTTTGGGAATACTTGTTCATTAATCTTTATAACATCCGGGTCACTATGTGGTACAAAATCCGGGTAATATTCTCGACTGATTTTGTTAAACAAATATCCCTACTTTGGGAGCACCACTTTCAATCGAGTACTTTCCTCTATGTCACCGAATGCAGGAGGTTGGGAAAACGCCTTTTTGGTAGATGTCCAGATGACTGGCTCCAATTTAGTGGGAAAATTGAGTTGTCTAGTAGCATCGGGCGAAGATCCTTCACCGAATTCCAATTATTTCAATTTTTGTTCTCTCGGCGAGCACCCATTCGTTGGCTTCCTTGGAGGAATTTTCCTGCACAAAGAATAGAATGAGATACCAACTTACAAAAATGATAATGAAATATAGACAATTGAAACTGACAAAATGATATGGACAATTCATACCTCCTCTTCGAACAAGATTAACCTGATTTAGTATTTTGAAAATCGATTGTGAGCTCTTGAAATTCTTTCTCGCTTCTTCGACGGCTTCGACAATGAAAGACTTGGGTACTGAATGTTGGATTAGAATTTGTCTTTATAATTTAAACATGGAGCATACTTACCTTTTCGCGTCAGTTCTTGAATTCAGGGCATAAATGCGGTCCGCACAATCCATCACCAGGATCTGAATCATGCTCAGGATTGAATGCAATCATAGGCAAGCGGTGCAAGAGCGGGGTACTACGAAATTCATCGATGATTTAAAACTCCTATTATTTGGTTGGTGCGTGGGTTAGTAACATATGTTGATCAACGCATTAATTGTTCTATTGAATAACAAAATCCGATCTTATTTTCTGCTGAAGATGTCTTGTCATACCATTGATGTCCTATCAGTCTGCTGGTTTAAACAAGTGGATCGATGTCGATGTTTTTCTTAGAAAATGTCTATTAATACCTTTTTTAGCAAAATTTCCAATGTCGACCCGGACTGTCATACAGTGATGACATGGAAATGTTGACTTGGAAGGGTGATCATGACACGTGACGTTTGATTTTGGCTCCTTCGTGAAAAAGTTTCTTCGGAATCGAGGATTTTCTTTAGCCATTTCCCTAGGAACCTCGGCCTATCCTGTTGATGTTGATGACATGTTGAGGATCGACGATTGGTGAGTCTCTATGGTCATTGTTTCATGATTTCATCCCTCGGAGTTCATCGATTCCAAAAATGTATTATCGATTGGTGATCGACGATCGATGGTGTGTCAAAGTAAAGACTTTTTATAGTTTTAAGGTTTTTTTTCGGATATCACTGACCTCGAATGCATCGATGATCGATGATCAGAGGTTCATTAGCTGTGTCGATGTTAGCATTTTCCTTTCCATACCTCCCCGATGTCATTGATACATTGACAAGATTTTGACAACTTCTTCGCAAGAGATAATCAGTTATCGATGCACCCACTCTTCCATTCTCCTGATCTCGATGATACATCGGTGATCAACGATTGGATTTTTTCGTTGTCATATGGTCGATTTTACTGCGTTGATCATGCCGATGTCGATAATGGGTGCATGTATAAACATTTTAGTTGTGTATACTTAGTTAAAATTCCAAGTGTACTTAAGAAGAGAAGTTAATCTATTCAAAAAATCCAAACCAATCTGAATGTGATCGATGATAAAACATAGGAACATAAAACTTAATGATCCCTACAAAAATGAATTAATTCAGAAAGATAGATGAAAGACAAAGTGGTACCCAAAAGAGAAATTTTTCACAAAGCTTTTAGGGTGTGTTGAGTGCTCAACAAATGGTGATTCTTTGGGAAAAAACTAAATCTTTTCTCCTTCCTTCGGTCTTAGCTTGTGCAGAGGCTAGTTGAGAAACAATCTGGCTTTGCATTCAATAGAGTATTTCCTATCAATAAGTACACAAATTCCTAGGTTCGTGAATTTAGATCCACCTATGGGATTCAGCCCTTTTTTCGCCTCTGTTCCTCTTGACCATGACCCATGCCCTTCTTTGACAAGAGTCAGGTAAGGAATCCATTGGATTGAGGCCATTTTTAGTTATTATTATTCCCTCGCTACGATGTTTCTCCACTTCCAGCAAGTGTCCATAGCCTCGATGGAGTTATATGCATACCCTCTTGGACTTTGCACTCCTTTTAATATAACTCATTTTCTTCTGGAAGAAATGCCACGAGCGAGTTGGAGAGGAAGATGTTTGTTATTTGCAAGGTGAACTGTTAAGGTGAAACCCTTCCTAGCTCTGTCTAGAGGTATATGCGATCCTTTCCAACTAGCCATCCTTACCTTTGGGCTTTACTAGACCACCAAGCGAATATTTCATCACTTACCAAGGTAGTATTCTTTGCAAAGACAAGATATATATCTCCTTTGAAAATTTGTATTTTCCCAATGTCTCTTATGTTGCACGTAAGTGTAAGTTAGGAGAAGATTATGCTTGACCATATTTATTAAATTCAACCACTACTTTACAGAACACAACTTAATTACAAGAAAATACTGAGAAAAAGAAAAATAAATAAATAAAGAGTATTTTGCAATCAACCTACCCTACACCAACACACTTATCCTGATTGAAATACATGCTAAAAGAAAATATAAAAAGACACATTTTTTTTAAGAGAAGTATTGTTTTAAGGCTTGGCCATTCACTGGGAGGGTGTCAGGTTCCCCCCTCATATTTTGCAACTAGTATGTTCTTGCCCCAATTTTCTCGGATACCTAGAAAGGTTTGAGCCATAGATTTTGAAATTTCTGGTGTTTTCCTTTGGACTCGTTTGCTTTATCCCATTTCAAAACTAGGTTCCCTACTTCAAATTTTTTTCCTTTGGCCTTATGTTTGTCAAACCAACTTTTAACTATCTGTTGATGAGCAATGAACTTAGTTTTATCTTTTTCTCTTTCTTTTTATAGCATGAGAAGGGTATCAATCCTTTGTTGTAGAGCAGATGAGGGCTGACCTCTTGATGCCTAGGTGAGTTGTTAATATGGAAGATACAATCCATTTGGAAGAATGGCTTATTTCCCATATCCCAGAAAGTATGAAGAGTTTCCTATGGCTTCTTTAGGTGTTACTCTATCGGCCCATAGGGCATTATGAAGTGAATTATGCCAATTCCTCTGATTTTCAACAATCGTCTTTTTTAAGATTCTTACCATGATTTTGTTAGTTGACTTTGCTACCCCATTCCCTTGTGGATAATAGTTTGTAGAGTATCTTATTATGATCCCCTTATCAAGAGAGAATTTTTTCAAGCATATGGAAGAAAAGTAGGCAACATTGTCAAAAACTAGGATGGAGGGTAGTCCAAACCTCGTTATCAGTTGTTGTTCTAGAAATTGTATTACTAACT
This sequence comes from Picea engelmannii, assembly GCA_009831015.1. Lineage (NCBI taxonomy): Eukaryota > Viridiplantae > Streptophyta > Pinopsida > Pinales > Pinaceae > Picea > Picea engelmannii. The sequence goes on along the minus strand of ML792647.1, from coordinate 175,613 downwards.
TTTCATTAATGTGCGTGAGAGGGATAGCCTCTGTCCATCTTGTAAAGTAGTTTGTAGCAGTCAATATATATTTATGTTGTTTTGAATAATTGGGAGTAATTTCTCCTATGTTGTATATTCCTCACTGCTCAAATGGTATGGATATAGTCACCGGCTGGAGTGGAATGGTTGCTCTCTTTTCCCTATCGGCACTCACTTGACAAGTTTTAAATTCTGGGCATATGCATGAGCACCCTTGAATATAGTGGGACAATAATATCTAGCCCTTAGTATTTTATGAGTTGTGGTTTCTCCTGCAAAATTCCCACTTGTTGGGTCGTCATGGATTTCTCTCAACACCTTTTTTGCATCGTCATGTTCAAGACATATAAGAAGTACTGCATCATAATTTACGTGGAAAAGAACATAATTTATGAGGCGATATTGAGAAAATTTTAACCCGAGGGATCTCCTTTCTCTAGGGTTTACATTTTCAGGAAAAGTCCTGTGATGTAGGAGATAAAACAGGTTTCCATACCAGGATTCTCACCCAGTAGGTACGTATATGGATTCCTCGCACCATAATGATAACTCATTTTCCCAACCGGGGTCTTCTGCGTTAATCAGATCTTGGGCCTCAACAACTAGTTTACACAATCCTTGTCCTTTGACTATTTTGGCAGGTTTTATGTCTAAATTAAATTCTTGAACATCTACCATCCAATTTCCCCTCCTTTCTCCCATTTCCTATTGGGTGAATAAAGATTTGACTGCGGGGTGAGGGACTATGACTTTGGTGTGATTCTTCAGGATATATTATCTGAAATGCTTGAATGCTTTATATACTATGTAATCCTATTTGTTTATAGTAGGGTAGTTTAGTTCAGCTCCTTGAAGGTTGGTGCTCATAAAGGATATCGGTGCCTCATTTTTTTCATCATCCTTTTGGGTAAGTACTGTAGCCAAAGATTGGTCATAAGAAAAGGTATAAAGGAAAAAGTCCTTGCTAAAGTTAGGGATTCACAGTAGTGGTGCTTGGGATATTGCAATCTTGATGTTATTAAAATATCCTCTCCTTTATTCATCCCATTTAAACTCTTCATCCTTGCGAATCATTTTTTTTAAAGGTTTAACAGTTTCAGCGAAGCGAGGAGTAAACTTTCTCACATAATTGATCTTTCTGAAAAAAGATTGCATGGCCTTTTTATTCTGGGGCAAAGGAAGTTGAGATATTTCTTTTATCCGCTCAGGGTCGATGCTAATTCCTCCTTGAGATATGATGTGACCTAATAATTTTCCTTTGTCTACACCAGATATGGTTTTCTTGGGGTTCAAAGATATTCCATATTTCCTACACCTTTCAAAAATCTGAGTCAAATGTCGAATGTGGTATTCCTTGTTTTTTAGTATGTTGTTACGTCATCTAAATATACTACCACACACTAGTTAATCAATCCCACAAAATCTACATCCATGGCCCTCTGGAAGGTTTCTCCTGCGTTAATCAACCCGAAGGGAATTAGTTTATAAGAAAAGATTCCCCACTTGGTTCTATAGGTAGTTTTTAATGGATCATATTCTGAAACCAAGGCCTGGTTATACCCCGAGAAACCATCTAGGAGGTAAACAATTTCAGAGCCAGATACTGTTTGTAGGAGTTGTTCCATGTGTGGGACTAGGTAGTTATCTTTTTCTGATGCTCTGTTAAGGTTTCTGAAATCCACACACAAGCGGATTTCCCTAGATTTTTTTCTCAGAGGCACCAAATTGGATACCCAGGCAGAGTGTCTAACCTGAAAAATAATCTTGGCATCTAACAATTTATTCATCTCTTGATACATCAAAGGTTCCAAAGATGGGTGATACTTCCTAAGTTTTTGCTAGAAGGGTTTTACTCCAGATTTTAACGACATTGTGTGCTGGATAATGCGAGTGTCATAAGTTTTTAATTCTCGATAGGACCACGCAAAGAAATCTTGATATTCTTTAAAAAGTTTGAGATAAGCTTTCATGTCTTCTTTGGACATTGTTTTACCTAGATTTACATTCTTGGGGTTTTCATGGGTTCCTAGGTTTATAGTCTCGTATATAGGACATGAGCTCCCTGTTTTTGCATTCTTTGACCCTCTAAATCTTTCCCTTAGGTCGAAAAAGGTTCTCCAAATCGGCCACCCCTTTCGGTATCGTGTGAAACCTTGGTTTATTATCGAAGTGACTTATTCCCTTCTTATATTCGTGGAGATTTGATTATGTGAGTAGTTCTTCAAATATTTCATCATCAATGGCCAAATCCTTAAAATTCTCCTAGTTAGTCAAGAAATCTACAATCTGTTCATCTCCTCCAAATACTTTATAGTTAGAAATTTTTTTAGACACCGACGGTTTGTAGAGTAGTTCCACTGTGAATCTATAGGCTTCATAATATTCTAAAGGATATAATATCGAGGCTTTGGTGGCTAAGGAATCAGCAAGAGTATCTGTATCCTGGGAACAATAGTAATGTTGAAGGCCTCAAAATTATCTATTAGTATATGTACCTCTTGATGGTAATTTCTCAAGTGAGGTGAATTGCAATGGATAGTATTCTTCACTTGCCTAACGATAATTTCAGAGTCTCCAAAAACTTTTAGTTCTTTAAGATTTAAGTCTACAGATTTCTTCAGGGATGAGCTCCATGTTCAACAGTGTTATTGGTGCACTCAAATTATAACTTGAAAGATAGGAAGTTCCACTTGCCCTTTGGGTCAATGAGAATACATCCTACTCTCGACACTTCTTGTGATTTAGACCCATCAAAATACAACGTCCATACTTGTGAGAAAAATTTAGTAACTTCTTCATGCCTAGTTATTTTCTCACCTTCATCTTCCTTTTCTGTTGCTCCTGAAAGAGGATCCTGATAGAAGATGATTTCTTTTGCGGCTACCAGTAGATTTACTTGAAAGGTCATTTCATATTTTTGAGTGAGAGGTAAATCAGACGAGAGAGGGGAAAAATTGTTGAAATCAGAGTCAGAAGAGTAGTTTCCTAACAAAGGGAAATATGTCGACGAGGGTTCGTTGAGAGCTTCTAAATTGATAATAGTGTGTTTGAGATATATTTCCCTATCGATCCTAATAATTTTTGTATGTCCTTTTAATGGAAACCATAGGTGAGACCAATCCGTACTAAAATATCCATTTAATTTCTCGAACCAATCTCGACTAAGTAACAGTCCATAGGCCTCTGGGATGTCTACTACGATTATGTCAAATACTTGAACAAATTCTGGATGTGTAGCCATTCTGATCATGACATCTTTACTTTCCCCAATAACCTTCACCTAAGTCCTATATAGTTGTATAACGTGTTTATCACTTTTGAGTAGGGTTGCATTCAATTTCTTGCATATTGACAATGGCATGACATTGGAGGATGCCCCTAAATCGACTAGGAAATTATGCAGGTTTTTGTTAAAGACTTCAAACGTTAAAAGGAAAGGAGGAAAAAAATGATTTCCTCTTTTGTCTAAAGAGAAAGAATTCACACTCGTTTTATTCTTTAAATCTTTGGGGGATGGGACCTCGCCTAGGTTAGTGCTTGTCATAGGGGCTTCTATTGATTTTAAGGCCTATAATAGAAAATCCTTTTGATGGGGAATCCTACACATGTCCATGACAAACATGTTAGCTTTCATCTTATTCAAGTACTCCACTACATTAGAGTTTATCTTAGGGGCTTCTTGTGTGTGTATGTTAGCAGGATTCTTCTGAGAAGAAAATAAGGGTTTTGGGTGATCAACTGCTTGATTCCCTCTAGATAACTGAGTAGTGGTGGGATTATTTTGGACAGGTTGACTTCTACATTGTGTCCACACAACTAGGACTTCATCAGGAGGTTCCTTCACTTCAGTGGCGTCGTTGAAAGGCATCAGGTGGTTTGAATCCCATAACATCATGGTTGTCTCTTTCGGTGGCTCATGACTTTCCTGATCAATGGTGTTTATTGTTGATCCACTGGGTTATTCGGTTAGGGATCATTCATCTAGGAATTAGTTAGCCATTAAATTCATAGAGTGCACCCATTGAGGGCAGTTCCTTTCTGAATGATTCTCTTGGTGGTACGTGCAAAAAGAGTCAGATGCTACAGTTTCTAAGTCAATGTTTAGGTTAGTTGGGGGAGGTTCTATAGATTTGAAAGGTGGATTTGTTTTAAAGAAGGGTTTATAAGGTCTCTAATTTTGGTTTCCCTCCCCAACACTCCTTTTCATATCTATGATCTCATTGGAGATTTTTTTTATCATCCGCTGCAGGTTTTCTAGATATCCTACCTATTTATCAGGACCTAGTTCTATTTGTTTTATCGAGGGTCTTATTAACAAAAGTCTTATATTAGGTAGAGGTTGGGTTTCTTTCTTTGTTAGTGAGATCTGACCTTCTTTGCATCCTTTCATTTGGAATTCAATATTTTTGGCTTCCTCAAAATTTTTGGCTAGGGTATGTTTGGCAGCCCTTTTTACGAACATGGATATGGAAGCAGACAGAGTGTTAGTGTATACCTCAATCTGCAACTCCTGGGTAGGTTTAGCTTCGGGTTGAAATTTGTTCAGGATAGTGGTAAATTGTTGGTTGAAATCTTTAAACTTCTCTTTTGGACTCATGGTGGCGGCGAAAAGTTCAACCATTAAAGCTCATGTGGTGATTTCTTTTGCAAATTTTTCTAAGAAATATTTTTGAAATTCGTCCAACTAGTTATGGATCCAACTGGCATGTTAAATTACCAGGTTGAGGGTGAATTCTCAAATGTATAAGGAAAAATCCTACACACTACATCCTCATGTTGTACGTTCATCAATCTTATAGCTAATATGAACTTCTTGATATGGTCCTCAGGAAATCTAGAGGTTTCAGGGTCAAATTTAGGGAGTAGTTTTTCTGGATGTCAGGGTAGGTTATGCACCTGTCCTGGGATTTCCAGAGCATCTCTGGCCAACCATGGTTGATTATATTGAGGTTGATTTCCCCTTTCTTCATTGTTGTAGTTATTATGCTCCACGTCTTTCGATTCAAAAACTGAGCGATATGAGTTAGACCTTTCCCCATCAGATTCAAAATCATTAGGTTCAGAGTAGTTACTAGATGGTGTTTCGGGGATCAGATTAAGGGGTTGTTCGATATCTTTAAGGGAAAAATGTATCAGGTCTTCTAATGTGTGAACAAAAACCTAGTCAAGGGTGTCAACAACTGGTCTTCTTACTTTTTTTCTATCAGGAATTAAAGGAGCTAAAGGTAATGCTCCAATTTGTCGGGCATAAGCTCTTGTGATTCTTCTGAACTGGTTCAACTCCTCGTGGGGGACAACGTAAGGTATTTCAAGGAATAGTTGTTTTACTTCCTTGTGCTGAGGTGAGTTACTCATTTCAGGAGTACTCTCTATATGTGGGTTTTCTTTAGAATGACTAGACATGCATGTGAGTTGGTTTGAATCTACAGGCTATGTAGGATATATTAGCAGAAATATTATTATCGATTCATTCGTCTAGGCCCTCCTTCTAGTGCCAATTCTGTTGAGGGGCGAGAAATCCTTTAACTCAACAGTAGGAACCAAACCCACTTAAGAGGCCCAATTAGACTCGTAAAAATTTGATGAGTGGAATGGTTCTCCATATATTTGATCCTACCGATTTATCGATGGGATTTATGGAAAACCGACATGTTTATCTTTCTATGAAAAGTTTCTCCTTCTGGTTAAGTGATTCTCTTTTTGTATTTTTATACTCTTGAATAATATAGGTAAGATAAAGATGATGGCATAAGCCAACTAATAAAGGGAAATTACTAAATACTGAATAATGTTGACCTTAGATAACCCTTATACCTCAGCGTGCAGACAATGATAATCAAACCTATTTCAAGCTTAGAAATAATACTTTTACTTGTGGTAATTCACCATTGACTGAAATAACAATTGTAGAAAGGAAAATAAATACATAACAAATATGAGTGTAATAAAATTAGTTCTCTTAGATCTACCATCAATCACATATCAACACATCGATTTCTTTTCATCATATAGAACAAAAGAATTGTTACAGTATTGAAATATAACTTAACAATAGATACAACAACCCTTACTCAATACAAAAACACTATCAAACTCGAAGATGGAAACAATCCCTTCTCGATCTAATCAAGTTGATGCTTTAGATGAAAAAATTATCTTTGGTTCTAAACAAAACTTATTAATTAAAGTCGCACGGAATAATTCCTTTTACAATTCTAAAAAAAAAAATTCTATCCCAAAACCACCAACCCTTTGCATGAGGTCAATATCCCTAATTATAAAGGATCACTAAGCTAAAAATAACTGCTAAAAGTTGTGTTAAGTAAAACAAAAATGACACGTGGCAGACTTTATCTCCTCGTTCTCTTGAGATCATCCAATTTTTTACTGCAGTGGATGATTTTTCTCATACTCTGCCCACTTAAGAAAAGGTCTTCGCCTGTGTTTGCATAGGGAAACCTATGTTGGTCCATCAGTGCGGAGAAGACTTCCTTTATCTCCATTTCTCGTTCTCTATACCTAATGATCTTGACACTTAAGCGTTGTAGAACTGCGAGGTATTTGATTGGGTGTTCCACGAATTTCTTTATTTGACCTAGAATCATACTTGAAATCTATAAGATCTATGCCTCCCATGTCGAGTCTTTCTCTGCATGTCGTTTGACTATGTCATGCAAATCGGTGAAATTTTATGGTGGGCTGAACTCTAGTAGGTCAATGTTTTCCATCTCTTGATTGATCTTCTCCCAACTTTTCTCGCACTCTCCCCACCTTTCCTGTATCTTCCGCTGAGGTTCCTGGACCATGCTCACCCAATATTCAACTTCCTTTCTGATTCGAGAGATATTGTTATGCATCAGTACTTGTATGTCATGCTCTTCGTACTTTTTCCCTTTCTATACCACAATGATATAGTAAATCCACTCTAAGGCCTGGTGTTCCTTTTCATACCATCTATGCACCTGTTTACAAGTTTCCAGTCCCATGATATTATCCTCTTGAAAATCGTCTATGTATGTGGTGAAGAGATTTCTTTTTCTTGTGAATTATGCATATGTTTCTTTGAACTCACTCCTCAGGAATAATACTACCTGCGTCAAATCTTGATAATACTTCGCTAGATGGCGCAGATGATCTAGCTCCTTATTTGCGGCTCCTAATTCCTTTTCATCCCTTTTCACTATGTCCAATGTTGCATCAGTTATAGCCATTGTCGTTATGATCAACTGAGTCGTCTTAACATTTTCTGTGTTCATAAGTGTTTCTTCTATGGTGATGAGGAGTGTGATATCAAGTGTGAGCCTCATTTTATTGGTTGTCCTTCTTATCTCAACTTTCCTCTTTCTATAATAAGTGATCGCTTGTATATTGGTGACCTCGTCCACTGGCTCAGGATTATGTTGATCTCCCCAGGTCAGAGTGTTTCCTAGGCTTCCTGCCGTATATATGTTTTTTATGATCGACTCTTATAGTTCTTTAGCAGGGGGGAACTTTTGTATGTATTGGTGACTCAGCCTCTTGCTAGATTTTGTCGGCTGGTGGAGTCTTGGATTTAGATGGGGAGAGGGGAAAAGTATCAACATTTACTGGAGGATCGTCTATTGAGATGTCGATTTCTGATCGTTATGTTTCTTCTTCTTGTTCAATAGAGCCCAACTCCTCCTTGGATATGTCCATATTAGGCTGAATTCCCAATTGATCGAGAAATTCAGTGTCCAACATGCTTTCGACCTTGTCGTCGCTTTCTTGGAGAATTGAGGTCAAATCTTCGAGAGTTAGAGCATATGTTTCCCCTGATTCTCCCTCCTCTATGATTGGTACTGGGGTTATGAGAGAAACCCTTGAGATTTCCTCATCATCATATATGGTAATTAGGTTTATGAGTACATCAAGAACATCTGTCCCACTTGATGTTCTTGTTCCCCCGAGCTGTGTTGTAGTAGCAACAAGCAACCTTGCCTGTTGTGACCTAATGCCTGGGTTTTCTGGATGAGCAGTCTCCTCTAGTGGAGTTGACTCTGAGTCATTTATCTCTTCTCTGAGATCGATTATGTTGACTGGGATGACCCTTATGGGTTCTATCAAAGGGTTCATCTGGGGATCGTTTTCTAACCTTTGGATGACTCTTTGGGCTTCTTCTAGCAACAACATCCCTCTCCTTTGTGCCTATGTGGCTTCTACTTCTTTGTTTTCTTCCATAACCCTGAGGGCTTCTTGAGTTGTATGTTCTACCATTTGAAGTTGCTCATCCATTGTCATGGATTTAAACCTCATCATATTGGGGTTAGATTTTCTCTGGAGCACCTCCTCCTAGTCTTGAGCACCTTCTGTAAATATCTCATCTTCAAACTTTTCATGGGAATACGTCCAACAGGAAGACACCTGTGATGCATGTTGGGGAACTAGGCCCTTTGGGTCATGTTTGCAAAATCAGTTTGTAGGGACTCTATACTCCTACTAGTTCAAACGCTCTTGTTTTTATTGTGCAGTATCTTTCACCATGTAAAATCATACATGAAATCCATAGGGTATGAATGCTCTCTTTTTGTCTTTTACCAGAGTGGAATTATAGCCTTTCATAATGGTTTGATAATAGATTTCTCCCACAATGAGTCGGTCTGGGACATGAGTGGGGGGTAAATGTGGAGTTCCAGTGGCCCCAAACACTCCGATGTAGGTGGTGGTTTCTTCCAGGTACCAGTCGCCTACTTTTGAAATCATTTTCTTGGTTGTTGTCGTAAGCCTTGGGCATTCTTTATTAAAAAGAATGAAATAGACTCGAGCTATAAATTCATCACATATGTGGGCGTAAGATATCTTGTACCTTTTCTCCCAAAGAATGATAAAATACACATGCACAGGTAGCTCTGCAACATGCCAGCTCAGATTCATGCCTGTGAAGACGTTCCTTACGTAGATCATGTCCAATAAGTATGAAGCCATGTGGAAAATTAGCGTTTCTCCATCCTTTGGCGTCTGGTATTGCAATATGTTGGTGCTCAGTTGTTTCAAAATGATCTCTCCCCAGTTGAAGCTGCTACCATAGATTTCCATAGTGTATGCCAAGGGCATCCAAGCTTCTGAAAACTTGGTGCAATCCCTTTCCCTGTATAATTGATAGATCAGGGCCATCAAATAAATATATGGCTCTCTAATATTGTTCATATCGTATGATCCATTTCTCCTATTTGTAAACTTCTTATCTTCTTTCCACCATGAGGCCATCAATCTATTGGTGTCATGGAACTCATAGAATTTTACCACAAAATCGGTATTTAACCTTTACTCCAAGTCTTTGAGTTTGTAGTATTTATGGACCTCTATTGGGAGAAAATTGCCAACACATCCACAATTTTCATCATTTACCATACATTTTGTCACATCCGTGTGGTTGATTATCCACCCCAGAGTTTCAATGCAAGGAAATATCGGGGTTCGGCAGGCTACCATGTGCAGGAAGGATCGTTGAATGTTCGGGAATACCTAGTCATCAAGCATTCTAACATCTGGTTCGTTGTGTGGTACAAACTCCAGGTAATATTCCTGATTGATTTTGTTAAACAAATATCCCCACTGTGGGAGCACCACTTTCGATCCAGTACTTTCCTCTATGTCATCGAATGTAGGAGGATGGGAAAACACCTTTTTGGTAGACATTCAGACGACTGGATCCACTTTAGTGGAAAAATCGAGTTGTATAGCAACGTCAGGCGAAGATCCTTCATTGATCTCTGCTTCTTTCAGTTTTGGTTCTCTCAGCGAGCGCCTGGTCGTTGTCTTCCTTGAAGGAATTTTCCTGCACAAAGAACAGAATGAGATATCAAATTATAGAAATGATAATGAAATATAGATAGTTGTTACTATCGAAATGATACAGACGATTCATACCTCCTCTTCGCACAAGCTTAACCTGGTTTAGAATTTTTAAAATTGACTGTGAGCTCTTGAAACGCTTTATCGCTCCTTCGAATGCTTTGGCAATGAAAGACTTGGGTACTGAATGTTGCGTTTGAATTTGCATTATAATTTAAACATGGAGCATATTTACCTTGTCAGGTCAGTTCTTGAATTAAGGGCATAAATGCGGTCTGCACAATCCATCACCAAGATCTGAATCATGCTCGGGATTGAATGCAATCGCAAGCTAGTGACGCAGGAGCGGGGTAATACATAGTTCATCGACGGTTTCAAACTCCTATTATTTGGTCGGTGCATGGGTTAGTAACATGTGTTGATCAACGCATTAATTGGTTTACTAAATAAAAAAATCCGATCTTATTTTCCACCGAAGATGTCCCATCATACCGTCGATGTCCTATCATTTAGCTAGTTTAAACAAGTGGATCGGCGTCAGCGTTTTTCTTAGACAATGTTCATTAATACCTTTTTTAGAAAAATTTCTAATGCTGACCCAGACTTCCGTACAGAGATGACGTGGAAATGTTGACCTGGAAGGGTGATAATGACACGTGACGTTTGATTTTGGCTCCTTCGTTAAAATGTTTCTTCAGAATCGGGGATTTTCTTTAGACATGTCCCTAGGAACCTTGGCCTATCCTTCCGATGTCGATGACATGTTGAGGATCGATGATTGGCAAGTCTCTATGGTCATTGTTTCATGATTTCATCCCTCGGAGTTCGCCGATGCCGAAAACGTATTACCAATTGGCGATCGATGATCAATGGTGTGTCGAAGTAAAGACTTTCCATAGTTTTAAGGTTTATTTCGGATATCACCCACCGCGAATGCATCGACGATCGATGATCAGAGGTTCGTTAGGTGTGTCGATGTTAGTGTTTTCCTTTTCGTACCTCCCCGATTTCGATGATACATTGACGAGATTTCAACAACTTCTTCGCAAGACATTATCAGTGATCGGTGCACCCACTCTTCCATTTTATTGATGTCGATGATACATAGACAATCAGTGTTTGTCATTGCCATATGATCGATTTTATTGCATTGATCGTACCGATGTCGATAATGGGTGCATGGCTCAAAATTTTAGTTGTGTATACTTAGTTAAAATTCCAAGTGTACTTAAGAAGAGAAGTTAATCTATTCAACGAATCTAAACCAATCTGAATGTGATCGATGATAAAACATAGAAACATAAAACTTAATGATCCCTACAACACTGACTTAATTCAGAAAGAGAGAAAAAAGACAAAGTGGTACCCAAAAGAGAAATTTTTCACAAAGCTTTTAGGGTGTGTTGAGTGCTCAACACGTCGCTGCGAGGTTTCACAAATATGAAGATTGATTTCACTTAGTGATTTCAAGTTATTACACATTCTGGAGAAATGAATCTTATTATAGTCGCCGCATATTTAATTTTCATCCTAGACACAAATGTTTGTATAACCACTATCTAATTTTTCCAATCCGGATTATAGGAATTCGTGTGGGAAGGTTATTTGAAATATCGAAAATCTCGGATTTCACATAGTCGTTTCCCTTTTAAATCACGGAAACGGATATAGGAAATTCGTTGGTTCAATGTAAATTTTACAATCCTGAATTTTGAATTCAGTAGTCTCTACTTTAGTTAGTAAATTCTAGATATTAAATTTATAGCTACTGTCAAGTAAATTGCTAATCGGAAAATTTGATTTTATGGGCATTCTGGAATCTAGATTTTGTTGCCATTGTAAAATTTTATGCAAACCGATAAGTTAGAGCTCAGTATAGTTACTATATTTTAGTTTCAATACGGAAGTTTTGAATTCCTTTATGGGTTCGTTGCAAACCATTTTTCCAATCCTAAACCACAATTGATTGGACGCCGTCAAGTTTTTCTCAATACGAAATTGAATTTGGATGACCGTTTCCAATTTATTTTGCAAATCTGAAATTCAATTTCGTCTTGGATGCTACGATTTTTGTTGCATTATGGACTTTAAAGGTTCAGTATCGCTGCCATTTTAATCACATTTCCTAAATTAGAGTTCGTAGAATCGCTATCAAATATTTTTCAATCGGAAATTTAGGAATTCTACAATAGCTTTCATTGATAAAGTTAATGCAATTTTCGAATATATAAAGTTTCATCGGATCATGAAAAATAAATATTGAAAATCCTGAAGCTTTATCTCATCAAGATCATTGTGTAATTTAGATGAGAATTTGGTAATTTAATTGTTTGGTTCATTGCTAAATTTACATGCAATCCTGAAATGAACTCGTGATGGTCGTTGTATAATCAATTTACAGCTCTGGAACCCGAAGACTTGAATTATTACTAAAGTTAAGACAACAAGATGATGATTACTAAAGTTATTACTATGATTATCACCTATCTACTTGGTTAAATTGGTTAATATATTTACTTGTTGATCTTACCAAGTGGGTTATTACACCAACATGTTATGATATTAATAATGATTTTATAATGAAATGAACTAGATGATTGAGTAGTTTCTTATGATGTGAAATTGTATGATGAATTGATGAATTTGGTAATGGTATATTGGGTTATTGAATGAATTTGATTGAGTCATGATTAAGTACCTTATTGACAATATACTCTTGAGTCTAGGTAATTGAGTTGGTTATGGGAATAGATACCTCCATGTTCCTCAGAACAGTCGTCAGTGCCAAGACCTTAAATAGTCAAAATCAATCGAACGAATCCTGGACTTGAGCGTTGATTATGTGTCTTGGAGGTACTAACCTTGCAGGGTAGGCTTGCGGGTAGACATTTTGTTATATTATATGAYGTGATTGATCTGTTAGTAACAATGATGTTGTATTTGATTCTTGGTGTGTAATGATGTAGATGAGAACATATTGTGAATTATTGATGTATGTCATTGTCGCATACCACTTATTCTAAATGTTGTTTCAAAACAAAAAATTACCACTRCTATATGCACTTACATTGATTTCGTAACGAAAGGGAYGTTACACGAGAAATGTCAAGAAATTTTTAACAAATTAAAACAATTGTTAACTACAACTCCTATATTAAAACTAGCAGACCTAGATAAAGACTTTGTAGTATGTACGGATGCACGCYGCGAAGGGCTTGGTGGCGTGTTAATGCAAGAAAACCATGTAATATCTTATGAATATCGAAAATTAAAGAAACATGAAGAAAATTACGTAACACATGACTGGGAATTGGCTGCAATAATACATGCATTAAACATGTGGCATCATTATCTAGTAGGTCGAAAATTCTTAGTGTTGATGGATAACATCGCTCTAAAATATATGTTTGATAAAAAAAAATGCTCGCCAAGCAAGGTGGTTAGCCTTCTTAAGCGAGTATGATTTTGAGATAAAAAACATAAAAGGAAAAGAAAAAAAGGTGGAAGATGCATTAAGTAGACATGTAAATCTGATCTATACAATTACTAGAAGTAATTACAAAACAAATTTAGAAGAAAGGGTAAGGCTAGTAGCTGAAAAAAGACCCATAATATCAAAAGATTAAGTTAAAAATTGTTGATAATTCAACAGGAATAGAAGAATTAGATTTGAGATTCTCAAAAAGTGGATTGATAATATATAAAAATAGATTGTATGTAGCATAATCTAATGAAATTAAGCTATTAATTTTATGAGTTACATAAGAAACCATATTCTAGAAACCCAGGTTACCAAAAATTAATCACTATGCTAAGAAAATAATTCTATTGGCCAAATATGAATGGTGAAACTGTAGAATATCTAGCTATATGTTTGGAGTGTCAAGAGGTTAAAGTTGAACATCAACATCCATCCAGACTACTACAACCCTAACCCATTCCAAAACGGAAATGGGAAGTGATAAGTATGGATTTTATTACTGGATTTCCTAGAAGTAGTAAACAAAATGACTCAGTTATGGTTGTGGTTGATAAATTAAGTAAAGAAACACACTTTATACCTGTGAAATCAAACTACAAGGATACTACTATAGCATAAATATTCATGAAGGAAATATTTAGGTTACATGGAATCCATAAATTTATAATATCTGATAGAGATGTTAAGTTTAACGAAATTTTTTGGAAATATTTATTTAAAGGGTTAGATACCAAATTGAATTTTAGTTCTTCTTATCATCCAAAAACGAATGGGAAAACTGAAAGAACTAACCAGATTCTTGAATACATGATTAGAATACATGTTATGGATAGACCTGGTAAATGGCAAGAATATTTGTACTTAGTTAAGTTTTCTTATAATAATCATTATCAAGCTTCAACAAAACTTAGTCCTTCTGAAATTTATATGGCTGAAAATGCAGTACACCTATTTCATAGAGTAATTTTGTAAATAGATTGATGATAGGACTAGATATGTTAAAAGACATGGAACTAACAGTGAAACAGGTACAACAGAACCTGAAAGTAGCTTAGGACAGGAAAAAAAGTTATACTGATGCAAAAAGGACTCCAAGAGAGTTCAATGTTAGAGATCATGTGTATATTAGAGTTAAACCTAAAAAGAGTTCTTTAGGGATGGGAAGGTATACTAAGTTAGAACGTAGGTATTGTGGCCCATTCGAGATACTTTCTTGAATAGAACCTGTAGCTTATCAACTTGCACTCCCAACCACAGTAAAAGTACATGATGTATTGCGTGTTTAATTATTGAAAATGTATATACGTGACCCTACTGACATTGTTGATTGGAAAATGATACAGGTGGAACCCATGGGTGAGTTCCCAGTAGATTTGGATCGTATTCTCGACAAGAGGGAACTTACACTCTAGAGTCGATTCGTAGGATAGGTAAAGGTGCAATAGAAGGACCTTAGTCTAGAAGAGGCTACTTGGGAAATGGAAGGTAATATGCGGGAAGCATATCCATTTCTATTCCAAAATGGTATTAATGAAAATTAGTTATCACCGAGGACGATGATAAGTTCAAAGGGGGGTGTATGTGATACCCCACAACTTGGATTTTTATTATTATTTATATTATTGTTTTTAATTTAGAATTTTAGTTATCTTTCCAAAAGGACAAATTGGTCGATTGACCAAAATGGAACTGTAAAACCTTATTATTTTATGGAAATAAACAAATGTGGACAAAGGCGCACATGTTGAAGAAAATATTAAAGAGGGAGTTAGGAATCCAAAGGGGTTGTCCAAGTGGCATCTGAATGATACAAGTCGTGGAGTTAACTTAACTTCAAAAAGACACATTCCATATTTATAAGAGAATATGTGAACATGTGTAAATTTGAATCTGATAGAGTGAGCAAGAGGCTCAAGACAAGTGTCACAAGTCCTAGGAAAAATAAAACAAGTCATGACAAGGGAATGGGATGCCATTCCAAGAGAGACGAATTTGATAGCTTGAGAAAGGTTATGTGCAAACCGACTTGACACAGTAAAATTTTACAAAGATTACTCACAACACTGTAGCTCAGAATTATGCAAGTGGCCACATAATCAACCCCTTGGATTTCGAACTCAGATCAGGGGTGACATAGGTGGTAGAGACTCTATTCTAAGGTTGGGAGGAACAGGGTCTTCAACATGTGGTTTCCCCAAAGTTCCAGGTTTTATTCTTGTTATGAATATGTTGATTTAAGTCTTACTCTGTTTTTATTGTACATTACTGTGTCTGAAATCTTGGCATAAATAAATTGTATCATTGTTATAAATTAAGTGCATTATTGTTGGGTATGTGTTATATTCTTTGCACGAGTAGCATTGTCCCATTTTTTCCTCGAGAAACATGTCACATTTTTACCTCGTTTTTTGTGTTGCCTTGATTTTTGTGTCCATTGTTGAGTGGTTTTTCGGTACACGTTTTTGCCAATGGTTTTCTATTTCTGGTTAAGAAATTAGGGTTGTTGACTAATTCAGGTCATTGGGTTAGGGTTTTGGATGTCACTGGCTCCTATATGTATATTTTATTGTAAACAATGTATCACTATGAATGAATATATAATATGTTGGTTTTCCCGGTTTGGGTTTCCAGGGGAAAAATATCTGTGTAATGTTTGTATTTGCCATTGTATATTTTCTGTTATTTTATTGAAAATATATTTGCAATAAATATTGTACAAGTTTAAAATCTACATTTGGTATCATAGATTTGTTGGCTTCAAGGGGATGTCTTTGTGGTCAAGGGTTTGGCGTGGGATTGTGATAAGCCTTGTTACAGTGGGAGATTGGTGGTATTGATTTTTCAGGTGAAAAGAAATGGTGAGCAATTTGAAAATGGAGATAGAGAAGTTTAATGGGAAAAGTTTTTAGTTGTGGAAGCTCAATATGGAAGATCTATTGGTGGACAGAGATCAGTGGATCACGGTAGATCCAAGTATTGCACCTATAGGAACTTCAACAAATGACAGAAAAAAGTTGGATCAGAAGGCAAAGACAATAATCTGACCATGTCTCTCAGATTCAGTATTACTGAATGTGTCAGAGGAAGCTACAAACAAGGATTTATGGGATAAGTTGGGGAAGTTGTATCAGTCTAAGTCCCTAGTAAATAAACTATTCCTGAGAAATAAGTTGTATAACCTGAGGATGAGAGATGGAGACTTGGTGGAAGATAATTTGAACGCCTTAAATATTGTGGTAAGTCAGTTAGTATATATTGAGATTAAAATTTCAGATGAAGATAAATGTATTAGTTTATGTGTTCTTTACTAGACTCATGGGATAGTCTAGTTGTGGGCATAAGTAGTAATATAACTACCTTGAATTTTGATGAAGTGGTCTCATATTTGTTGTCGGAGGATATGAGATGGAATAATATGGAAGGACAGAGCACAGACGCATTATTTGCAAGAGGATTTTCCCAGGAAATAAATATATCTAAGTTCTCAAGTGGGAGATCTAATTCTAAGGGTAGATCTAAATCTCTCAAAAATTTTGTAAAGATATGTTAGATATGTGGAAAATAAGGGCACTACAAGAAGTAGTGTAGATACAAAGTTGAGAAAAAAAAAGGGATCTAAATAATCTCCTTCTACATAAGAAAAGACCTCCAAGGAAGAAGGAGGGGATGTGTACTTGGATTCTTGATGCAGGCCCCCCTTCTCTCCTTGGGGATACGTGACCTCCTAGTCAAGGATATTCAACTATATGAGATGGATTAGCTCCTCTAGGCCTTGATGGCCCCCAACTAAATTAAACATATGCCCTTTTATCACCTTAGGCACAGGTTATATGGGACTCGTGGGCCCCTTTCCTTAGTTCTTTAAAATCTTGAAATTTGGTGAGTTAGCTCCATTATGCTATCCCTTCTCCACATTCGAACTTGGCTATGACCCACGGCTCAATCCCCTGAGCGCTTCGTAACTTTGAGTTTCGGTGTTCTTAGCAACAGATGCACCCCTTTCGTCTGAACCCAAAATCGTGAACTCGCCTAGGCAGATCTATGGTTCTCGTCTCTCCTACAGCCAAAGGCTATGATCCGTTCAGACTCTGGTCTTCGAGAGTTACACACGACTTGAGACTCCTCTTCTATGAAGTATTCCATACCTAGAATCTTAGATCAAGCACCACGTACCTCTCTTGATCGAAGGCCAAGATTCACCCCTTACTCCGCTTTGGGAGACCTCTCTTTCCCCTCAGCTCTTCTTCAGGTCTCACGAAGTAGTGAAGCGTGTCCTTCCAAATCGATGATTTTGATTTCTTTGCAGCTTCAGACTTCGGTGTTTTTCACCCTTCTACACCCCAAACCTTTCGGTTTACGAATTCCGGAAATAACTTACGACTAACCACTGTGCAACTTCTCCTAGATCAGATGGTCTGGAATGATTCTACTTCTCCTAGGAGGATATTGATCGTCACTTTGGAAAAAAAAACCTTAAAGGCTCCTCCCTTTTGAATATTTCTCTCGTAACTCTTCTGAGCTTGTCTTCCTCTGAACCTTTAACTCTTTAAAGGGTTTTCTTCGACACTTAGTCAGATTTTGGATTTGTGCACGCCTTGCAACAGAACTTCACACACACTCTGCGAGAAACCCCTCGAGATACTCCTCCTGAGATTCTGGTTCAAAAACTCTGTCATCACACTCCTTACGGACAATATGCACACTCTGCATACAAATTCCATGTTATCTCTCATGAGATATGAGTCGAATCAGACTCTGTCAACGCACTCCTTGCAGACAATACACACTCCTTGCATAAGCTCACAGAAGAGAAACAAGTGAAACTTATCTAATGTTTCACAGATTCATAAATTCAACAGTATAACTCATACATTCATGAAACACAAAATAACAAAGAACATTTAAGCAACAACAACACCACATATTTGGATCAATATCTCTCTGTTATCTTCATTCAATTGTAAATGGCTATAGCTATGAAAAAAAAACAATGACTAAAATTGAACAACAACTAAATCACAAAAATATCCTACTAATTTGTAGCTACCATCGTATCCAATAGCCTAATCTCAGCAGCCTCATTTGGGCATACAACACCTCTACTTATACCAAAGGGTTTCTAGGGTTCCCTACGACTACCTATATTCTCGAAGTAAAAACTAACTACTCCTTAAGAACTATTACATTAAAGTCTAAGAGTGAAACTCCCAGATCTCTCGCGATCATTCAGATTCCAATGTTTTGATCTTCTTCAGTTTTCAATCTGTTCAAAAAAATATTTGCAGGAAATTTCAACGTTTAAGATTCCAAAATGATTCAAAAGGCACGCTAGGGAGATGATTTTCATCTCCATGTGTGCTTTGTTGTTGATTCTCCTGCATCATACTCCCCTGGACAAAAATTCATGGACTCTTGTCCATGAGATCCTACATTGACTTCCCCTGCTTCTGGATATCAGCTTCATTTACCCAACTGGCATATTCTATTCGGTGTCCTTTCCACTTTACCAAATACTCCAAATATATCTTTCTCTTGGTCTTCTTACTGATCCTATGATCAATGATCTTTTTGATTTGTGGCTTTTCTGCTACAGGCATATGCTTCTCCCATCAAATCTTTGGTTGGTGTTTCGATCTTTCTGTTTCATCTTCCCTGTAAGGATACAGGTTTGAAACATTAAATATGGGTGATACACCCACATCCTCTAGGAACTATATCTCATAAGCATTGGTACCAAATTTCCTTAGGATCTTGCATGGTCCTATCCTCTTCAGCTTCAGTTTGTTATGTGTTCCTCTTGGGAACCTTTCCTTCCTAATATGTGCTAAAACTTGATCTCCCACTTCAAATTGAAGTTATCTCCTATGTTGATCAACTCTTCTTTTATACTCTCTGCTACTGTTTTGCAACTTCTCCTTGATATTTTTATGAAGCTTCTACATTTCTGCAATGAATTCTTCTGCTCTAGTGTTTCTGAATTCATTCTGCTCCAGGTCTCTCAATTATGATACTCCTCTTGGCTTCATTTCGTACACTATCTAGAATGGACTCTTTCCCATACTTTTTTTCACTGAGTCATTGTATGCAAACTCTGCTTGTGACATAATTTGATCCCACTGGCTATGATGTTCAGTGACCAAACTCCTCAGCAAATATCCTAAACTTTGATTTACCACCTCAGTCTATCCATCCGTTTGAGGGTGATATGCTGAACTAAAAGACAATTTTTTCCCCCATCTTCTTCCATAATTTCCTCCTGAAATGACCAATAAATTTAGTGTCCCTATATGAGATGATACTCTTGGGAAACCCATGAAGTCTCACAACTTCCTTGAAAAAAAAAATTGCAATGTGTGTTGCATCACTAGTCTTCTAGCATGGGATAAAGTCTGCCATCTTTGAGAATATATCAACTACTACAAATATGGAATCACTTCCCCTTTGGGTTCTTGGAAATCCCAACACAAAATCCATGCTTATTGCATCCCAAGGCCTATCTAGAATAGGCAATGGATGATACAATCCAGTGTTTTGTTTCTTTCGCTTTGCATACTCGAAAATCTTACATTTGTTTACAAAATTATTAACCTCCTCTCTCATACCTGGCCAATAGTATGAACTGTTCAACTGTGCAAAAGTCTTGTCATGGCCAAAATTTCCTGCTTGACCTCCACTATGTTTTTCCTTTAGCATATTTTCTCTCATTGAACACTTTGGTATGCACAATTGGCAACCCTTAAACAACAATCCATCTTGAATCATACACTCTTTCCCGACTGACTTATGTCTCTGAGCATAGGATTTGCACATGCTTCATATGCTTCCTTAAAATCTGGATCATCCCAATTCATCTCCTTAATGTGCTCAAAACCTAAGGTCTTCACTTGGAATTCTTGTAGAATCAGACATCTCTTTCTCAATGCATCAACAACCTTGTTAGCATTACCAGAAATATGCTTAATGACAAAAGTGAAATTTTGCATAAACTCTATCCACTTATCATGTCTCTGATTTAACATCTCCTATCTCGTTATGAATTGTAAAGCTTGATTATCTCTATACAAAACAAATTCTTTTGGAACAAAGTAGTGCCTCCATTTATTCAAGGCTTGAATTATTGCATAACATTTCTTATCATATGTGGAGTACTTTTTCTTAGTGCCATTCAAATTCTCATTGAAATATACAACATGTCTATTATATTGGCTCAAAACTGCTCCAATTGCAACTCCACTAACATCACATCTCACTTGAAATGTCTTCCCAAAATCTGGCAAGACCAGAATCGGTTGTTTTGTTATCTTCTCCTTCAATATATTGAAGCTTTTCTCAACCTCTTCTGTCCATTTGAAAGACTTATTTCTTTTCTTCATCATATCCATCATCTTTACACCAATACCACTAAAATTTCTAATGAACTTCCGATAGAAATTCGCTAATCCATGGAAGCTTCTCACCTCAAATATACTCCTTGGTGACGACCATTCTCTGATTTCTCTCACCTTCTCGGTGTTATCATTCCAGGAGTCGTTCCCTGACTGTAAAGGGAATGAGCTTGGTAACTTAACTATTCTCTCAATGTTTACTCAAGTGGATCAAGTCGGGTGACTGATACAAGGTTTACTCAATAAAAACATGCATAAACACAATAATAAAGACAAGGCTTTTAGCCAATTCTGTTCAGAAGATTTAATAAAGGTGAATGTGTGGAGAGATCTTATCCTACCAGCAGAAACATACATAAACAATATATATGAATGGCCAATATAATAAGCAAGGAATACTTGTAAAGCTTAGTTTATCAATGTAATGACAAGATGAAAGTTCTTAAACACTATATAAACATAATAAATGAAATAAATCATTCAGATACAAGCATAGAATGGAAAGGAAGTAAATCTGAACATTATAGGCAAAAGAAGCTTATATTATGAAATGCTATGAGAAGTTTGGGAGTACAAGCAATGTATCATCCCAAAAGTTGGACCCCTTTACAATATGAAATCAATAGGATTATATAGCATTTACAACTTATTTGAGATCCTCAAAAGATGGATCTGATAACCACTTCTTCTATTTTTAGTTTGTGGAAGATATCTATCACAAATTCGAATTTGTGATGTGGCAAGAAAAACAAAATTTAGAATTTTTGGAAATATGCTTCTCCAAGATTCACCTATATTTCACAAATAAAAATAGATCTTGGTAAACTGAGAGATTTTATTGAATATCAGCCCGTTATTATGAAATACCTCCTTCAGTTTCTAAAAATACACTTCCATCTCATCAGAATTTGTCCTCAAAGACAATGACTAAAACATGAAAAAAAGAGTATTTAATTTCTGGAAATATGGTGCTCAAATATTGAAATATATTTCACAAATAAAAGTATATATTGGGAAAATTAGAGAGGTTATTTAATATCCGCCCATTCTTATGAAAAACCTCCTTCATTTTCTAAAAATAATCTTCCAGATGATCAGGATCTGTCTCCCAAGAAGGTGACTAAAACAGGAAAATCTAGATTTCCAAATCTAGTCATATTCTTACATTTTAGGAATTGATCCCTAGAATATTTCTATTGATCAAATGAAGTGCCACCTGCACCCATGGATGATATTTGATAATATATTTGAGTAATAGTCATCATATTCTCTTGAATACACTTTTTCTAAGTCGAATTTTGACTTTTTGACTAAAATCTGTGCATTTTTACCCAAAAATAGAAAGACCATTGAGTCTTCTTGTCTTATCATCTATCTCAAAATCTGAAAATGGATGATGTTATGTATCCCTTTAATTATTATATTTCATTAAAAACCATCCCCACATGATCTAGAAGCAAAAATAATCGATCTGAGCGAAAAGAAGAGCATTATGCAATTTTCAGCGCTTTTGGTGGCTAAGGAGCCAAAATTTCTAGCTTGTAAGCTACCGAAAGCTCTGCTTTCGGTGACTAAGGGAAGCTGTGAAAGCCTGCCTAAGCCACTGAAAGCCTTGTTTTGAAAATAACTTTCAATATTTCAAAAATATGTTTCCTCTCAGCTTCTTGATCTTCAAGGTTGTTCATTTAAGTTCAGGGCTGCTTCAAATAAGTTGCAGAAATCAGTGTTGTATCTCTTTAGTATGTATTTGTTTCAAAACCAAATATCACATGATTTGATCCAACACCTTTTGATCATGTTTTCTTGTCTGCAACAGCTATGATGAGGTATTCCTTTGTTTGCAAGAGTGATGATAGTTTTACCACAACCAAATGTAGCAAATATGACACATGTTCCTCCAAGCACAATACATGTTCCTCCAAGAACAGAAGGAAATAGAGCATCTAAAACACATGGTTCAATTAACATAGGAATATCAACTGCAATCTTGATAGAGCCAGACCGAGGTATATTTTGGATTTAAATGTTAGTTGAATAGGAGCAACAATTTGTGAAATAGAGGCTTCAAAGATTAGTTCTAATATTATCGCTTTCAACATCACGTGAACCCTGTACTATGTGTTGAAACCTCCAGCAAAAGTTCCCCCATATCTGTAGCATAATCACTGCTCCAAGATTGATAGTGTTGTAACCGTTTCAAACTTGTCTGTGATTTTGGTGGCTAGGAGAGCCCCGAAATTTGTGTTTAATCCACCGAAACCTAAAATTAACAAATTTGACTATGTTATTTGAGGAGATAACACTCGGGATCCATGTTCAATTCATTCGAAGAGATCACAAAACCCAAGTAAATGAGTTATGTCTTCATAGAAGAGGATTTCTTTAAATTTATCAGCAATTTCTCCCGCTACAACCTCCTCATCATTAATGTTATGTTCCTAATATGCTCTTCTTCAGTGTTACTGAAGACTAATATATCATCCAGATATACAATCACAAACTTACCAATGAACTCTTTCAATACCTCATTCATCAATATCATAAAATTACTCGGGGCATTTGTCAAGCCAAATGGCATAACAAGCCACTCATACAACCCTTCATTTGTCTTGAAGGTTGTTTTCCATTCATCACCTTCTCTCATCCTTATCTAGTGATATCTACTTTTCAAATCTATCTTTGAAAAAAAAAATTATCCACTTAAAAAATCCATTAAGTCACCCATCATTGGCAAATGAAATTTGTACCTGATGGTGATCTTGTTTATGGCTCTTGAGTCTGTACACATTCTCCATCCTCCATCCTTTTTTGGGCTCAAGACAATTGGTACTGCGCATGAACTCAATCTTTTTCTAACCAAACCTTTGTCTAATAAATCATGGACTTGTCTTTTTACCTCTTCATTCTCTTGAGGTGTGAATCTGTATGTTACTTTATTCAATAGAATTGCTCCTAGTATTAGATCAATGTGATGAATGATACTCTTAATGGGTGGAAATGAATTAGGTAACTCATCCACTACTATGTCATAAAATCTATCCAACAGCTCTTGAACTTCCTCAGGAAAATCATCCATATAAGTACTTGTAAGGAAAACTTTGGGTTTCCTCACCATAACAAATTGCATCTCCTTTTTCTTTTTAACTTCACTCAGGATTTCCTTCCCACTCATGAGAAGTATACTTGTGTTGGCTTCTTCCTTTACTTTCTTCTCCTCTATTGGAAGCAACATGTGTGTCCTACCATTCTTCTCCAAAGTATAATTATTTTTTCTCCCATCATGAATGAAATTCCTATCAAACTTCCATTGTCTCACCAACAAAACATGACATGCATCCATGGGAATCACATCACATAGAATTTCATCTCTATATCCTCCTATTTTAAATTCAATGAGGCATTGTTTAGTGACCATTCCCTGATGACCTTTTTGCAACCATGAGACTTTATATGGCTTCAGATGTGCACTTGTATCCAGCTCCAATTTCTCCACCATATTCGTGGATACTAAGTTATCAATGCTCCCACTGTCAATTATCACTTTGCATACTCTATCTTTAGTCTTGCAAGCAGTCCTAAACAAACTTTTCCTCTGCATTGGATTTTCAACCTCTATCTTTGGTATTAAGAGAACCTTCTTCAACATCATGGATCTTCCATCTTTTGCACCTTCTGCTTCAACATTCATCTTCTCCACTTATGAAATGTGAGCTTCACATCCTTCTTTCTTTTTCTCAGGACATTCCCAAGACATGTGTCATGTCTTTCCACATGCATAACACCTTACCAATCCTCCTCTTCCTCTTCCTCTTCCTCTTCCTCTAGGAAAAGAATTTCTTCCACCACTTTGTCTCCCTCGGGAACTTCCTCCTCTTTCCGAGTGATTATGTGGTTTTTCGGTCTCACCCTTGGGCTTTTGTGCCTTGTCCTAGGCAGTTCCCTTACCTTTATTTGGGCTTCTGCCTCTGCTTCGCTAGCTCTGTTTCATGGCCAAATTCTCTTATGCCTTCAGTGCAATATGATAATCATCCTCCACTGTCCTCACTATCATAATACTGATTTCATCATGGATCTCATACTTTGGTCCATTTATATACTTGGCAATCTTTTCATCATATTTCTCTATCTGTCCAGTTCTGATGTTTAGTCTGTAAAACTCCTATGTGTAATCTTTCATTGTCATCCCCTTTTGTCTCAGGTTCTGCAACCTCCTGAATAGATTTATATGATATTCCTTGGGTATGAACTTAGCCTTTAGCTTGGCTACCATTCTATCCCAACTCTTAATCTTTTTCTTACCTTTGCCTCATCTCTCAGCCTGCAATTCATCCCACCATAGCATTGCATGTCCATTTAATTTGGTGATAGCATGTCTCACCTTCTTCTCCTCATCGACATCTTCATAGTTAAAATACTTATCCATTGCTCGTATCCAATAAATAAATTCTTCAATGTCTAAGTTTCCTCCATACATCGGGATGTCTATCTTTTCTCTAGCTCCTAATTTGACAACCTCTTTTAGCAAGCGTTCCTCGACAACATATTCCCCTGCAGCTTCTTCAACCTATGTTTCTTCTCTTTCTGCATCACTGACATCTCCAGCATCAGGTTCTCTCCTTTGCGATGTCTCCATCGCATCCAACCTTGGGTGAAGTTCTCTCATTTTTCTTTCTACAACTTGATTTTCTACAGGAGGCTATGCACGTCTTCTAGGCGACATTGTGTTGATGTATCTAAAACCACTTGATGATATCAACCTACTTCTTTGTCTCATATTCCTATAAATCAATTATGTGGCTCTGATACCACTTGATGCAGACCCCCCTTCTCTCCTCGGGGCCGCGTGACCTCCCGGTCAAGGATCTTCAACTATCGGAGTTGGATTAGCTCCTCTGGGCCTTGTTGTCCCCCAAATGAATTAACATAGGCATTTTTATCACCTTAGGCATAGGTTATATAGGACCCATGGGCCCCTTTCCTTAGTGCTTTAAAATCTTGAAATTTCGGGCGTTATCTCCCTTATGCTAGCCCTTCTCCACATGCTACCTCATCTATGACCTGAGGCTCAATCCCCTGAGTGCTTCGTAACTTCGGGTTTTTACATTCTTAGAAACATCTACAGCCCTTTCGTTCGAACCCTAAATCACAAACTTTCCTGGGAAGATCTTCCGTTCTCGTCTCTCCTATAGCCAACGATTGTGATTTGTTCAGACTCCGGTCTTTGGGAGTTTCGCATGACTTGAAATTCCTCTTCTCTGAAGTATTATGTAGCCAGAATATTAGATCAAGAACCACGTACCTCTCTTGATCAATGGTTAAGATTCACCCCTTACTCCACTTCGGGTAACCTCTCTTTCCCCTCAGCTCTTCTTTGGGTCTCACGAACTGGTGACGTGTTTCCTTCCATATCGACGATTGGGTTCTCTTCGCAACTTCAGACTTCGACATGTTTCACCCTTCTACACCCCAAACCTTCCAATTTATGAATTCCCAAAAGAACTTATGACTAACCACCACACAACTTATCCTAGATCATACGGTCTGGAATGATTCTTCTTCTCCTGAGAGGATCTTGATCGTCACTTTGGAAAAATCCCTTAAAGGCTCCTCCCTTTTGAAATTTCTCCCGTAACTCGTAGCTTGTCTTCCTCCGAACCTTTGACTCTTTAGAGGGTTTTAGTCGACTCTTAGATGGATTTTGGATCTGTGCATGCCTTGCAATAGACCTTCACACACACTTCTACGAGCAACCCCTCGAGATACTCCTCCCGAGCTTCTGGTTCAAAAACTCTGTCGATGCACTCCTTGCGGATGATATGCACACTCTGCATACAAATTCCACATTATCTCTCCTGAGATATAAGTCGAATCAGACTCTTTCAACGCACTCCTTGCGGACAATAAGCACTCCTTGCATAATCTCGCGGAAGAGAAACAAGTGAAACGTATCTAATGTTTCACAGATTCATACATTCAACAGTATAACTCATACATTCATGAAACACAAAATAACAAAGAATATTTAAGCAGCAACAACACCACGCATTTGGATCAATATCTCTCTGTTATCTTTATTCAAATGTAAATGGCTACAGCTATGAAAAAACAACAACGACTAAAATTCAACAAAAACTAAATCACAACAATCTCCTACTAATTTACAGCTAGCATCATATCCAATAGCCTAATCTCAGCAGCCTCATTTGGCCATACAACACCTCTACTTATACCAGAGGGTTCCTAGGGTTCCCTCCGACTACCTAAATTATCGAAGTAAAAACTAACTACTCCTTAAGAAATGTTACATTAAAGTCTGAGAGTGAAACTCCCAAATCTCTCGCAATCATTCAAATTCCAGCGTTTTGATCCTATTCAATTTTCAATCCGTTCAAAAAATATTTCCAAGAAATGCCAGCGTTTAAGATTCCAAAATGATTCAAAAGGCGTGATAGAGAGTTGAGTTGTCTCTCCATGTGTGCTTTGTTGATGATTCTCCTACATCAATTCTTCAAGAAAACATGCATATCATGAGGCATGGTTGGTTGACTCTGGTGCATCCTTTCATATGACTCCCCACAGGGAATGGTTATGCGAATATGAAAGGTATGATGGAGGTAATGTTTTCTTAGATGATGATTTGACAAATTGAATCATAGGATGAGGAAAGGTCAAGTTGAGGCTCATATATGGAAGGATTAAAACACTTCCCGGTGCTCTGCACATCTCAGGTTTGGCCAAAAATTTGATTTTTGTAAGCAAAATGGACGATGCAGGGGTAAAAACAATATTTGAAAAGGAAACCTGTAGGATGGTTCGAGGAGAAATGGTGTTGCTGAAGGGAGTTCCGTTTGGAACTATGTATAAGATGTAAGGAAGAAATATTATTGATGGGTGTAATAGTTCCATTTTTCATGATATTGGAGTTGAAGAAGAAATAACTCCTACAGTCTCTGGAGAAAAGGTTATGTTGTGGCATATCAAAGAGAAGGGTATTCGACTACTACACGGTAAGGGTATGTCTAACTACTCTCTGGATTTTTATTTCTGTGAACATTTTGTATATGGGAAGAAGAATCGGGTAAGATTCCCCTCTGGTGCAACGAGGGCAGAAGGAATTTTACAACTAGTTCACAGTGATTTTTTTGGACCCATGCCAGTCCCATAATTGGGAAAATCTGTGTACTATGTCTCATTTATAGATGACTTCTCGAGGAATAGTTGAATATATTTCCTCATGAAGAAATCTAAAGTCTTTGACAAGTTTAAAGAGTTCAAGGCTCTTGTTCAGAATCAAACAGAAAGAAGAATTAAGGTGTTGAGGACAGATAATGGTGGAGAGTTCTGCGGGAATAAATTTGAAAAATTATGTAAGAAGTGTGGTATAGAAAGATAGAATACTACTCCATATAAAACTCAGTAGAATGGAGTTGCAGAAAGGATGAACAGGACACTAATGGAAAAAACAAGGTGCATGCTCAGTGGTGTCGGGTTGGAGAAAACATTCTAGGTAGAGGCAGGGGGTACTTCATGTTACTCGGTCAATAGATCACCCTCATCAACATTGGATGACAAGACTCCACAAGAGGTATGGATTGGTAAGAAACCTTATCTCACACATCTCAAGGTATTTGGTTGTGATACATATGTTCATGTTCCAAAGGAAAACAAGAGTAAGCTAGATAAGAAGGCTGAAAAGTGTATCTTTATTCGATATAAAGATGGTCTCAAAGGTTATAATATTTGGAACCTAGAAACTAAGAAGGTAGTGTATAACCAAGATGTGGTATTTAGATAAATGAAGGATGTTGTTAAACACAAATCGTACCAAGTAAGGACGAACTAGAGAAAATAGAGTTTGATTTAAAGGATGATGAATCAGACTCTACAGAAGAACAGGAATCAGAAGAAGAAGATCCTCATACTCCAGTATTGAGGAGATCGGTTCGATAAAGAAGGCTACCAAAAAGGTATACTCCATCTGATTTCTGTTCAAATTTTTCTTTGTCTATTACTGATGATGATCCTAGAACTATCAAGGAGGCAATGGGTTCAAAGGATGGAAATCTCTGGAAAAAGGACATGGGCGAATAAATGGTTGCCTTGGATAAGAATGAGGCTTGGGATCTAGTGGATTTGTCGACTGGAATAAAGCCCATTGGCAACAAATGGGTATTTAAAAAGAAGCTGAAAGAATAAGGAAAAGTGGAGAAATATAAATCTCGGTTAGTAGCAAAGGGTTATTCCCAGGTTGAGGGAATTGATTTTGATGATATTTTTTCTCCTATTGCCCAGTTAACCTCCACAATATTTTTGTTATTGTTATTGTTGCATTTGATTTTGAAGTAGAAAATATGTATGTGAAGACAACATTCCTACATGGGGATATGGAAGAATAAATCTATATGAAGCAGCTAGAAGGATTTGTTGTGAAGGGAAAGAAGGAGCTGGTATGCAAGCTGAAAAAGTCCTTGTATGGTTTGAAACAATCACCAAGGTCATGGTATCAAAAATTTGATACTTATATGTTGGGACTTGGCTTCACAAGAAGCAAAGAGGATCATTGTGTGTATTTTAAATTATTTGGTGATCATTTGATTTATTTGGTCTTGTATGTGGATGACATGTTGCTCATAGGAAACAACAAGGATATTATCCAGGATGTGAAAACTCAGTTGTCCTCTAAATTTGACATGAAGGATATCGGTGCTTCAAATTTCATTTTGGGAATGGAAATTAAAAGAGATCAGAAAAAGAGGAAACTCTAGTTAAATCATATAAAATATGTCGAGACAATATTGCATAGGTTTAATATGTGGGAATGTAAACCGGTCAAGGTTCCTATTCATGTTGGTGTAAAGTTATCTGCGGATCAGTGTCTCTAGACACAGGAAGAGGAGGAGGACATGTCTCGTGTTACATATGCGAGTGAAGTTGGAAGTTTGATGTATGCAATGGTTTGTACTAGACTGTACATTACACATGCAGTGGGATTTTTGAGCAGGTATATGTCAAAACCAGGGAAGGAGCATTGGAAAATAGTAAAAATGGTTTTCAGGTATTTGTGTGGCACTGCTAGCTATGGATTGTGCTACCAAGGAAGACTGAGATTGGAAAGAGTGTTGGATATACATGGATTTGTAGATGCAGACTGGGCTGGATATCTGGATCGTAGGAGGTCTACAAGTGGGTATTTGTTCAACCTATTTGGAGGAGCAATAAGTTGGATGAGAAAAATACAGGTTGTAGTGGCACTTTCAACTACAGAAGTTGAATACATGGAATCCACTCATGAAAGTCGGGAAGCAATATGTTTACAAATATGGTGTTCATGTATTGGGTTGTTACAACAAGATGTAAGGATAGATTGTGACAATCAGAGTGCAATTTTTCTAGCGAAGAACCTAGCTTATCATTCAAACATAAATCACATTGATATTCAATATCACTTTGTGAGAGACATGGTTGAAGAAAAGAAAGTATTGATGATGAAGGTGGACACTTTGAAGAATGTTGCAGATTGATTAACAAAATATGTGAGCATTGAGAAGTTCTCTTGGTGTAGAGGATCCATGGGCATTGGTTCCCTGGATTGTTGACTACTTAACCTTGTAACCCCCTGTATGCAAAGAAAACAAGTGGGAGGATGTTGAATATGTGTTATATTCTTTGCACGAGTAGTTGTGTTTGCGTTGCACCAGGTGCACATGGGGGTTTGAAGGGGGGTCACTAATGACCTCGTTTTTCTTGTTGCCTCGATTTTCATGTCCATTGTTGAGCAATTTTTCAACACATGGTTTTTGCCGATGGTTTTCTATTTCTGGTTAAGGAATTAGGGTTGTTGACTAATCCATGTCATTGGGTTAGGGTTTTGGATGTTGTTGGATCCTATATGTATATTGTATTGTAAACAATGTATCACTATGAATGAATATAGAATATGTTGGTTTTCTCGTTTTGGGTTTCCAGGGGAAAAATATCTGTGTAATGTTTGTATTTTCCATTTTATTTTTTCTGTTCTTTTACTAAAAAATTGTTTGCAGTAAATATTGTACAAGGTTAAAATCTACAATTATCAAAAGAGGATCGATGCATATCATGAGTTTAGGTAGGAAAACTTTGAAAGAAAGTAAATAGCTAATCGAATCCTAAATCTATGAATAGAGTCATACTACTAGTAATAAAGCAATAAAACTCATAGGTATAAACCAGTTAATAAACCAGAGTTTTATTCGTATAAGAGACTTGCAAGGAAGAGAAACAAAGTTTCAACAAATACAATGCATACAACTGAAAGGAAAATAGTTACAGAGTTAACATATTACATTTTGCATATTTCCAAAAAGGAAAATTGTTACAGAATTTACAAATTTATCTATGCATATATCTGAAAGGAAAATAGTTACAAAGTTAACATATTACATTTTGCATATATCTGAAAAGGAAAATTGTTACAGAATTTACAAATTGCACTATGCATATATCTGAAAGGAAAATAGTTACAGAGTTAACATATTACATTATGCATATATCTGAAAGGAAAATAGTTACAAAGTAAACATATTATACCATGCATATATCCGAAAGGAAATAGTAACAAAGTTTAATAAAATGCACTATACATATGTTCTAAAGGAATTTGTTACAGAGTTTAAACAAAATGCACCATGCATGTATTTGAAAGGAATTGTTACAGAATTTAACAAAATACAGTTTGCATATATTCGAAAAGAAATCATTACAACGATTGTTTGTATTCCACAATGGAAATAACAGTAAAGACAAGCAGGGAAATAAATAATGATTGTATATAAATGAAATAAAACAATAACTATAGTATTACAAGATTATGAAATGCGTAAATATAATATTTGAGTTACGAAATTCCATGAAGGATTATACAATTTATTCAGTCAACTAGATATGATAATAGAACAATCCTAAAATGTGGTGCCAAACTCGAAGGTAGTTAAGGAATGGAACCTGAATACTTTTCTGAGTACAGGTATTCCTGAATCTCTATGATACATGTACATCATACAACAAATAAGTTAGGATGTGGTACAAAGTTAATTAAAAAACAGAAGTATTTACACAATTAAAAGACCAACTTACCGTGGATGTATTGAGTATCCTGGTATCCATGTCTTCCACTTGAACTACGCCCTAATGTATAGGGAGTCAAATGGTTGATGGGTACCCTAAAAAACAATACGCAGGACCCATAATTAGTCAATTACCTGAGAATAAAAGTATCAAGAATTAAAAAGAAAAATTATTGCTGAGTAAAACTAGAGAACAAATCGACTGTATGCGAAACAAGTATTCTACTTAAACATGAGGCCTAACTGGGTTCAAATCTCATAAACGAATTGAACAGGTTCTTCAGGCCATAAAATTCCATAGAATAATGAGTCCAAGGGTAATACTCTTCAGAACAGGAACAAACTGGAAGCGAAATATTATCGTAATCATTATATAACAAAATTACACAATAAGTAAGAAGTTCGCTATGGAAAATTTTGTAGAGACATTTAGACAGAGCTAGCAAATTAAAAATTGCCACCACCACGAGATAATGGCTCAGTTAAACACAAATTACAGAGAAAACAAAGCAAGTAAAGAGGTTTTAAAAACACTTTCCAGTTCTGTGAGGACACAACCATAACTAATCCAACAATGCTATGAACGTTGAGCACTCACACAATGAAAACACTCTACGCTACAAAATATTCTTAGAGTAAACACAAAGTATAAAAACAAAAACCAGGAAGTGTGAAATGAGCTAAACCAGAGAAAGGTCAGAACGGTTAAGGCTTCGACCTAAAACTCTAACACTTGGAAAAACAAGGACCCTACACATGTACATCCTCAGGACAAATGTTGATTAAATTGTGTCTCGAGATGGTAACTAGAGGTGGCGCATGCAAGATCATATGACATGTTGGCTAACGATGAGAAGTTAGTGGGGATTAAATTAAGGATGGTACCAATACGGGTTTAATCACCTTGTAGAACCAGACAAATCCTTTTATGCCAAGTGTTATCCATTGAACGATATGACAGAGCTTATGTTAGTGTATATTAAAACCCATTTTAATATGT
>ML792647.1:101459-142445 GCA_009831015.1 Picea engelmannii | reverse complement strand
TGTCGATCCCTTGGTGGTATGGTCGGACTCGCATGTCATTTCTCTTTTTCATGGGATTCATTTCTTATCCTTCTTCATTGACGGTTGCGGTCTAGTGTGGCTCTTTCCTGGTGGCTCTTTTCTTCGATGATCTACTAGTTTCACATAGCTCCGCCTGAGTTGATATCGTTGATGGGGTTTTGGGGGGAGTAGCTGGGGAAATCCCTAGTGTCTCGTGCCCTCTCCCTTTGACTTGGTTTTTCTCCTGTGGGTATATAGGTTGTTCGGACCACCATTTCTATCGTTGCTGGTGTTTTTCTTTTGGGGTGGACTCTCTCCTCTGCAGCCTTTGACTCCTCCTTTTGTTTGTCTCCTTTTTGGTGTCGGTTCATTCAAGGTTTGATGTATACTCAAAGCCTCTTCTTTCTGGTGCCAAAGCATTGGTGTCGATTTCATGTTTTTGGTGTTGTATTTCGAGGTTTTGCTACCTCACTTTCTCTTCCATCTCTATGAGGATGTATGCCACTCTGACCTAGTCTGTCTGGATTCTATGGATTCTTTAGGGGTTTTTTTCATTGCCTTCTCTCAGAGAGGTTTTGGGTTTTCTCCTTGGATTGCAATTGTGGTTCTGTAATGGGGTTCTTTCAGTCCCTCGATTTTCTTTGCAAGGCTTGCTTTACTTTCCCTCACTCTAATGTTTTTTTTATATTATTCTGATGTTGGATTGTTATGCCTTTATCTGACTGAATAGACTGCCAATATAAGGCTCCCTTGTATCTACAAAATGTAATTTTGGTTTCTTCCTGAAATAAAAATTACACTTTTTTTTGAGGAAAAAAATAAAAATAAAAAATAATATATATATATATATATATATATATAAACACTAATTAAAAATCAATAACTAATATGTAATGAAGGGACACCTTCCTAACGAAAGGTCATGTCCCTTATGAAAGGGAACCCCTACGTGGGTATATATACGACCATCATTTTCATTTCTAATCTCATTCATATTCATTCTCATATAGATTTATATCTATTGTTATTCACATGGATTTATACATTGTATTCCAGACACCTAATTCATGAGCCAAATTTGGTTGTCAAACAGATGTTAATGAAAAGGAAATACAATCAAACAAATTCTATCAAAATTGGCCAGTTAAACTTGAAAGACTAAATCTGTAATGTTCAACACCTAATAAAACGGAAACTTAGATCAAGACAACAAAATAAATTTAAAAGGAAAAATGATCAAAGAATCTACCTAAAAAAATATGTTTGATTGTGCAAGCTTAAACCTATACACATAGCACAATTGTAAACCACTCGTGCCTATGTGTCACATAGTTTAGGGATTGTGCAATTGTGTAAACTAGAACCAACATGACTATGCAATAATAAATTTTGGTAGTCACACAATTTTCTATAAATGATGAAAACTTAATAAAATAGGTATTATTAAGCCTCACATCTAAGTGTCAGGACAAGAAAACAAGTTACACTACTTTGGTGAGTTCCAGGAAGTAGTGAATAACCTATGAAATCCCTAAAAGTAACAACAGGGACAAATATTGGACTTCTTCCCTAGTATGGTTACCATTTTGTTGTTATATTTTTCGTACATGTGTGTATCAAAATACCTCAATCAGTGGGTTGGAGCTATTGAAGGTGAAAATAATATAGTAAATGGGAGTCATTATGTGAACAAAGAAAGATAAATTACTTTCCCATAAATATAATGAACAAAATTTGTAGGAGAATAAAGACACAAACTGTGAGGTAAGCTTCAAATTGAGTTGATATGCAAGTGTAATAGCGAAGGATTCGTCTATAGACTCCACCTTGAATACCTTGTACATAGTGATGAAAAGGAACAACACTACATCTCTTCAACATATTTTGTTAGATCAATTAGTTAGAATAAATTCAAAAGAAGAGACATTCAACCATTAAAACAATATTTTGATGGGGAAAGAACCCAAATACTTTGTATTCATATTGGATGGAAATAAGATTACAAATAAAATGAAAATACTTCACTCAAGGAAGAAACAAAGGTAACTTCCAAGCTCTCTCTTTTGGTTTTTTCCTCTTTAAGACTCTCTTCATAATTGGAGTGACATTCCTCCTCATGAAAAGTACAACAATGAAGAAAAATGTGCAAAGCAACCACTCATAAAGCACAATAGGATCAATTGTAGTAAATGACTTACAATATCTAGGTTACAATTATGAAGCATATTGATGTAGACCCCCTACCTCGGCAAGGTCCACCAACCTCTCAGTCAAGGATTGTACTAATTCTCTGAGTTGAAGAAGCTCTTTGATTCCCTGCTGGAATCCCACGAACAAATCCACAGGTCCTTGTGCAACTCGGCTAGTGCAAACAAGCACTAGGCACAATCTTCTCTCATGCGACCACAGGCTGTGACCACAAGCCTAAACAAAGGCGCGTCATGATTTCACATGTCGGGTCTTTTTTTGTGAGTCACCCCAACTCTCCCGACCTCCGAAATCCCAACACTTCATATCTGACGGCCCAGATCCTTCCTCGATCCGACGACTCAGATCAAGTCGTGAACTCATATTTCATGAGTTCTTATAATTCTTCCCTTAGACTTCTCTGAGTCACGAGTGAGTGAAATGTTGATCTACTGCCACCTGTCCTTTAATGATGGACATTCCCGATGGTTTCGGGACTTCGTGTTTCACGATATCCACTCCCTTGTGCAACTCCAACGGGGTTAAAACTTGTGCATGTTCCCTGGATCCAACGGTTGTTGGCCCATGCGCTCCCAAATCCTACGGCTGAGATATGTTTCCTTCTGCACGCTCTTCTAGGTATTTGGACGTGATATTCAACGGTCTAGATTTCCTCCTCTGTAGTTGACCTAGTGGTTGTCGACGCTCCTCCTCCTGATCTTTGAATTTCTTCCTGACTTGTAATATTTCCAACATTTCAAAGGTCTCGGCCTTCGATTGTCCTCCTGCGAGCCCGACTATTGGGTCTCGACTTCCGCTTTCCCTTCTGAGCGATTGTCAATGAAACTTGACCTCGACCCTGCACACACTTGCTCTCTATGTGAAACTTCATGCTACCTCTCCTGAGATTGTCTTTGGATTGGACCTTGAAGTGTCTCGGCCTTATGCTTATTTCTACAGGAACCTTGTACGCAAAGGTACTATTCCTCATGATCTTACGAACTTGAAACAATTCGCTTCCTTGCACACTCATTGTGGTCGAACGACCTTCAACTGGCTGTGTTCAACACTTCATCTGAGTGTTGGCCTGGTGCACTCCTTGCACAGGTATTCCTCCAGAGTGTTCAACAACTCTATATCCCTGAGCTTCAACTGCTCGGACCTCAAAGGTCTCTTTATCTTATGTCCCTTGAAGAGATGCAAGTGCCCTCTTGGCGACTTCCGCTCAAGAACTCCTTGTTGAGATTGCAAAGTATTCAGTAACTCTATGAGTGTCTTCTCTGAGACACTTCCCTTATCTCTGAACTCGAAATATAGTTCTTCTTGTGCACTCTTTTCACTCGCTCAATGCCGTCCTAGCAGAACTTCACAGAATCCTCAGTGATTATATCTCTCTACGCCTTTATCTACACAGTCTTCACCTCCAAAGTATTCATTAACTTCGAGGCTTCTCCTTTGAGTTTATGATTCCTCTTGTGCGCCCTCCTGGCATGTTCTTGCCTGAATTCCACAGAACTTAGATTTGCACTCTTTGCACTGTCTCACAAAGTCTTCAACACTATGTCATGCAACCCCTTTCATTAAGCCACAAAGAACCAAGATTGAAATTAGAAAAACCACAGATAACAAATTATGTCTATCCCTGCAGATGGAACCTAACATACATCTACAACATAAATGAACACACAAATGACATTCATCAAATACACATAAAACACATATAATAATATGCAGGACAAACTGCTCTTTATATTAATCTAAATGATTGTTACAATGTTTACAAAATCTCGGACTGCAACAGAGTCTCGGCTCTCTCTTCTCTTCCTCTATTCTAATCTATTATAGCCTTATCTAATGAATTCTAGATACAAAGATATTTTACAAAAGAGGCACTCCTCGAGCCTTTCCCTCCAAGCTACCTACTCTCATTAATTACATCAAATTAAATCAATGCCATCTAGCCGGAATCAGATCTCGATCTTCATCAACCTATCAACCATTAAAGGCAACTTCATCTCCTGCCTACACAAAGGCATCGGCGTGGCTCTTCCAGCCTTACACCATTTAATTACAATTTGAAATTTGAAAGTGAGGGAAAAATGAGAGGGTTGTCACCTCTCCCCTTCTTGAATGTGCTTTGATGTGTTGTCTAGCTGGCGTGCTGATGGGTTGGAGTGATGCTCTTGCATTATACTCCACTACTGCGAAAAATTCATGAGCTCATGTGCATGAGCTTCCTAGCTCTGTTGAAATCCACCTGGATCCAAAATTGTTCTTTGGAGTTGTCCATCGGCTCCACTACTTTGTTGTTGTTTCTTCCCTGCTTCTCTTGCAGGCTTCCTTCTGCTCAACTTCCCTTTGGTGACAAATTCTTGCACTGACCTCAACATCAACCTTCTTATCTCCTCAATCACCTCTTCCAGCTTCTCTAATGGTTGGTTTATCTTATGCAGTATTCTCGGCTGCAACTACTTCTTGTCAATGGGAAGATCAACTCAATCCCCTTTGTGATTTTCTCCATATCTTTTAGCCTTACCTTGCCACTCTGCTGCAAATTTTATCTTTGCAGTCTCATCATTGAGTTGCTGCTCAACTTCTCTTTCTGATAACTTTGCTTCTGCCAGCTCTCCTGCTGGCATATCTCCATATTCCTCCGACTTCTCCTTGGGCTGGTATGCTCCATCTTCTGCTACAGGCCTCGGTGCTACAGTCATCATCTGTTCAGCTTCCTAGCCGAAATTTTCAAGTAGTTATGTTGAATGCCCTTCTCCCAAAATCTGCATGATTGTCTGCTTATGGCGGTCATCTATTGGCTCTGGATTTTTCAACCAATCCTCCAGCATCTCTAACTCCTTCTCCCATGGAGGGAGCACCTTATCTGCATTCCCTTGTTCTGCTAGGGCAAATTCTGATGCCTGTTCCATTTCTTCTTCCTCTATGATAGTCATTGTTGGTTGTCCTTCTTCTATTATTGCATCTGCAATGCATACTCTGTCCTCAACTAGGCTTCTTGGTAGGAATATTATAATTCCCCCAATGATCAAAATACACCTCTAATCTTCCTCCATCAGCTCTCCTTGTTGATATGAACTCTCAACTAAGTTCATCTTCTCTCCCTTGCCCACCTGGAAATCTGGGATTTTTTCCCTATCCTACTGGCAATCTATGAGATCCTCCAATGATCCCCTCTCATTGCCCACCTGAAAATATGAACTTTTTTCACTGCCCACCTGGCAGTCTTTGAGATCAACCATTGACCTATTCTCACTTCCCTCTAGGCAACCTCAAAGTCCCTCACTTCTCACCGAGAAGTTTCTGAGACCCTTCTATGATCTCTTCTCCTCACCATCATTGAGACTCTTCCCAGTTTCTGGCTCACAGATGTGAACCATCTCCTCTTCACCCATGAGGCTTTCAACATACCTCAGCCACACTCTCAATATCCTTTGTTGTCCTCTGGTCAACAATATTTTAACTGGCCACTTCACCTTCTTCTTCATGGGCCACTCATACACCCAATTCACTTTAGCATCTTGCTTCATTTAAATGCAAGCTTTTCCATTTGTGCTCTTATCTTGCTGAGCTCTTTTTCTATCTCAGCCTTGATTTTATGTTGGAGGTATTTTCTTGGACCACGTTCATGGCCTTCAGTAGCCATCTTCTTCCTCTACCTGCCCTCCTGGAAAGTTTGTTGTTTACTCTGCAACTGAGAGCATTTCCAACTTCTCCTACAACTCACC
This sequence comes from Picea engelmannii, assembly GCA_009831015.1. Taxonomy (NCBI): domain Eukaryota; kingdom Viridiplantae; phylum Streptophyta; class Pinopsida; order Pinales; family Pinaceae; genus Picea; species Picea engelmannii. The sequence continues at coordinate 136,518 of ML792647.1, read as the reverse complement.
TGGCTTTCAAATGTCCACTTCCTACATGCAAACAAATCTCCTCGCATAGATAATTTCACTATGTATCCTTCTTGTCTTCCTCCTGAAATCTACAGACGAAAATTCTCGCTCTTATACCACTTGACGCAGACCCCCTACCTCGGCAGGGTCCATCGACCTCCTGGTCAAGGATCACACTAATTCTCTGAGCTAAAGTAGCTCTTCGATTCCTTGTTAGAATCCCACGAACAAATCCATAGGCCCTTGTGCAACTCGTCCTGCGCAAACAAGCACCAGGCACAAGCTTCTCTCACGTGACCATGGGTTGTGACTACGAGCCTAAACAAAGGCGAGTCACAATTTCATGTGTTAGGTATTTGTTTTTGAGTCACCTCAACTCTCCTGACCTCTGAAATCCTGACACTTCAGATCTGACGACCCAGATCCTTCCTCGATCTGATGGCTCAGATCAAGTCACGAACTTGGATTTCGTGAGTTCCTATAATTCTTCCCTTTGACTTCTCTGAGTCGTGAGTCAGAGAAATGTTGATTTGTTGCCACCTGTCCTTTGATGATGGATGGTCTCGATGGTTTTGGGACTTTGCATTTCACGATATCCACTCTCCTATGCAACTCCAATGGGGTTAAACCTTGTGCATGTTCCCTGGATCCAATGGTTGTTGGCCCATGCACTCCCAGATCCTATAGTTGAGATTTGTTTCCTCCTGCATTCTCTTGTCGGTGTCTGGACATGAGATTCAACGATCGATATTTCCTCCTCTGCATCTGACCTAGTGTATTTCGACACTCCTCCTCCTGAGCTTTGAATTTCTTCCTGTCTTGGAATATTTCCAACGTTTCAAAGGTCTCAGGCTTTGATTTTCAAACTGTGAGCCTGATTGTTGGGTCTCGAGTTCCGCTTTCCCTCCTGAGCTTTTGTCAATGAAACTTGACCTCGACCCTATGCACACTTGCGCTCTACGTGAAACTTTGCGCTACCTCTCCTGAGCTTGTCTATGGCTTGGACCTCGAAGTGTCTCAATGTTCTTCTTCTTTCTACAGGAACCTTATATGCAAAGGTACTATTCCTCATGAGCTTACGAACTTGAAACAATTCATTTCCTTGCACACTCCTTGTGCTCGACCGACCTTCAACTAGTTGTCTTCAACACTTTGTTTGAGTTTTGTCCTGGTGCACTCCTTGCACAGGTCTTCCTCCAGAGTGTTCAACAACTCTGTCTCCTTGAGCTTCAACTCCTTGAACCTCAAAGGTCTCTGTCCCTTTTGTCCCTCAAAAATATGCAAGTGACCTCTTGGCGACTTCCGCTCAAGCACTCCTTGTTGAGCTTCCAGAGTATTCAATAACTCTGTGAGTTTCTTCTCCTAGACACTTCCCTTATCTCTGAACTCGAAATAGATTTCTTCTTGTGCACTCTTTGGACTCACTCGATGCCCTCCTAGGAGAACTTCACAGAATCCTCAGTGATTTTGTCTCTCTGTACCTTCCTCTTCACAGTCTTCACCTCCAGAGTATTCAGTAACTATGAGGCTTCTCCTTTGATTTTATGATTCCTTTAGTACACCCTCATGGCATGTTCTTTCCTGAATTCTACAAAACTCAGATGTGCACTCTTTTCACTGGCTCACAGAGTCTTCAACACTCTTTCATGCAACCCCTTGCATTAAGCCACAAAGAACCCAGACTGAAATCAGAAAACCCATAGATAGAAAATTATGTCTATCCCTATAGATGGAACCTAACATACATCTACAGCATAAATGAACACACAAACGACATTCATCAAATACACATAAAACACATAGAATCATATGCAGGACAAACTGCTCTTTATATTAATCTGAATGTTTGTTACAATGTTTACAAAAGCTTGGACTGCAATAGAGTCCTAACTCTCTCTTCTCTTCCTCTATTCTACTATGTTCTAGCCTTGTCTAATGAATTCTAGATACAAAGATCTTTTACAAAAGAGGGGCTCCTCGAGCCTTTCCCTCCAATCTAGCTACTCTCATTAATTACATCAAATTACAATCAATGCCATCTAACCTGAATCGGATCTAGATCATCATCAACCTATCAACCATTAAAGGCAACTTCATCTCCTGCCTACACAAAGGCATCGACGTGGCTCTTCCATCCTTTAAACATTTAATTACAATTTGAAATTTGAAAGTGAGGGGAAAATGAGAGGGTTGCCACCTCTCCCCTTCTTGAATGTGCTTTGATGTGTTGTCTAGCTGGTGCGTTGCTGGGTTGGAGTGATGCTCTTGCATCACATATCATTTCACTCCTTCAACTTATTAAATGGTGTGGAGGAAGAATGTATTTATAGGTTTTCTTAAAGGAATAGACAGAGGGAAAGTGAATATTTTCTCAAATCTAAGCCTGTGTAATTTCCTTGAATTATATTTGTTCACTCAAGTAATTCATTATAACTACCATAATCTCACTAAACTAAAGGTTCCAAGATTGAAACTTTTCTCACGCAACCATGAAAATAATTAATTAATGAAATTTAATGTGTTGTTGGTGTAACTAGAACTATGTAGGTATCAAAGGATTACACACATTTCACACAACTCTTGAACTAGGTGGCTACATAGTGCTCGTTTGGTCAAATTTTTAGTTTGGCCATGGTCCTCCATGAATAATTGGGCCTTATTCATAGTTTATGATTCATTCTAGTGGTTTTTTCTAGTTTATGATGTCTTCGGTGTAAATTACTTTCGTTGTGGAAGTGAACAAAAATTACATGATAACACCTTGCAGACACACTAACTCTAGAGTATTGAGTGATTAACATTATCATTGGATTATCCTTTCTACTAGTCCAAAATACCTTTCACATTCCATGATAATATTTTCATTTGAGGGTGATATTGAGAAACCAACCTGTTGTCATTCACATCTAATGTATACATCCCCTCCATTCCGTTCAACATCTTGCAAAACTTAAAAATAAAATATTGAAGATGAGGGGGGGAAAGCATTCAATGCCATTGACTTCTTAGAACACACTTTTCCTTTATGCATTTGCACCTTTTCATGTGAATGAAAAAAAGGTTGCAGATACACTACTTGCCTACTTGTGTTTCCATGACACTGAGATATGTCAGAACTAAAAGTTTCACCCTTAGGTTTAATAAGAGATGTGTGTGTGTGTATTTGTATTAATGCTTAAAGTGGATGTATTGGGTTGAGAGGTGACACGAGGTTGAAGTTGTTTATTAGCATTTTATCCTTTCCTTATATCTAGTACATCGATCCTAACCATTGTTTGTAGTCAAAGGGGCCTAGAGTTTGATGGTGCCTAACAACTTCTTAGCCATGAAGATATTTGATTAGCAATTTGGTGGAAGAAAAAATTATTCATGATATTGATATTGAATACAAAATAATGAATGACCATATTTTTCACTTAAATATCAATAATTCCTTCAAGTCACTTGAGATAATGAATAGTACATAAATATGTATATTGGTTCCTACATCAAAATCCCTGTTAGGTTCATAGAAGAAAAAATTACTAATGGGTTGAGATAACCCTTCTCAGAAGCACTCGTACTAGATTGAAAACCCAGAAAATTCCACCCATACTAGATAATGGAACAAAATAGATGTCTATTTAAAAATTATCGATCTAGTGAGAAAATAAAAGCAAAGTGTTATGAAATATCCAAGGCCCTCATTGCATAATCACTAAGTATCTTGAAGCCTCCATAAATATGAACATGATGAACCTTAGTCGTATTACAAATACTCTCAATATGCAAGCCATAGAGCTCCCATGGCTCATAGATGCACACCCTAAACATATTTTAAATGTGACTCTACCTACAAAATAACCCACCAAGGAATCTTGACTATAATCAATACACACATATCTAAATCGATCAATAAAATTTTGCACAGGAAGATTAAAAACAAGAACAAAACCACTACCTTTAGGAAGACCTTTTGTACAAACTTTCATGATTTCTTTAGCACCATTTTCCTCTATGGACACTACAAAATGAGCAATGCCATGGGTGTGGGCCATTGTGAGCCAAGAAATAAAGGCTAACAAATGACATTTTTATGATGTAGGGAAAGAAACCACCATATATTCAACATGTAAGTAAATCTCGCTTAATGATATATTAACGTAGAAAGACTCAAATAGGTTTATTAGTCCCCTCCTTCGGTGAGGGACTATAGCTTTCATGCAGCGGTCAACAACAGTTGACCACCTATTAACTAGTTCTTTTTGCAACATTATTTAGTGCATTTTGGAGCCATTATCTCATATTATTCCTTGTAATTTGTATTTTCAAGAAAATTGTTTATTATCATCATTTATTTTTAAAAATAAATTTATTTATGTATTTATTAAATATTCTACTTCGAATTTTTGATTCGTTGCTAGCTCATTGATGTGACGTAATTGGCCTAATGTATGGGATTTATTTTTGGGAATTTTCAGTATTAAAAAATGAATTAATAAAAACAATTTTTTGAATGGTTGTTTGGGAAGACTGACACTTGTTGCAGTGGAGGTTTCATTTTCCTTCCAGTCTCGCAATTTCTTAGCATTTGCGTGATCACCTGCCTAATGTTTACTACTACCACCACCTGCTTGATCTGTCCTTGCATCATCCTTGTAGGTTGACACCTTCCAACCATGCAAGTCGCCACCATCAACCATGTAGGAACACCTCTACAAATGCACTCCTTGAGCCCTCTCCTACTTCATCTTCTTGTTGTTCTGCTTCTTCCCACCGTCCTTGCAAGATCTTGCATCTTTCTAGTGTCCTTGCACCATGTTTGTCCTTGCACCATTTTTGAAAAATCATTATAATATTGCACCATCTTTGTAATATTTCATATTTCATTCATCATCTAGTTTATCCCAATCTCATTCATCTGGCCTATTCCATCAAGATCATGCACATGGATGTTGTCCCTGATAACATAAAAAAGTGGTAGTGGTTGTTCCTTCCTTCCTTCTTTAGGCCACACAGTACGTGAAACGAGCACCTACAACAACCAGGACACATAGTACGGTCAATGAGCGCCTACTGCACAGTACGGTCAATGAGTGCCTACAACAACCAGGCTTAGGAAATCAAATAAGGTATAAATAGAGAGGAGAGAGGCTTCTTTATTGAATTAACTACAAAAAGAAGAAGTTATAAAGAAGAAAGGATAAATTCAAGTTCAATAAGGAAATGATTATTCTAAGAAGCTAAGGAACTAAGATATGGTGATATCCCAAGTGAGAGTTTCACTCTAGCAATGCTATTAAAAAAAAAACTATAGAAACTTACATGAAATATTATGCCTGTGAAATTAATGGATGAGAAACACCTCTATGTCTAGAAAGTTGGCTTTCCAGAGATAGAGTTATGTCATTTTAAATAGCCTCATCAAATTGGTGGGAATGTTAGCTGATAGAAAATTGATAGAGAGATCCAAAGTCTCCAGCTCTGTCAAATTACCTAAGTAGGAAGGGATTTCTCCTTTCATATTGTAAGTTTTTTTATACTACATATGTTGCAACTAGAATAGGTTTACTTGTGATTTTGTGCAATATTCTTTGCTACTCAACCACATGATTCAAGATATTCCATGTAAAAGATGAAAGAAGATCCAATTTTCATATCAAATCGGTCACACTTTCCAAAGGGCGGGCCTTAGGAGCATTCAATACTGCATATTGTTTTCGAGGAGTATAATATTTCTAATTCAATTTCTGAAAAAATGTGAATTTGGTATCGAATGAGGAAGATAGATTGGATACACAACGCAACTCTAGGCATGGTATCCTACTGTAATATCTCTTATCATGTAATCCACAGAATAGATAGATAACCCTTTCTTACCTCTGTTTCCATCTTCAATAACTTCTTTCAAAGTCACTTCTCTTATCTCCTCGACTCTCTGTCTCAATCGATTTCCTTTATCTTCCTTCGTCACCATCCTTACTCTTCTCTCCACTGTCTCTCATTTCGTCTCTCCCTCTTTTCTCCTCCACATCTCGATGCAAACCCCAACTTTCTCCTCCAACATCTTCAAATTCGTGAACTGGTCGCCTACAATGGGCCACCCTATGATGGTCACCCCTTGGCTCAGGCTCTCCAGCTTCGAATTCCATCCACAATGACTAAGGATCCATCTAGTAAAAGGATGGGATAGTATCTATAGCTGAGGCTCTCACTTCCTGATAAGGAATCCTATCTTATTTTCTTTCACTCGCTCTTCGAACCCATTCGGAAGAAACTCCAAAGAGAACTCTAGATTCAATGGGGCCTCTAGCGGAGGCCTGACAACCCAAATGAAAGGTTGTTGGCTCGATTCTAGCCCCAGTGCCAGTGCCTTCATGTTTGACAATGATATCGAATTTTGGCTTCCAAACGAGCCAGGATAGAGAACTATGGAGGGCGCTTGTGAATCAAGCCACTGCAAGCATGCGCTTGTAGATTTTGCCTCTACCTGCTTGCCCGTAGTAGAAAATTTGAATTCATCGTTTATTTGAAGGAGAAAAAGAGAGCGATTAGATCAATGTTGTTTGAAACATTGGGATCCTTGGAAAAGAATATCTTGAACTTGAACTCAAACTCTTCAAGGAATCCAAGATGCATGTCGAAGTAGGGGACAATTGGTAGAATACCAGAATGCAAACATGTCGCCCTCCACATATCTAAATTATGAGTGGTGTAATTATGAGTGTTGATATTTACTTAAATCATAATTTCAATTCCATTACTCTATATTCAACGCACAATCTACGTAATGCACCCATAATGATAATTATGTACAAGTAATTTTCCTATTTTTTAATTTGGTCATTAGTCATTACAGAATTCTATCATTGGCCAATATTACCAAGCCACGTTATGAAATGGTTATGAATTTGCATTACAAGTATCACTGACATTTGGTACCACAAGTTGTTGAAAAAACTATTTTATTTCCTCAAACCTACTATGCAATAATCCTTGAACCACAATTCAAAAATCCAAGAAAAAAGTTTGGTAACTAGCATTGACTTACCTAAAACCTAGGTTTGATATGTGCCTTGAAATTTCATATCTAGAGTTCCAATATTTGATACATTGGCAGATTGTTTGAACTTGAGATATGCACCTGGTAGGTGCATATCAAAGCCAGGATAGAGCACTATGGAGGGCACTTTTGAATCAAACCACTGCAAGAATGCGCTTGTAGATTTTGCCTCTACCTGCTTTCCCCCCAATAGAAAATTTGAATCAATCATTTATTTGAAGGAGAAGAAGAGAGAGATTAGATCAATGGTGTTCGAAACACTGGGAGCCTTGGAAATGGAGATACTGAACTTGAACTCAAACTCTTTAGGGAATCCAAGATGCAGGTCGAGGTAGGGGACAATTGGTAGAATACCAGAACACAAACATGTCTCCCTCCACGTATCTAAATTATGAGTGGTGTAATTATGAGTGTTGATATTTACTTAAATCATAATTTTGATTCCATTACTCTATATTAAATGCACAATCTACGTAATTCACCCATAATGATAATTATGTACAAGTAATTTTCCTATTTTTTAATTTGGTCATTAGTCATTATAGAATTCTATCAATGGCCAGTATTACCAAGCCACGTTATGAAATGGTCATGAATTTGCATTACAAGTATCACCGATGTTTGCTACCACAAGTTGTTGACAAAACTATTTTATTTCCTCAAACCTACTGTGCAATAATCCATGAACCACAATTCAAAAATCCAAGCAAAAAGTTTGGTAACTAGCAATGGCTTACCTAAAACCTAGGTTTGATATGTACCTTGAAATTTCATATCTAGAGTTCCAATATTTGATACATTGGCAATTTGTTTGAACTTGAGATATGCAGTTGGTAGGTGCATATCAAACCCAGTTTTAGATGAATCTGTACTAATATCCATATTTGATGTCTCCAATGTAATGTCTAGATATACAGACACACAACCATACAAGAGTTGATGATGGATCACTCACAGACTCAAAGGGATACAGAATTTCCATGCACACACATTTTCCTCTTGAATAATGAATTTGACACATTGTCCTATTGAATAAGGAATGTTAAATTTGAGCAAAAAATTAAATAGACTCACACGGATACAGAATTTCCATGCACACACATTTTCCTCTTGAATAACGAATTTAACACATTGTCCTCTTGAATAAGGAATGTTAACTTTGAGAAAAAAATTAAAATTAAGAAATTCATAAAAATTTGATGCCCCTAAGATAGCAGACACAAATATATATTAGCTTGAAAGCAGCTACTAGTGGATCCTGCTCATTTCCAATCTGAACTAGAAATAACCAAACCCACAAAACTAGTTTCAAAGACTATCTACATAAAAATTTGTTGATTTGTTGGCATGGAGACCTTTCTCCTAAAGAAGAAAGCATGGAACCAAGATTTAATTCAATCTCATATTCCCAATCAATCTTCCAAAAAGATTACAACCATACAAATATTTACCTATTTCATACAAATGAAGTTTTGTATTTTTTTTTGTTACTCCTCAACAACTACATCTACATGGAGGAGCACAAATCCAACAACAATGCCAATGAGAACCAAACCGCTCATGATGGGCACTACCGTCGCTATTTCTGATGCAACATTGCAAGTTGAAGCCAACTCTCCCCCATGACCACCTAAATTCAGGTTGAAGTTCAATAATTTAAAACTCTATAACTTTTTTTTTCGAAAAGCATTCTGGAAAAATAGTTAGGCAGAGAGCCTGAAAACACTTATCTGGACATGTCAATCTATCTTTGATTATCCATCCAATATATTTGTATATCCAATATGCAAACGACTATATGCATATTCAACAGGATCTAGAAAATACATGCAATACGATATAATTTATGGCAGCATATGTTACCTCGTTAATTAGAATTTCAGTCTCTACCTTTCTCTATAAAACCAGACTATCCTCCTCCTAAGCCAAGCACGAACATTTTCAACATAAAATATTTGTTTCTCACGATTTCCTTTTATACAATGACAATCATAAGTTTTTTTGTATTTGCTAGTTCTAATGTGTTTGTCTTCTTTTTATGGACAAAGGCTCATAGAATCTAAGCATGGTCTAGTTGCTTGCAACTATTTCCCTTGTTATAATTATATTTCAATTGAATTTGATCCTTTGAAAGTTCAATTGGGTATCTAACAAACAACTCCATTACATGTGTATTTTATTACTTTATAATATAAATGCTATTAAAAATATATCGATCCCATTCATAATCTATCACGTAGAAATTTAGGGAATGAAAATTCTAAATAAGTATAGTATATGTGATAAATCTTATAACTCGATAAAATAAGTATTTATTCCATGACATGTGTATTTTATTACTTTATGATATAAATGCTATTAAAAATATATCCATCCCATTCATAATATATCACGTAGAAATTTAGGGAATGAAAATTATAAATAAGTATAGTATATGTGATAAATCTTATAACTTGATAAAATAAGTATTTATTCCATGACATTGTCTTTTATTACTTTATAAATGCTATTAAAAATATATCCATCCCATTCATAATCTAGCACGTAGAAATTTAGGGAATGAAAATTCTAAAATAAATATAGTGTATATGTTATAAATCTTATAACTCGATAAAATAAGTACTTATGTAGTAAAAAAAAAAGTATTTGAAACTTAGGGAATGAAAATTCTAAATAAGTATAGTATATGTGATAAATCTTGTATCTCGATAAAATAAGTATTTATGTAGTAAAAAAAAGTATTTGATTGTTATTCATTGTAATTTCTTAGTACCTAGTTAAATTAAGCAATTTTTAATAGAAAAATTACTAATGTTCTTAACAATTATTCTTAACAATTTTGCTCATTTGCAAATTAATTTTAAAGATGTAAGAATAAGATTGTGGAATAGAAGTCTCAGAAATATAATCAAATAATTTTCTCATGTTGGTCCTTTACTATAATTAATTGGTGATTTTAATGTATATATGATTCCATGCCCAAGTGCACTAGGAATTGAGTTAGTGTTGCTAGAGTACTTGATAATTAAGCATCTGAATGAAGCATGATGTTTCTATTGTTGTGTTAGCGTTTCTCCGTATTATTTTATTCCCTTGCATGTCTATTCATTGAATCTTTCCTTCAATTGGTCATGTATCAATCTCCCAAGCAATATATCTTGCCCTTTAATCTTTATTGTTGTGCCTCAAAACTTGTTAACATCACAAGTTCTTGGTTTGTTTGTATATGAGAAAACAACAATGGAAAAAGAAAACTACTTATAATGGATTTAGAAGGAACTTGAGGGTGTAATTGTTGACATTTTGGCAACCCAATTACAAAATACACTAGAACCAACTACACATTTTGCACCTCCTATAATTTCAAGGTTATATCAAAGTTTGGAATAAAAATATCCACATGGTCCCCAAACATCAAGCACATGTCATATTTACTTTGCTAACGAATTAGCTCTTCTGTCATTTTTTTATGTTAGTTAAAAGCTATGGACTAGAAGTGCTTATTGGTGTTTTTGAAAGTGTTGATGCATCTGTTTTTTTAATAGAAAAATGTATATGTTGTATTATAAATTTGTCACAATTGCATTGGTCAGTGTAATAACACAAAAAATAGAGGGTCTAACCTAGAGATTGATATTCTAAAATTGTCTAGGAACTTCGGACTAATAATCCTTTGCATAGAATTTTAAGAGGATACTATTGTTGTATATTCTATAGAAGATGCCCAAAATAAAACAAAATTTGCATAAAATTTAAAAATTGATACTTTAAAAATTCATGATTGTTATTCCCCCCTGGTTTTCTCGTATATCCTAAAAGTTGTAGTCCATACCTATCATTTCCACAACTTCATGTTGTTGTTGGATAGTTTCCTCCTCTTTAAATTCCCGTACATCTAATCCAATAAAGATATTGGCATTTGAAACAATAAATTTGGAGTTTCTATCCAAATTCAAAACCATTTTTCGAAGGGTGGTACATTTAGCATGAAAAGATTCTATTTGTCTCTTTTCATTGTGTAAAGTTTCCAAGACGAAGGAATACTCGTTATGTCTATGTTCCTCTTGATAATATAATTTACTTGTCTCAAAGAATATTCAGGTCCTGTTGTTCGCAACTAGACTTTCTTACCATCTCAAAACCCAATTGATATTAGTATTTTCACATAATGGGCATCACCCAGAATGAGAATGACCTTTCATGATAAAAACACTTTTACATGGAACATGAAAAGCCTCCATACCAACTCCCATATACCACACTAAAAAAATACTACCATAAAAACCCCCAAATCCCCTTTCCAACCTCCCCTTAGAGATATTTCAATAGAGGATAGAAAGACCATCAATGACAAAGCAATTTCCACAATATTTCAAAGAAATTACTTTCTAAATTTCCATGTAGTGAGAGGATAGTTTCCCAAGGTTCGTTGAGGAGACCAAGAGTCTCATAACCACAAAGACAACAAAAATTCAAACTATCCACTAGAGAGACTGAATACCAAGGTCCCAGATTCGAGGATGAGGAAGTGATTTAAAACAAACCCAAATCAATCAGACCCAAATCCAAGTTGATCCAGATTGTATAGGGGGAAAATGAAACACACATAGGAATATAGTAGAGAGAATAGTAATACAATGAAAACCAAACTTCTATTAATGAATAAAATAGTGGAGTATTCGAGAACACAAATAGGATATAATGGTGGTATCTTGTCTCTGGAGAGAGAGAGAGAGAGAGAGAGAGAGAGAGAGAGAGAGAGAGAGAGAGAGAGAGATGTCAACTACACTCATTCGCAAAAGATAATACGAGAGGCTAAAGGAATAGACTTTTAACATAAAGAAAGAACCCTAAAGGTCCAAAACCCTAACCTTAGTAGGAGAAGAACCAAAAGTGTAAGTTTTAAACCTTTTATAGTAATGCAATGCACACGCAAATTCTTAACATAGAAAATAAAACAACTACAATCACACATATATACTGATATTTACCCTAGAAGCCCAACTGGGAAAACCAACAACCTATTTTAGAGCCATACCTCTAATTCTATTATCTTGTATTGATTGTTTAAAATATAATATATATAAGATCCCATAGCATCCAAGAAACCCCTAATCCATTAACCCTATATTATAACTCAACCATAGTTACTTAGATGGAATTACATTACCATGGACCACAAAATTGTTATGCCCATAAAATCGCCAAAGGAGAAAACCATACAAAGAAAAATCACTCGATGAAAACCTATCAATGATTTTTCGCTTGATGGGGCCCTTTGGGACCTCTTGCGTCACCTCTCTCGTTGAACCATGTGCGAAGAGTATAACAAATACCTAACATTATCTCACTTGTTTTTTTCTTTGCATACCAGGGGCCACAATTTCTTGATCAAATGATCCGAGGAAGTAATTCCCAATGTTTCTCTACACCAAGAAAATTTCTCAATGCTCACAGACTTTGCAAGTGAATCTGCAACATTCTTCAAGGTGTCCACCTTCACCAGCAACACCTTCTTATATTCAACCATGTCTCTCACAAAGTGATATTGAACATCAATATGATTTGTCTTAGAATGATAAGTTGGGTTCTTCGCCATGAATATTTCACTCTGACTATGACAATCTATCCTTATTGTTTGTTGTACCAAAAAAATACTTGAACACAATATTTGTAGCCATACTACTTCCCTGCTTGCATGAGTGGCTACTAGGTATCCAACTTCTGTAGTTGAGAGTGCCACTACAAACTGTATTTTTCTCATCTAACTGATTTCTCCTCCAAATAGATTAAACACATACACACTTGTATATCTTCTGTGATCCAGATATCCAACCCTGTTTGCATCAAAAAAATCATGTATGTCAAACATTTTGTCCAATATTGGTCTTCCTTTGTAGCACAATCCAAAACTAGTAGAGCCACACAAATTCTTGAAAAACCTCTTTACTATTATACAATGCTCCTTCCCTGGTTTTTCCATATATCTACTCAAAACTCCCATTGCATGTGAAATGTCCAATCTAGTACAAACCATTGCATACATCAAACTACCAACCACACCAGCATACAAAACACATGACATGACATCTTCCTCTTCATGTGTCTTTGGACACTGATATGTAGATAAATTTACACCTACATGAATAGGAACCTTGATAGGTCTACATTCCTTCTTATTAAACCTTCACAATATTGACTCAACATATTTTCTCTGATTCAACCAGAGTTTCTTGTTTTCTCAATCTCTTTTCATTTCCATGCCCAAAATAAACTTTGCAACACCAAGATATTTCATGTCAAATTTAGAGGAAAACTATGTTTCCACATCCTTATCATTTCCTATCAGTAATATATCATCCACATACAATACCAAATAAATAATATGATCACTAACTAGTTTGAAATATGCACAGTGATATTTTTTGCTCCATGTGAAGCCAAGTCACAATATATAAGTATTAAATTTTTTATACCACATACTTGGTGATTGATTTAACCCATACACAAACTTTTTTAGCTTGCATACTAGCTCTTTCTTTCCCTTCACTGCAAAGCTTTATGACTGCTTCATGCATATTTCTTCTTCCAAATCCCCATGTAGAAATTGTGTCTTCACATCCATCTATTCTACTTCAAAATTGAAAGCAACAATGATAGATAAAATAAATCTAATATAGGTTAACTTGGCAACAGGAGAAAATATTTCATCAAAATCAATTCCCTCTACCTAGGAATAACCTTTTTCTACTAACCAAGATTTGTATTTCTCCACCTTTCCCCCTGCATTCAACTTCTTAAATACCCATTTGTTGCCAATGGGATTTCTTATAGTCGACAACTCCACTAGATCATGAGCCTCATTCTTATCCAAGGTTGCAATTTCTTTGACCATGTCCTTTTCCAAAGTTTGTCATCCTTTGAATCCACTACCTCCCTAACAGTTCTAGGATCATCATCAGTAATAAACAAAGAAAAATTAGAATGAAAATCAGGTGGAGTATACCTTTTTGGTTGCCTTCTTTCCTGAACTAATCTCCTCAATACCAAAGTATGAGGTTATTATTCTTGTTCTAATTCATGTTCCTATGTAGAGTGTGATTCATATTCCTTCAATTCAAACTCTATTTTCTTTGGTTTTGTCTCTCTTAGTAGGACTTATTGTATGTCAACACCTTTGATTTCTCTAAAAACCACATACCGACTTTATACTATCTTCTTAATTTTTGGGTTCCAAAGTTTATAACCTTTCAGACCATCTTTATAGGCAACAAAGATACACTTTTTAGCCTTTTATCCATATTACTTATATTTTCCTTGGGAACACATACATAGGCATTGTCGAGCAAGTTAATTAACTTGATTGTTCATCATTAAATCATCAATCCAGGGGCGTAAGATTAGAGATTACAACATTGTATATGAAGATACTAGAAAATGGATGACTATCTAATATATGGAAAATAAACTGCACTCCTAGCATTGACTAAAACTATGAAAATTGCAAGAATCTTGTTCATTGGGAAGCAAAACAAGAAAGTGGTCTGTTGTCACAGACTACAATATTTCACTCGAGCAATTCATGAACATTCATGTATGCAATTCTTAGAGAAAATATCATTCCCACCTTCAATTGACATTGTTCTCTTAATTTGAAAAAAGTAAACAAGGCATGTAAAAGCTTATTCTACTTCACACACTGATGATTGTAAAAAAAAAAGGAGATTATATTCATTGGGTAACAATGCAGAGTTTTAAAGGGCACCGATTATGTTTCTTTCGCTGTGAGGTAAACAATGTTCCCACAACGAATCAAAATCAATGTTATCATTCAACCCCCAATGAGATTTACATCCACTACTCATTAACCTAAAAGAGGGATAGAGACAAGAAGGGAGGATCGATCCACACACATATACACACATCATGCAAGAAAAACTCGAAAGCTTCATAACATTTACATCAATATATATGTTGTCCCTTGACCAGGTTTAGAGGAAACGTTGGTCATGCTTGACCATTTTGGGACTTCGACAGGCTGGTCGAAGATGGAGCGCCCAGGCGAAGCGGAGATCGCGGGATCTCGCCCTTTTTGAGGGATTTTTGGGCTTTTAGGGTTTATGTAACAGGTATGGGATGTCGGCCCATGGGTCTTACCCATGTTTAGGCCCATTTTCTAATGTATAAATAATTATCTAGGCGATGTAAGTGAAGGTGCTAAGTGCTAGAGTTCGATCTGTGTGATAGTAGTTACTAGTCATTGATCAGCTTAGTGCATGGCTTGTTGGCTTTGTGCATGAACGTGTTAAGGTTTGTAGACCTAAGTGCAAGTGTTTTGTAAGTGCTTTGTGCATAGACTGTGTAGAGGCTCTATGCTTGGACATAACTCAGGGAAGGAGGATCTAGCGAGGTGCATGCAGATCTCCTGTCCTATGCGGAGTTGGCGTTGTGGCTTGGTGCATGTAAGAAGATTGAAAGAGACTAATAAGAAGAGAAGAGGATTGGTGGACGTAGCCCCACACTGGGGTGAACCACATATATCCTGTGTCGATGTGCTTTTTGTTATGGTGTTCATGTTGTTTATGTACTTATTTGCTTAATCTAGATGTATGATAGATCCAGTTGATGCTTAGTTCTTTATGATGTGAATGAATGTTAAATCTACTTTGATGTTATGTTCTTAATGGTTATATATGCTTGGATATTGGTTGTTATTGCGCTGATCTGTAATTAGGTTTTTAACCTGCGATGTGAATAGGGGTTAAATACTAATGAATGTTAATTTCTAAGTTCTCTCTTAAGTATTGTGATCACAGATATGTGTCCCAGCTAGGTTGCAGACACATGAGTCCTGCAACCTCCCCTACCTCTACCTCGGGTGAGACTTCATCTTCTTCATAGGTGTTTCTGAAAGGGAAAGTAGTTAGGGTTTTGTTGGTGATTTGTTGAAGCGTTGAACCCTGGGTCTTCCCCTGTGCCAACAAATGGTTCTGTTGTCAGGACCTAAAACTGTGATTCTTGGGAACTGAAGAAAAGAAAAAACTATGTGCATAGATATGTTGTTGTAGTGCATAGTGTTCTACTTGACTTGTGAAGCTCTGTGCTAAGAAGGGAACCAGATCTGAAGAAAAGAGGTAAGATCTTAAATCTTTGTGCTCTGGAAAAGGTAAGATAAGTAGAAATTTTTGCTTCGAAAGTATGGATCTAGGTATGTTTGATAGATTTGGTCCTAGTCTCAAAACTAGGGAAAAAATAGAAGAAAGAAGATTTTATATGAATAGATCTGATAAAGTTAGTGAAAGATATGTTATTCCTATGCAGGATCCCAGAAAGAATTTTTTGCAGGTCCATCATTGTGATCCCAGTGCGCAGTACAGAAAAGGTTGGGGATTGTTTAAGAGAAAGATAGGATTGACATTATGTTATAGTTGCAGAAGACTGGGACATATTGCTAAGGATTGCCCTGGTAGAGGTCCTATTTGTCTTTGTTGTAAAGTTGTTGGTCATGATGTTTTGGATTTCCCTAGAATGATTGCTAAAGTTGAAAATATGAACTTGAGGCAAGAAAACTCTGAAGAAGGTCAAGAAACTAAGGATATGTTAGAGAATCAGAGACTATATTATTGCAGATGAAAGAAACAGTGAATGGTCATAGAGACATCAGTTTACCAGAGGTCTTAAAAGAAAAGAAGTGTATAGAAACAAGAATAGGAGACTTTGACATAGACTGTGTACTGGATGATGAAACACAGGTGAATCTTATGCCAGAGAGTACTTGGGAAATTTTGGGAAAGCCTGCTATGATTCCTTCATTGGGAAAGATAGGATTGTTTAAAGGAAAGATGATAACCCTATGTGGAAGAATTAATAACGTACCTATGATTTCCCATGGAACATTGACAGAAGAAGAATTTGAGGTCATTAAGTTTGTTGAGAACAGTGCTCATTTTTCACTTTTTCTAGGAAGGACCTAGATTGAGAAAGATCAGATTTGAAGGAAAGAAGAAGAGGAAGCCATAGAACAGAAAAATCAAGAATTAAGGGACTTCATAGCCGAGAAAATAGAACGACTAAGAGAAGAACAAGAGGACAAGTTGAAGCAACTGAGGGCCAGAGACCTAGTTGTCGAGGTTGAAAGAATGCAAGAAGGCTTAAAGAACCTATCCATGTAGGAAAGAAGAGAACCTATGCCAGAAACATTAAGAGAATAAGTATTACACTTGAACCCTGTGAATGACCCTCAGCAGTGCGAAGTTACTATGCTAAGAGCAGATAAGAATAAGAATGAAAAGAGGATTCTAGAGACTCAGATCACAGGAAAGAAGGCCAGAAAGCTCAGTAAGAAGAAAACTAAGTTAGAAAGACTACATGAGGTTCCACTGAAGACTTCGCAGGAAGCAGGCTTGCATAACTTGAACCTCGTCAGAATAGCAGAACATCGCATAAGAGAACTTCGAATTGGTAAATCTATATGACTGTTGGAGGCGTACTGACCATTAGAACGACGCTCCAAAATGGCTAGAAACACAGTTATTGCCAGAAATATCGCCATTGGACCGTTGGGACCGCGCCACAATGGATGGAATCGTATTGATTGAGGCATTCCTTCTCGTTGGAGGAGTCTATTACGATGTTGTTTATTTAATCCGTCGAATGCCTCACCGGGGACACTTTTGCAAATTTTGATTATCCGGGCTAATAGAGAACTGATTACCACCGCATTGTGCTTTTGAGACCACCGCAGCTTAAAAAAGAGGGCCAACTAATAGTGTAAAATATGTCAAAACATCAGCTCAACAAGCATCACAAACAAAAACCCTGAGATGTGTAAGAGAGGGTTTCTTTCTATTTCATACCTCATGTGGAGTCATAACACTCAGTGTTGATGAATGTGATTGATTTACTAGGTAACATGCAGTATCCACTACCTTTGCCCAGAATTCTTGTTCTAACCCGACACCATTGATCATGCTCCTTTATTTTTCCATCAATGTTAGGTTCATCCTTTCTATGACTCCATTCTGTTGAGGTGTGTATGGAGTAGTATTTTACCTTTCTATAACACACTTTTTATAGAATTCCTCAAATTCATTCTCGTAAAATTCTCCACCATTATTCGTCATTGACACCTTAATTTTCTTCTCTTTCTAATTCTCCACAATAGACTTAAACTCTTTTAATTTGTCAGAGACTTCATATTTCTTCTCGAGGAAACAAATCCATGTATTCCTCAATAATTCATCTATAAATGAGACACAATGCACATATTTACCTAGTAATGGAGTCGACATAGATCCAAACACATCATTGGTGGCCAATTGTAATATTTTATTTTCCCTTGTGGCACCAAAAGATAATATTACCCAATTATGCTTCTCATATAAGCAATGTGTTGATGCTAGTGGTAGCATCGAACAAGTGTTTCCACATAGGTCTATGTGTCTAGACGTGTGGAAATCGTCTAAAAACATCTACTCTTGAATTTACTTTAATTAAAGGAATTATTAAAGTAAAATTCTTTTATTAATTAATTATGTAATTAGTTTATTGAGTTATTTAAGGAAAGTGCTAAAAGTAATTAGCATGTTTCTAAATATCAAGTGAGGTGAGAAGTAATTTCAACCATCAATCACTTTGCAAATCAGAAATAGATTATAACTTGCGATTATAAAAGCAAGCCTAAGGTGAAGGAGGAAGACTTGAAAGGTGTTGAGGGAGTTGACCCAGAGTATTGGATAATGAAGGACTATGATTCAAGATCTTGAATAGGTGGAGAAGGAATTCCATCTAGAGATTAGGTCAAGGAGAAGAGAGAACAGAGGAAACAAATTTGGGTTTTAGTCGGAGGAAGCCACAGGAAAGTGTCGCGTTGTACGTAGATTTCCATACAGAATTTTCATACATGTATGTGGGTTTCAGTGGAGAAAAACATGTACATATGCAGGTTTTCTAAAGGAGAGTCATGTACACCTTGAAAAGTGTGCATTTCAGGTTCTTACAGCAGACCAGACTTTTCTAGGTTTGTCTGCAGTTATATTTCTCTCAGCGAGGCATTATCCTTATTACGGGAACCCTGATTTTAGCATAATAAAATCATTCTCAACACTGGCTTTCCCTCTGGGGTTTTTTCTATGGGTATCTACCCAAAAATATTGGTGTTTGTGTGTGCTTGATTTGGTTTCTTTTTTTATGTTTCCACATCATGTTTAGTTGATTACACAACTATGCTTTAATTCAATAAGTGATTTATTTGGAATTAATTGTTGGGTGATGAGTAGGAAAAAATTCAACATGGTATCAAAGTGTGATATTTGAAGGGAGGAAACCAAATGCACTAGTCTCAGATCCATAGCAGATCCATAACCAACAGGAGGAAATCGAAGGACATATTTCGGGGAAACAATCATACTGAGGTAGAACTAAGTTTTTGCAGGTTTATTGAGGTGTACACGTGTCACAGAAAGCACAGTCATGTACATACACGAGAGTCTTTGATAAAAATGGAATATATCTGGGTCACAATGGTCATAGTCACACACATATGTGGTTTTCAATGATCATAGTCATGTACATATGCAGGATCTAGCGGTGACATTCGTGTACAAGTCCATACAGTTCAGTACATGGGAATTTTTTAGCAGCATGTTATTTCTAGGGCAGGTTATCAAGTCTTAGGGATGGAAGAAACATCATTAAGAGTTGAAGACAGATTGGATGGAGMATCCAACTTCCTCTCTTGGAAAGCAAGAGAAACTTTTGCATTTAAGGAGTATGACCTTTTGGAGTTAGTGGACAAAGTTTTTACTCCACTGACAGATCCAACAACTTTAGAAGCTCAAAACAAGAAAGAGATCAAATCACATAGGGTCATCTTGGATTCAGTGAAGGATCATCTAATTCCTCACTTATTTGAGAAGAATATATCCAAAGATATTGTTTATACCTTGGTAAGGTTATTCTAGAGCACAAACATGAATAGGAAGATGGTCTTAAGTGTTGGCAATTTGGTTGTCATTGATGTCAATCTTGATAAATAGGTGAAGTATCATTAATTTATTTGTTTGAGAAGCATTGTCAATATTGGACATATTGTTATGAAGGTGTCTTGAATGTCAAGCATTGTCAATATTGGACATAATGTTATGAAGGTTGGACATAATGTTATGAACGTGACTTGAATGTCAAGCATTGTCAATATTGGACATAATGTTATGAAGGTGACTTGAATATTAATAGAAAGATAATATTGACTAATATATTGTATGATCTTGATACACTCATCTGATATTGTATAAGTTTGAGATTGTGTCATTAACATCCATGCACAAAAGAAGAAAATGTGGAGAAATTGTCCAGAAAAAATGGGTAAATGGATAATCCAATATGGATCCATACAAATCATAAATAAATAAGTTAATAAGACAATGTTCATTACAAGTGATTCATAAAATATCAATTGAAGAAGAGTCCAGAGATGAGATGGAATGTCAATGGTGGATGTTGGTGAGGAAGCATTGACACCATCGAGTCAAAAGTTGAGTCAATTCAAACAACAATAAGGTTGATTATCTAGAAGTCGGTCGACTGCAAGATGAATCGAAGACAAGTAGATTGACTGCAAACCTGCATATTGACGGAAGTTGGAGAAGACAATTCGATCGATTTCAAGACGCATCAAAGACAAGTCGACCAACTTGTTGTTCCTGAGTTTATACTTAAGGCTTCAAAGTATAATGTCAAGGCATCCGAAAAATAAAGAGAGTTTAAAATATGAAAAGAAATTCAATTCTTTAGGGAAAGAAGCTATGGTCGATTTCTGAGTTGTCTTTGCCTAGCTTCCCAATGTTATTGGATTCTTATGTCATGTTTAATCACTGCCCATGAACGTTCAAGTTCAACCCGGGTGTTAGAAGTTTCTAAGATAGTATTAAACAAGGTTAAAGCGATTCTAGTCTGATCTGTGAGACCGGGTTCTATATTAGGCTGTCTTTCCACAGGTACAATCATGGAGGAAAAAAAAAATTAAGATCTGTTGTTTTTATGTTTGTTTTTTCTTGTCTTCAATTATATGAGAAAAAATCCTGAAATTGAATGAATAGTATAACAATTCAAAGGTCGTTTTCTGTGTCTGAGTCAACTTTGAAAATAATGAATGTGATGAAAGAAAAACATAAAGTTGTTAACAAAGTGAGGCATCAATCACAAAATAATCTCACTCTGATACAGAAGAAGAAAAATAGATGTGAAACCTTTAATGAAGCATGAAAAGTGGTAATCTAACTAATTCATAGGTCTTGTATTTGCTAATAGCCAACACAGAGAAAAATATGTAAACAATCAGATAACTAAATGAACCATTTAACCATAGTAGATTTTGTACTAAGTTGTGATTAAGCATTCATCAAATACATGTAAATAAAGATGTTGGAATATGAAAGAACAGAAGAACACATAACTCAAGATTGACGAAATATGGAGTCTCTGGTCTGCATTTGTCCTAATTCTCGAAAAGGAGAGATCTCTCTTTTACAATCGGCCAAGAAAATCTTTCTTTAAGTCTTTTGAAATTATATTTATACAAAAGGTTACCAACCCTAGATGGTTGGAATTTTCCTTATTCCTAGGTATTAACGGTTACAAAATAGAAACTTGAACCGTTCCACTTGTTTCCTTTCTATCTCTTTCTCATATTAGCAGAATGAGCATGCATGTATTACTTCATTATTTCTTTGAAATACCTCCTTCACCTGGCTCAAGACACTCAACACACCTGCTTAGAAATTGTACTAAAATTCTGGGAGGCTCTGTCACATCCTTTGCCTAAAAAAGATACAGCTTTCTCTGTAATTTCGGCAACCTGTCTTCAATCCTTTTACCTTCAAAATTTGTTGATCACAACTGTAGATTTGGCTTTACCAAACATCTATCCATTTGAGTGATGTCAACCTGATTCAACTATGAAATTTCAATTTGAGCTTCATTTAATCTTTCTTTGATGTCCAATTGATGCTTTACGACATTGATTTGACCTAATAATCCAGCACAATTGTCCTTTCCAATGCCTAGTGATTTTTTATCTAGCAAATCAAAAGCCTCTTCACTCTCTTCCTTTATTTCTTTGGCCATTTTCTTACTCTGAACTATATTTCCCTCCCATGCCTTTAGTATGATATCACCCCTGATTTGTTCTGTGATAGTTAATATGGGAGTTGTTGGTACCTCTTCCCTAGCCAAAGATACGACTTCCTTTTGAAAGGTGGTTCGGGTCACAGTGGCCTCTTTTTCCTTGAAACCAATATTATCTAATGATTGACCCATCTCCCAAAAGTAATCTTGGATAATCCCTACTCTACAAAACAGGCTTTGTTGTAATGCTTCCAGTTTCTGACGCACTTCCAATGCCTGGGATTGAAACACTGCTATATTTACAACTTGGCTTTTAGTAGAACTCAATTTAACTTGCAGCTGACTTACCAGTTCTTCTTTCTAGATGACCTGCCCCTAACTTGCTTGAGCAGTCTTATGTGCTTCTTCAAGATCAGATTTAAGTTGTTGGATTTCTTGTCTGTCGTTGTCTCTTTCTTGTTTGAGTCCTTTGTTGACCTCGTTTTTGATATTATTCTATGCATTCCTTGTTTGATTTCACAGCTGATTTATCAACTGATTCCTCTGCCTTAGCCTTTCTTTCAGATTATCAGCAAAAAATAATTTGGTCGTTGAAAAAGATCCTAAAGAGCTTGCCACCTCTGTAGCAAGATATTATTCTTCCCAATTTTTCCCATCTAATAATACTATGTGCTTTTTTACCATTCTGCCCTCTCTCATGTGCATTTATTTCTTCACCACGGCCTTTCTTTTCTTACTGAAAAAGAACTCGATGGGAGGTATCTCCTCAACAGAGATAGGCGTGAAATCACTTATGAACATTGCCTCTATATTAGGGTTTCCCCTGGTGAACTATAATGGTGTGACAACCTTAACGAGGTTGTCGATTTCTGTGGACAATTTTTTCCCGGCTTCTTCAATAGTTGATTTCTCAGGCGAAGACGATGATTTATCTTCTCCGTTCTTTATTATTGTCTCTTTTTTATCTTTGCCCTGGTTGTCTAGTATCTCCATCTCTTGGATGATTCCTTTCTGAGTCGAGACCTTACCATGTTTCCCAGATCTGATCGAACTTACCATGTTTCCCAACGTCTTCTTTTATGGCTTCCCATTTTAGAACCAAATCACCAGGGAGAAATTCCTTGTATTTAGTTTTTTGGTCGAAGAAGGATTTCATATTATCTTGATGTTTCTGTAGCTTTTCATTTACTTCAGCCCTATTTTGCTTAATTTCAATCAATTGATCTATCTTCCTGGTAATGTCATTACGCTCTTCTTTTGAGTCTTGCCAAAGCTTCATTACTGGTAGCGCTAGATTTATGGGTAAAATGACGTCAGTACCATATACCATCTGAAATGGGGACATTCCGATTTACCATTTTGTGCTTATCCTGTTAGCCCATAAGGAATATTTTAAATGTACATGCCATTCTTTCTTATTTTCGATCAGTACTTTCTTAATTATAGTGATCACGATTGTGTTAGATGACTCAGCTAATCCATTTCCCTATGTATAGTAGGTCATGGAGTGACCTAGCACAATGTTATAATTTTGGAAAAAACTTATCATGGCCATGGATTTGAAGGCTTGAGCATTATCAATAACTATTTTTTGAGGACAACCAAATCTTGATAGAATATTCTCCTCCAAAAAACTGATCACTACTACGTCTGTTGCGTTTCGTGTAGGAATAACTTCCACCCATTTAGTAAAATAGTCTGTAGCAGTCAGAATCCATTTATGTTGAGCACTTGAGTGTCGATGGATTTCCCTAATAAAATCAAGGCCCCATTTATGAAACGGAGCTTCAGTTTTAATTGGTACTAAAGGTAATGCTGAAATTTTCTACTTCCCTATAAACACCTGACAAGGATTACAAGTTATGACTTTAGTGCTTACCTCAATGAATAATTTCAGCCAGTAATACCCGACTCTTAATATTTTATAAGTCATTTCTCTCTAAGCATGGTGTCCTCCACATACTCCCTTGTGGAATTCATTTATAACTTTTTTCTTTTTCGGATTCTACTAAACAACTCAGTAAAAATCCTAGGGGATCCTTCCAATACAATTGACCATCTATAATACAATACTTTACAACATGTAACTTCAATGTCCTAGATTTTTATGGTGTTAGTTCATTGGGGCATTGAAGGGTGAGTAAATAAGAAATAATTTCGCGGTACCAAACTAAAGAAGAGAAATTTTCTAGAATTTTAGTTGTGGGCACATTAACAACGTGTTCGTCTATCTCTAAAAATCCTTCGTTCTCTTGTGAATGATTTATTCCGAGTGCTTTCAAATTTGATTCGGCCAACAATTTAGCCAAGCCTTGACCTTTAATAAGTTTAGTTGGTTTAACTTCCAGGTCGAACTCCTAAATTTTGGCTAACCATCTGCTTGTCCTTCCATCGTTGTCGAGTTGAACCAATATATCCTTAACAAAACTAGTAGGTAGATAAGCAATGATCTTTGAATGTAGTACATAGGTTATGAAATATTTGAGGGATTTCACCATTGTGTAAGATTTCTTTTCAAATATATCATATTTTAGCTCAACATCTCTGATACTTTTACTAAAGAACACAATTGGTTGTTCAAAACCCTCATCATTCTTCTATAACAATACGGCTGCAATAATATGTTCAGAAGCAAAAGAAAAAAGAAAAAATTCTTTTAAATAATTAGGAATTGCCAATACTGGTGCTTCACCTATGACCTTCTTAATGCGTTCAAATAACGCCTTGGCCTCGTTTGTCCAGTTTAATTCATTGTCCTTCTTAAGCATATCTGTAATCAATTTTACGATTTCAACGAAATTCGGAATGAATCTTCTCAAAAAAATTATTTTCCCTAAAAATGACTGAATTTCTTTCCTATTCCTGGGAATATTAATAGTATCTATTGCTTCAATCCTTTTCGGGTCTATTTTAATTCCATCCCTAGAAACTATATGGCCCAAGAGTTTACCTTCTTGCATTGCAAAATAACATTTCTTGGGATTCAAAGACAAACCAAATTTGCGACATTTTTCAAAAGTTTTCTTGAGGTGTACTAGATGTTCTGCATCAGATTTAGAAAAAACAGTTAGATCATCAAGATAAATAATAAAAAAATCATCTCTTTTGTTGACAAAAGCGATGTCCATAGCTCGTTGGAAAGTTTCTCCTGCATTCATTAAACCGGAAGACATTTTGTCATACATAAAGGTACCCCAAGGGGTAGTGAACGCAGTTTTCTCTTTATCATCTTGGTGGACTGCGATTTGATTGTAACCTGAAAAGCCATCAATCATAGACATTCTATTAGATCCTACTACTTTCTCTAAAACGTGGTCCATTTTAGGCAGTGGATAATTGTGTTTGACTGATGATCTGTTTAGATTCCTGAAATCTACACACAGTCTGATTTCACCATTTTTCTTTCTTACTGAAACTAAATTAGCTACCCACTCGGAGTATCTGAGTGGAACAATGATCTTGGCATCTAGAAGCTTCTTTAATTCTTTTTCTATCACAGGAAGTAATATAGGGTTAATCTATCTGAGTTTTTGCCTGAATGGTTTGACACCTTATCTTAGAGGAATTTTGTGTTCCATTATAGTGGTGTCATAAGTTCTTAATTCATCATAGGACCAAGAAAAAACATCTTTATACTGTCTAAGCAACTCAACATACTTACTTTTTATTTCAGGAGGAAGGTACTTAGATAATTTTACCAACCTAGGATTTTCTTTGGTGCCTATATCGCAATCTTCAACCTCTTCTAGTTGAGGCTATAAGGTGGACTTCAAAGGAATGTTGTCATGATTAAATAAACTCTCTAAGGGGATCAGGCCTTTGGGGATCTTATTATTTTTCAAAATAAGCATACGATGATTAGCAATCTTATCTTGAAACTCTTGAAGATCTTCCCCTTCCTACATGATCCAAGCAGGGTCATTTTGATTTTCTTGGTCGACATGTGTTTCAGCAAAGTCATCCACCATTTCTAAAAATTTCCTGATTTGTTCATCATCCTCGAAAACCTGCCAATGTTGTATATTATTCGGTATGGAAGGTCTATGTCTCATCTCTATATGGTATTTAAGTTTGAAAACCATTGGAGGCGTAAAATTTGAGGTTGCTTTAGCCAATGAATCTGCCTATTGATTCTCAGTTCTAGGGATATAATGAACATTAGCCAATGAGAAAAAAAAATCGATTAGATCCCAGGCACAATTCCTATAAGATCTCAACCTTGGGTGCTTAGCCTAGTATTGATGACTAATTTGTTTTATGATCAGTTCAGTGTCACCATAGACTTCTAAGTTCTTAATCTTTAATTTTCTGGCAGCTTCTAATCCTAAGACTAGGGCTTCATACTCACATACATTGTTAGTATAATATATTTCCCACTGTAATCTGGAAGAAAAAGGAATGATGAACTCATCGTGAGGTGCTACAAATAGTATTCCATCTCCTACTCCTTCACAAGATGAAGCATCGTCAAAATACATTTTCCAAACTCCAGAACTATATACATCTTTACTTATCTTTTCTTCTTTTTCTTTTTCTGTACAATTTTATTCTATATATACATCTAAATCATCATCAATAGATAAAATACAATCCCTAAATCCTGACCGGCAATGTAAACAGGATAGTTATTTGAGTTCAGAGGATCACTTACCATAAACGCCAACCTTGTTTCTCTGTACAAGCATGTGAACTTTCCTCCGAAGATTGGGATTGTGGCGTAAGTCATATCGAGTTGGAGGTATCCTCCAAGTTTGGTGCCCCAAGACCTGGATAACAACATACCATACTTTGGAGGTATGTCAGTGACAACCACATCCATCAGAATGCTTTTTACAGGGATCTATGCAATATTAACTACTAAATTTTTTATCATACCTACACACTTAACCTTTCTCAAATCGAAAGAATACAAGTCTCCAGATGGTTGAGTGATTTCAACACCAAGTCTATCCATAATGGATTTAGGCATTACATTGTGAGAGGCTCCAGAATCCAACATGCAATTATGGAGCAGGTGATCGTGCACAGTTAGGGTGATATAGAAAGGAGCGACGGTATCTCTAGCACCTTCTAAATGTGGACCAAAAATTATATTAAGCTTATCGTCTTCTAAATTTATAACGTCAACCTGACTTTCATTATCTGAAAAAATAATTATTTTAGCAATTTGCTTTCTATATACTGGGTTTTTTGTCAGTTCGACCAAAGGTATAGGGATTTTGATTTTATTAATTTCATTTTATACACTGAAATTTCCCGTTGTTTTATCAACTTCTGTGGTTTTGGATTCTATTACCTTCTTTTCAGTCTTATTTATTTGTGATGTTTTTGTTTCAGCCACAGGAACCTCCACTTTCATTGTGTTAATAACTGTTGTTTTTGCTAGCTTTGTCTTGGTAGACTGTGTGTCAGCAGTCTTGGTTTTAATAGTTTGTTTTTCAACAACTTTTGAAGTTGCCTCGTCTGTTTCCCCTCTCAGCAGAATTTTCTTCAATGGGTCAGTTGTGATATTCTTGTCTCTGGGTGTATTTCTGTTGGAGTTCGACCATTATATTATCAGTGATTCCTTGATAAGCTAAATCCTCTGTAATATTTCTATTCTCGTCATTTTCATACATGTATTCCACATTTAAGGATTTTTCATAATCTTGTCTCATTAGATAAGGTTCTTGAAATCACCAAGATTATTTCTATCTTCTTCTAACTCCTCAAAATTTTGCATGTCTTCTCCTCCTATAAAATTTTCATTTTTGAAGGGGGTTTGAATTTTTTGATCTTCATTCTTAATTTGTCTTTGTTGTATTTGAGGGCTAGGATTCCTTTTGAAATTATTTCTAGGGAACAAATCATTCTTTGATTGGTCTAATTCCATTCTCGAGATTTTATTTGAAAATTCTTTAATTATTCTCGCCATTTCATCCATCTTATCTTCCAAAGACCTCCCAGATCTAGAAGGTCCTGTTTGTTCTCTGTACCGTCTAGTTTCTTTATTTCCCATTTCAAATTTTGTTTTTAATTTTCCCGATGCCATCATATTTGAT
The DNA here is from genome assembly GCA_009831015.1 of Picea engelmannii. NCBI lineage: Eukaryota > Viridiplantae > Streptophyta > Pinopsida > Pinales > Pinaceae > Picea > Picea engelmannii. The sequence goes on along the minus strand of ML792647.1, from coordinate 108,309 downwards.
TTGATTTCTACAACGTCATCCTGCATTTTAGTGAGATCAACAGATCTCCTTTCTCTCAACTGTAGAGAGAAATCTGGATCAAAAGCCCCAGCAAAAGTTACTTTTTCTGTAGGTTGGGAAGGTTTAACCTCAAATAGAATTTTATTATATAATTTATTGAATCTTTGGGTAAACTCAAGAACTGATTCTGAATTTTTCTTTCTCAGAGCCCCAAACTCTGTTGGATAATAGAGATGATCTTTCCTTTCTCCCCATTGTCTAATAAAAGCATTTTCTAACTCATCATATGATCCTATGGACACTGATGAGAGTCCTCGGAACCAGGTTCTCAGCTGACCTTCAAAATCTTGAACAAGAAGCCTCGAGTAAATGTCCTCGTGCTCGAGGCCAAGGATATCAGCAAATTGGTCAAAGAAATTGATGTGTTCGGTGGAAATTAAATTTCCCTCTCCAGTAAACTTCGACAGATTTTTCATATAATTTTAAAGTAGATCATGGAGAGGGACTGGGAGGACCAAAGGGGCATACCTAGCAGCTACTTTGGCAAATATTCTAGGAGGTTGGGGTGGTACTTGACCGCCCCCTCCTCCCCTGACATCACCACCTCCTCCAGCCGCAGTCATTGATAATTAAGAGGGTGAAACTTGGAGATTAAATAGAAGACTTTTAAGGATATGTGGTGACCTTTCGGTTACGTCGGGATAAAGAGAAACGGTTTCAGAGAACTGACCATCGGGAGACAAGAAATTTGAAAAATAGGGAACTAGAGAAAGGGGACTAGTTTCTTCGGACTCAAAGGATGTGTACACACGAGAACCAACAAGAGTCGGGTTAAGGTATACATTATATTCTTCTGAATTCTGAGAGGTTGTAGGCTGAATTTTGGGAACTGATGAAATGTCAATCGAGGCAGGAAGTGAGGTAGATATTTTACCTCTATTGGTAAAGGAGACAACTAGCAAAGTTTCGGTTTTAAATTCGGGTAACACCAACTCAGGTTCTAGGGTTTCAATTATATCGATGGATGTTTCTCCGAAAAGGAGTTGGGTATTTGACTGTTCGAGTAAATCCTTAGTATTTGACTGTGTAGATTTGGGTTGATAAATCTTACTCGATGATGAAGCAGTCTGTTTAAGGTATCTTCTTGTTTTCAGAAGTTTTTCAGGATCAGAGACAGGGGAGGTCTGCTTATTGTCTGGATTCTTTCTGGTATTCTTTCAATTAGAAGCCAGTTTATTAATTGTGGAGTTTCCAAGTGAAGGATAAAAAATAGCCTTATAAAGTGTTCAATCTTTGTTCATTATCAAAGAAAGAAACCTATTGATGTCGTTCTTCCCAGGGAAAAATAACTTCGTTTCTTCATTCCCCGGCAATGGCACCAAAAATATGTTGTTCTTGCGTTTATACTTAAGGCTTCAAAGTATAATGTCAAGGCATCTGAAAAATAAAGAGAGTTTAAAATATGAAAAGAAAGTCAATTCTTTAGGGAAATAAGCTATGGTCAATTTCTGAGTTGTCATTTCCTAGCTTCCCAACGTTCTTGGATGCTTATGTCATGTTCAATCACTACCCATGAACGTTCAAGTTCAACCCGGGTGTTAGCAGATTCTAAGATGGTATTAAGCAAGGTTAAAGCAATGCTAGTTTGATCTGTGAGACCGAGTTCTATATTAGGCAGTCTTTCCACAAGTATAGTCATGGAGGAAAGAAAATTTAAAGATCTGTTGTTTTTATGTTTGTTTTTTCTTGTCTTCAATTATATGAGAAAAATTCTTGAAATTGAATTAATAGTATAACAATTCAGAGGTTGTTTTCCCTTTCTAAGTCAACTTTGAAAATAATGAATGCGATGAAATAAAAACATAAAGATTTTAACAAAGTGAGGCATCAATCACAGAAGAATATCACTCTGATATAGAAGAATAAAAATGGATGTGAAACCTTTAATGAAGCATGAAAAGTGGTAATCTAACTAATTCACAGGTCTTGTATTTGCTAATAGCCAACACAGAGGAAAATCTATAAACAAACAGATAACTAAATGAACCATATAACCACAGTAGATGTTGTACTAAGTTGTGATTAAGCATTCATCAAAGACATGTAAATAAAGATGTTGGAATACGAAATAACAGAAGAACACATAACTCAATATTGACGAAATATGGAGTCTCTGGTCTGCATTTGTCTTAATTCTCGAAAAGGAGAGATCTCTCTCTTACAATCGGCCAGGAAAAGCCTTCTTTAAGTCTTTTGAAATTATATTTATACAAAAGGTTACCAGCCCTAGACGGTTGGAATTTTCCTTATCCCTAGGTATTAACGGTAACAAAATAGAAACTTGAACCGTTCCACTTGTTTCCTTTCTATATCTTTCTCATATTGGCAAAACGAGCATGCATGTATTACTTCATTATTTATTTGAAATACTTCCTTCACCTGGCTCGAGACACTCAACACACCTGCTTAGAAATTGTACTAAAATTTTGGAAGGCTCTGTCACATCCTTTGCCCAAAAAAGATACATCTTTCTCTGTAATTTCGGCAACCTATCTTCAATCATTTTACCTTCAAAATTTGTTGATTGCAACTGTAGATTTGGATTTACTAGCCATTGATCCATTTGAGTGATGTCAACCTGCTTCAACTATGAAATTTCAATCTAAGCTTCATTTAAGCTTTCTTTTATGTCCAATTGATGATTTACGACATTGATTTGTCCTAATACTCCAACACAATTTTCCTTTCCAATGCCTACTGATTATTTATCTAGAAAATCAAAACCTCTTCACACTCTTCCTTTATTTCTTTGGCCATTTTCTTAGTCTTGTTTATATTGGCCTCCCATGCCTTTAGTATGATATCACCCCTGATTTGTTTTGTGATAGTTAATCTGGGAGTTGTTGGTACCTCTTCCCTAGCCGAAGATACGACTACCTTTTGAAAGGTGGTTCGGGCCGTAGTGGTCTCTTTTTCCCTAAAACCAATATTATCTAATGATTGACCCATCTCCCGAAAGTAATATTTGATAATCCCTACCTTAGAAAACATGCTTTGTTGTACTTCTTCCAGTTTTTGATGCATTTCCAATGCCTGGGCTTGAAACACTGCTATATTTACAACCTGTCTTTCAGTAGAACTCAATTTAGCTTGTAGCTGCCTTACTAGTTCTTCTTGTTGGATGACCTGCCCCTGACTTGCTTGAGTAGTCTTGTGTGCTTCTTCAAGATCGGATTTAAGTTGTTGGATTTCTTGTCTGTCGTTGGCTCTTGATTTTTCGATTCCTTTGTTGACCTCATTTTTTATATTATTCTTTGCATTCCTTATTTGATTTCACAGCTGATTTATCAACTGATTCCTCTACCTTAGCCTTTCTTTCATATTATCAACAGAAAATAAGTTGGTCGTTGCAAAATATCCTAAAGAGCCTGCCACCTCTATAGCAAAATATTTGTCTTCCAAATTTTTCCCATCTAATAATACTCTGTGCTTTTTTACCATTGCACCCTCTCTCATTTGCATTTCTTTCTTCACCATGGCCTTTCTTTTCTTACTGAAAAATAACTCGGTGGGAGGTATCTCCTCGACAGACATAGGCGTGAAATATCTTATGAACATTTCCTCTGTATTAGGGTTTCCCCTAGTGAACTGTAATGGTGTGACAACCTTAATGGGGTTTTCGATTTCTATGGAAAAAAAATTCTCGGCTTATTCAGTAGTTGATTTCTCATGCGAAGATGGCAGTTTATCTTCTCTGTTCTTTATTATTGTGTTTTTTTTATCTTTTCCCTGGTTGTCTAGTATCTATGTCTCTAGGATGCTTCCTTTCTGAGTCGAGACCTCAACTTTCTCTTGATTTTTCAGGGTTTCTTGTTTGGCAGAGCTTCCGACTTCTAGATTTTGGGTTTCTGCTTGTTGTGTATTTGGAGATTTTAGGCTTTTCCCTTGTAATACTTTGGGTAGGCCGCTTCTCCGGTGTTTTTGGAAATTGTAAAACTCATCCATTTCACCAGGTAGCAGAGCTCGCACTTGGCTCAGAACTTCTTGGTAATATCTTACCCCTCGAAACATTTCATCATGAGGGGACTCTTCATGTTCATATTTTTTAAGATTGCACCCAGCCATATGGTTTCCTACAACCCTCTATGGGTCGTGCTTCTTGAAATCAATTCTAACCATCTTTATCTCTTCTAAATATATAGCCTCCACCCTAGAGTGTCTGAAATCTAATAAATAAAATGAACCAATAGACAAAGGAAAAGATGGCCATACCTTTTTCTGCACGGATTTTAGCTGTTTGCTAATCCCGCCAAGTACAGTTTGTCGTGCAACTTCACGGCACACCAGTCTATCTGGTAAAAATTGTGGTAATGCATATGGAGGGATTGAGCAGCCGAAAACTCTGATATAAGAGAAATGTTCCTCTATGTACCAGTCTGCCACTTTACCCAGGCTAGCCATAAACTTGTTTGATATTCTTGGTGGTGGGTGACAAAATATAACAATATGCATCGACACCACTACCCAGTTAAAGATTTCATTAAAGAAATATTTTTCTTTGTATTCCCATAGCTTCGAATGGTAATCATGAATTGGTTCTACACTGTCTGGAGTCCAACTCCATCCAATCAGCCGGAAAGGCGTCATGAAGCAGATAGCATCCATAACATAAGCTGACATAAAGAATGGAGTTGGTTGCCCTTTGGTTTTCTTCATTTGGTATTCTGATATTTTGCTAGCCAGATTATCTGACAATATCTTTGCCCAGTCAAAAGAAAATCCTTCTAGAACCAACTAAATAATGGGAACCCATGGTAGGTAGAAATGGGTTGTGTTCTCTTTCCCATAAATTCTGCACATCATCATGGTTATATACATGAATTGTGGTTCAAGAGATGAGATGGAATGTATGTCGTGAGATTTGTCTCTGAATTTTTTAGGGCCTGAACACCAGTCTTTGATCAAGTCGGAAAGACTTTTTCCAAACTGATCACACTCATTACTAAAATTCTCTAGAAAATTGGCATTATAAACAAAGTTTGATGTTGCAGACAATTTATACATGACATGTATGTGTTCGGGTTGAAACAACCCAACAACTACTTTCTGAGAGTTGAATATCGTTCAAGTCGGGATATATACATGATCCAGTGCCCATTTAATCATGTTGATGTAAGGTAACAGCTTCAGCCTGGTTGCTATCTTATGTAGTTCTTCTTGAGTGATAATCTTATATTTGGTAGATAAGTTATCATTTTCATTGTCGCTTGAGTCATTAGGATAGTTTACCACTTCGTATTGTATGGTGTTGAACACATGCATCCAAGTTTTAACTGTGTTTATACTTCTGGGCGAAGTATTAGAAACAATGTATGTGTTATGGCCAAAACTTTCACCAGCTGCTTTAGGCGCTTTGCGTGGAGCCATGATATCAAATTCAGAGTTTTGTTACCTGTTACAGAGAATGAGAATGTAGAAAACCAGTTATTTCACTAAGCCAACTCTAAGAAAACAAGAAAGTGATTCAAAACTAAAAATCCTTTTTGCCTTAAACGCATAAACCATGTGTACACCTTCACTGAAAACGCATTTAAATCCTTTAATAAAATATTTGAGCATTAAAATCTGATCGTATTTGGAATCATTTCCCTAAATCAGATATTAATTTCATTTATGGTTGATGACTCGGGAAAAGCATAGAATTTGAATATCTCCAAGTTAATTTTAAGAAACAAGTTAATTAGAGTATAATCCTCATTTAGTACCTTAACTAATCCTACCTAACACTTAATCAATTTTCAACATTTCAGGTATCGGGACTTCAAAGCCTTTATATGTGAGAGCATCCTAAATCATGAAGTCACAACGAGATTTACTCTTTGTTAATCTTACTTAATCGTTAATGAACCCGGCTTAACATTCAAAACTTTCGTGAGTTCGGGTATCAGGACTTCAAGGATGCTCAATATCGAACCTTTGCATTCAATGAAACCCCAACTCCCGAAATTTCAAAAGCAAACCTTTAAATAGATTGATTCATTAATTAAAAAGGCAGCTCCATAATCTACTAAGACATTTAAACCTTCAGATTGATCGGAAGTCTTTATTTTGACGGTGATTATACAAGTGCATTTTCGTGCTTTTTATTTGAACAAAAATGAAAATTATTTTTAGTCTAAGTTTTTTTTTTAGAAAAATATATATGTTTCAACACAACTGAAGGTTGAAGTCGAAGTAAAATTGAGTCGGGAAATACAAGTCAGCCAAAGCAAGTTGAGACATAAATAAGTAACCTAAATTCAGTTTTCTTCCAAGTCAAGTCGGTTTTCTTCCAAGTCGAGTCGATTTTCTTCTCAAGTCGATTTTCTTCCAAGTCGAGTCGATTCAATAAATAAGTAACCTAAAGGTTGAATTCGAAGATAACTTAAATACAAGTTGGGTCGAGGTTGAAGCAAGATGGGTTGACTAGAATTGAAAGACTCAAGTCTAAATTTCTCCTAGTTAAATCGACCAAAAAGATGTTTTTCAGATGAATGTGGAAGCAAATACGAAAAAGGTTGAGACCAAGTCAAATATTTAGTCACTAGTTGCTGAGAGGGAACCTATTTTAATATAACCATCAAGTAAAATGTTTACAATTTGAATTTAAATAATCACAAACAAAGGACATATGTGGGGGTCAATTTAGACATTCATGAAAAGGTAATATGTACTAAAGTCAATTTGGCATCTGAGGACGAAAGGAAAATTTGGACAATTTTCCTTCAAAGAATCCCCTGTAATGGCCACCTCACACACTTTTTGGGGAAATTTCTCACTTGTCAATTAATTGGGCATGTTCTGCAAAAAA
>ML792647.1:89135-101409 GCA_009831015.1 Picea engelmannii | reverse complement strand
TATATATATATATATATATATATATATATATATATATATATATATATATATATAATGGATTGAATGAAAGTTCATTCTATCAGGTTGGTACCTGTTTACAAGCTGAGTCTCATCATGAGGATTGGATTCCTCACATCTCAGTTGAATCTGAGATCAATAAGTTGGGTCTTGTTATGAGGGTTGGATTCCTCATTTCTCAGTTGGATCTAAGAACTACAAGTTGGGTCTTGTATCATAGATTTGGATCTCTCATATTCAGTTGAAGTTGAAGATATTAAAGGATTGATTTTATTTGTATTCATTCAAGTTAAATAAATAAAAGAATGATATTTTATCTACTTCATAAAAAAAAATTATACATGTTTATAAATAATTAATTGAACTGCATATATCTTATTCATATAATTTAGTTAATCTATGAAAATGTGAAAAGTAGCCAAAAGTTCCAGACATTGATTCACCCCCCCTCTCAGTGTCAGTGTGTGTTTCAACATTAAGGAATAAACTCAAATCAGTGCAAATGTCTATATTTGATAATTTTACCATCTATCTCATGAGGATCACATAGGTGCATGATCATTTTATAGCCATAGGGGAGAAAACAAAGGATGTAGAGCTCGTGAATGCGGCATTGAATGGTATTCCCAAGTCATGGGAACCATTTTTCAAGGGATTTTGTGCTCGGGAACATCTCCTAGATTGGTATATACTTTGGGATGATTGTATCTAGGAAGAGACTTGTGAGGAGTCTAAGAGAAGCAAGCAGGGAAGTAGTGAAGATAACTTGGTTCTTTTCAGTAAGATAAGGAATTAAAAAGGAAAGAGTTATATAAAGAAGGGTAATAGTTATGGAGGTTCATCACAGCCATGGAAGAAGAAGGACTTGAGTAAAATATCTTGAATTTTGAGTAGCTTCAGAAGATATTATTATTATATTCATATTGTATTTGACCAAGACAAAACCCTAAATAATATTAATGTTATATTATTTTTGTTAAGTTGGCCCTATTGTGCCTTTGTAAAATCCGGCCCTATTGTGCCTTGACAATTCAAATGTAAAATATAAGGGTAAAGTGGGCAAGTCGACCTTGACCTAATTCTGGGTAGTCCAACTAGTATTTATAAGAGGCCTAGCACCTCATTTGGAGACACACACAACCAACTCTCTCACAGAGTGTGCAAGTATTAGAGTGACACAACTACAAAGAAGGAGTGACACAACTACAAGGAAGGGTGTCTCAATAAAGGGTTTTGGTTATCTGGTAAAGGACTATCTTGGTCTAGTGGTGTGTCACTCTGTTCTGGTTAGGGTTTCTGGTGGATCTTTTGTTTTGGTGAGATCTCCATTGAGAAAGAAATTGTACTTGTTTAAGAATCTATATTGAAGAAGCTTTGTTGGTTTTTCTCCCCCATGAGGGTTTCCCAGGATAAATCTTGTGTATATTGTGGATGTCTTTCTTTCAATGATCCTTATGCATGCAGATATTGTTTTAATAGTCTAATGTTAAATAATACTACACACTTAAATTATTAAGAATAATTTTAACATGGTATCAGAAAGGGCCTAAAAGAATCCATTTTCATAGTTTATAAGATCGTGTTGGGTAAACTAAGACCATAGGGATACTCCCCTAACCATATCACATATTTCCTTGGGATTAGATTCTTAGTTTAATGAAGTTTTGTAAACTGCAACTGGTGTTGCAACTACACAAACCCTAGGAGGGGTTTTCACCCACCTTCTGAAGGATGCTGGTCATAGTGATACCACTAGATAACTCACCTTAAGAGGGCACACCTATCCCTCGAAGAAAAATTCCAAAATTCAAATTTTGAAAAATTAGGGTTTCCTCATAAACCCTAGTCTTGGCAGCTATAGAATTGAAGCTGGAACTGGTAAAATTGGAATAATACTCTCTGGTAAGTACAAAACCTTTATMTTAAAAGTTATATCTCTTTATTGTAYTGTTCAAGCACAAGATGGAACCCARTACCAATATTGATGAGAAGCTTGAAGGCGCTGAAAACTTTCGAGCATGGAAGTATAGTGTGATGCTCATTCTAGAAGAGAATGATCTAGAAGAYTTTGTAAAAGAAGAAGTTCTAGAAGCTGATGAAGACGAGGCCAAATAAAAGTACAAGAAGAACCTAATCAAGGTGAAGAGAATCATTGTTGATTCTATAAAGGATCATTTGATCCCCCATATCTCATCGTTGACAACTCCCAAKCAAATGTTTGATGCCTTATCCAGATTGTATGAAGGCAAGAACATGAACCRAAAGATGACCTTGAGAACCCAACTCAAGAATGTGAAGATGAAAAGTTTAGAAACTATCCAATCATACTTCACAAGGGTGTCTCATATCAAAGAACAAATAGAGGAAATTAGAGACACAATCGAAGAAGTCGAGTTGGTGATGACTACATTGAATGGTCTCCCCAGATCTTGGGAATCATTCATTCAAGGTATATGTTCAAAAAGAAGGATAACAAGGTTTAGCATACTATGGGATTATTGTACTCAGGAAGAAGCTAGATTAGCAGCAAGAGAAGAGAAAATAGGTGATGAAGAAAATCAAGCCCTGGTAGCACATACCCGAAAAGGAAAGAGCAAGAAGGAATTCCACTCATATAAGAAACCTCATGGATTACAAAAGCCTCACAAGTTAAAGAAGTATTTCTCAAGTTATATATTCTTCATTTGTCAAAATATGGGACACATTTCCATAACTTGTCCAAAATCCAAAGGTAAGGTCATAAAAGGAAATTATAGAAGACATCATCCTCATGTCGCAGAAGATGATGAACATGATCATGAGAAAACCAAAGAAGAAGACTCAAGTGAATAATATTTTTTTATATCATCTCTTACAGGTACAGTCACTCATGGAAGTGCCACATGGATTATTGATAGTGGTGCTTCTAATCACATGAATGGTTATAAGTAATCTCTCTCAGATCTAGTTTAGAAAGATTCACCTCACAAGGTGAAGCTAGGTGATGACTATCAATATCCCATTAAAGGAGTAGGAAAAGCATCCTACAAGTTAGACTCCAGAAAACAAATGAAGATGAAGGATGCGTTGTATGTACCTGGTTTGAAGAATAATATCTTTTCCATCTCAGCTTTAGATGCGAAAAGATTCAGAGTTTCTTTCATTGATGGTGAAGTCCTCATGTGGCCTAGAGGAAAACCCATTGATGATGTCGTAGTAATTGGGGTACAAGAAGGAGGCTTATACAAGTTAAAAGGACATTATGTTCCAACATTAGTACACAGTACAATCACTACAAGTAAACTATTGTATAGGAGGTTTTCTCATATACATTACAAATCCCTACCGATCATGAGAGATATGGTGACAGGTTTTCCATAAATCCAAGTGGGCTATGAAGGCGTATGCAAGGGATGTGCACAAGGAAAGAAATTGAAGAAACCATTTCCAAGAAGTGATAGCAAAGCTAAGGGATCCTTGGACATTATACACTCAAACGTGTGTGGACCAATGTTAGTTGCTTCACTTCACAGGTATGTATACTATTTTTTATTTATTGATGATTTCTTACGTAAAACTTGGATTTAATTTTTGAAGGCTAAAAATGAAGTGTTCAACAAGTTCAAAGAGTTCAAGACACTTGTTGAAAACTTGTCTGAAAAGAAGATAAATATTTTGAGATCAAATAATGGAGGTGAATTCACTTCAGATGAATTCAAGACATTCTGTAAGGAAGTCGAGATTAAGAGGGATCTCTCTACTCCCTGCAATCCTCAAAAATAATGGTGTGGCATAAAGAAATATTTGTACAATCATGGAAGTAGTAAAGTCCATGATTCATGATCAAGATTTATCGATGCATTTATGGGAAGAAGAAGCTAGAACTATTGTATATGTGTAGAACATAAGTCTCCACATATTCCTTGGGAACAAGACACCAAAAGATATGTTTTCAAGTGAAAATATAGAGGTCATCCACCTGAGGATATTTGGTTGTCCAGTATATGTGCATGTCCCCAAGGAAAAGAGATCGAAGTTGGACCCTTCAGGAAAGAAGGGTATCTTTTTTGGATATAGTGAGACATCAAAGACATATTGATTTTACATCCTTGGTCACCGGCATATTGAGACTAGCAAAGATGTCACCTTCGATGAGGATGCAACTTTCAATAAATCAAGACAATTTCATTCAAATGAGGTTCATGATGAGGAGCCTGAAGCTCCTAGAGTTACAGATACAGATTCAGGTGATGATGGTGTACTAGAATATCATGACATGGAAGAACCACAGAGACCTACAGATTCATCCTCATAGATGAATACCAAGAAGAGAAGACCTACTTGGGCTTGGAAAATAATTCAATATGCAGAGAAGTATGGTGCTCCAGATGGATCCTTCAGAGAAAGCAAGAGGCCACGACCTTACTCTAGCTATGTGGCATTGCTTAGTGACATCATTGATGCTAAGCCTACCAATTACAAAGAGACTGCAAAGAAGAAAGAATGGAAGGATGTCATGGTTGAAGAGTACGAGATCATTGTAAAGAATGATGTTTGGGATGTGGTTCCAAGACCAAAAAGAATAAAGTTGTAAGTTCCAAGTGTATTTACAAGATGAAGCATTCAGCAGATGGAAGTAACGAGAAGTACAAGGTAATATTTGTGGCATGTGGTTTCTCCAAGAAGAAGGAATAGATTATGAGGAGAAGTTTTCTCATGTGGCTAGATACACTTTGATTAGAGATATACTTGCATTAGCTGTAGTAAAGAAGTGGAAGGTACACCATATGGATGTGAAGACATATTTTCTAAATGGTGTAATAGAAGAGGAAGTGTATGTAGATCAACCACAAGGTTTTGAGACACATGCCAGTCAAACACATGTGTGCAGGTTGAAGAAATCCTTGTATGGGTTAAAGAAATCACCCAGAGCATGGTACGATAGATTTGACAGCTTCTTGATGAGATTGGGCTTTACCAATAGTAAAGAAGATTCCAACCTATACTTCAAGGTTGTGGATGATGGACCAGTGATACTACTTTTATATGTAGATGACGTGTTTCTAACAGGAGAAGATAAGATCATCACTGAGACTAAGAGGAATCTTTCTTCAGAGTTCCAGATGAAAGGCCTATGCATGATGCATTACTTCTTAGGTCTGGAAGTATGGCATAGACTGGGTGATATTTTCATTAACCAAGGGAAATATGTTGTTGATATTCTGAAGAGGTTCAAAATGTTAGATTACAAGGCCATGCCTACACCGATGGTGACAAACCTGAAGTTGTTTAGAGATACATCTTCAGAGACATTGGATTCCACCATGTATATATAGATGATTGGTTCGTTGATGTACGTAACGAGCACGAGGATAGATATATGTTTTGCGGTGAACACATTGAGTTAGTTTATGGTTGAGTCGAGAAGTGTTCACTTGGTTTCAACAAAACATGTGATGAGTTACCTGAAGGGTACAATTGATTATGAAATCAGATATGCTTCATATCGTGAGATAATCCTACAAGGCTTTACTAATTAAGATTGGGTTGGTAGTGTTTCATACCGGAAGATTACATCAAGATGTTGCTTCAGTATGGGATCAACTATGATATCATGGTTCATCAAGAGGCAAACTAGTGTGGCACTCAGTAAAACTGAAGCATAGTACATAGCAACTTGTTTAGATAGCAGTGAAGGAGTGTGGCTTCAGAAGTTGCTTATCGGATTGTTTGATCTTGAGTTAGAGGAGACTTGTATCTGGTGTGACAACCAAAGTTGTGTGAAGTTGACAAAGAACCCAGTGTTCCATGACAATTACAAGCAAAGTGAGATCAAGTACCATTACATCATAGATATGGTACAGATGGGAGTAGTGAAGCTCCAATATGTCACTACAGATGAGCATATAGATGACGTGTTGACTAAGCCTATTTCGAAATTGAATTTATGTACTTTAGAGACAAGATTGGTGTGGTACAAAAGGACATCCCTAGTAAGAGGGAGTGATGAGTTACAGTTATGATCCAAGGCGACAACTTCATCATGTGGTAGAAGTAACATGTGGTGATTCACGGGCATGTTACAGATACTCCAGTGATAAATCCTAGTACGTCGAGTTACTGCTACCCCAGTGATAAATATTGGTACGCAGATGGATACCCCAGTGATAAATATTGGTACGCAGATGGCTACCCCAGTGATAAATCCTAGTATGCAGATGGCTACCCCAGTGATAAATCTCGGTACACCAAGTTAGTGTTACCCCAATGATAAATGATGGTACACCAAGTTACTGCTACCCTAGTGATAAATCTCGGTACACAGATTGCTACTCCAGTGAAAAATTATGGTACGCAAAGTTATGTATTGTGGCACCAGTCAGCATGACCTCGCACAAGGTTAGTAGATGCCATGCCTTCAAGGCTGGTTAGTTACCCGAATTTTTAGCTGGTGGGCCAACCTGTGTGGTTGGAGGTGTTTCCTAGCCTTGGGATAGATGGGTAGTGTGTTCACATTACATCTCCTAATCCTCATGATTAGATTCCTAGTCATTGTAGAACAATTTCCTAGTGTGCCGACCAGAGGTTACTAGTTCAGTGTGGAACTAGATGTTAGATTTCGTGTGAACTGGTGAGTGAAATCCTTGTGATGGAATAAATCCCATATGAATGATGATACCATGGATGTTAATGTGGTTACAAATATTCTTCAATATAGATTTGTGGAAATTCAACAAGTCAATGATCAAGTGTACAAAAGAGAAAAAAGAAGTCATGATGTTCATGCCAGAAGAATACCTTCCTTGCTAAGAGGTATTGTTGAAGTTTGAGTAGCTTTGGAAGATATTATTATTATATTCATATTGTATTTGACCAAGACAAAACCATAAAGATTAATGTTATATTATTTTTGTTAATTCGCCCCTATTGTGCCTTTGAAAAAGTCATCCCTATTGTTCCTTGACAAGTCAAACGTAAAATAGAAGGGTAAAGTGGACAGGTCGGCCCTGACCTAATTCTGGGTAGTCCAAATAGCATTTGTAAGAGGCCTGGTGCCTCATTTGGAGACACACACAACCAACTCTCTCACAAAGTGTGCAAGTCTTAGAGTGACGCAGATACAAGGAAGGAGTGACACAACTATAAGGAAGGGTGTCTCAGTAAAGGGTTTTGGTTATTTGGTAAAGGAATATCTTGGTCTAGTGGTGTGTTACTCTGTTCTAGTTAGGGTTTCTGGTGGATATTCTGTTTTGGTGAGATCTCTCTTGAGATAAACATTGTACTTGTTGAAGAATCTATATTGAAGAAGCTTTGTTGGGTTTTCTCCCCCACGAGGGTTTCCCAAGATAAATCTTGTGTATATTGTGGATGTCTTTCTTTCAGTGATCCTCATGCATGCAATTATTGTTTTAATAGTCTAATGTTAAAGAATGCTACACACACTTAAATTCTTAAGAAGAATTTTAACAAAATCAAGTGCTTCTCATGTCATAAAAATGGAAATCATGCATCTTAGTCTCTGGAGAAAAAGAATAAGGGTGATGGAAAGATGCAGAAAACAACATCAGCAGAGATGCAACTTGATGAGTTTGTAGAGAAGTTTGAGAAGGATTAATCAATGGTCTCTTGCATTTCTACTAGCACAACTACGAGAAGTGCTTAGTTCTTCGATAGTGGTGCATCTCGTCATATGACATAAGCATGGGAGATATTTAGCAGTCTAACGGAGAGTGACTCGGATGTTCATGTGGATATTGGTGATGATGCCAATTATGCAATGAAGGGAGAGGGAACAATTACATTCCAGCTCAAGTTATGGATTTTTTTGGATGCCCATGATGTGATTTACGTACCAAGTTTGAAGAATATTTTTATTCCAGTTTCATCTATGGAGGACAGGGGTTTTATCATTACTTTTCAGAGAGGGAAAGTATGCATACATCCAAAGAAAGCTAGATAAGACAACGCAATGGTCATTAGGGTTAGAGATGTTGGTTGTGGATCCTAATTATCTTTCTAATTCATATGCATGTCAAAGAAGTTGCAGGATGCACAATTCATGGCCAAATTTTTTGTTTTTTTGCAATTAAAATATTATGACTTCGTAGTCAATCTAGATCATTCATTACAAGCTCGCAGATCTGACGATAGAAGTTATGTTAGTTTTTTTTCCCTAGAAGGAAACCCTATTTTATGAGGGAATTGTATTACAACTATTTGCTATGGAAAATATTGTATTCTAAGAGAGGATACTATGAGAGAAAGAAGAGGAAGTTACAGTGGGTGTGTTATAATTTGTATCCCTTCATTTTGTTGGATAATAAAAGGAAGGGCCTGGTAATTTCTATGGTGGACGTATCCCACACTAGGTGAAACACGTATATATGTGTCTCTATTGTATTTTGTATCTTTTGTGTTTTATTTCTGCATTTGTTTTATTTCTACATTTGTTTTATTTTATTGCTTCGTGATCCTATTTTTCTAACAACTAGTATCAGAGCCAAAGGTAACTCACAGGAAAAGAGGGTTCTTGGTTTGAGTGGGAGCAATGGCGGAAGAGGGAAATTTTAAGGTCGAGAAATTTAACAGCCAAAAATACTAGCTATGGAAGATGAAAATGGAAGATTATTTATATTAGAAGGGTTTGTTACTACGATTAGGCGGAATAAAAAAGAAGTCGACGTCCATGAAGGATGAAGAATAGGAGGTTCTTGACAGAAAGGCACTAGGAATGTTACGGTTGTGAATGGTTGCGTCGATGGATTTCAATATTTCAAAAGAAAAGAAAATGAAGGATCTTATGGAGGAATTGGATAAACTATATGAAAAACCCTCAGCCTCAAATAAGGTATTTCTAATTAAGTGATTATTTAATATGAATATGTCGGAAGGTGGGTCTATTGTCGATAATTTAAATGAATTTAATACGATTACTAATCAGTTAAGTTCTGTAAAAGTGGACTTTTATTATGAGGTTAGGGATCTTCTAATATTGTTCCCATTGCCAGAAAGATGGAATGGATTTGTCATGGTTGTAAGTAACTTTGTCTCAGGTTCAAACACTTTGAAATTTGATGTAGTTGTTGGTGTTATCCTTGGAAAGGAAATGCGACGAAAAAGAATAGGTGAGACATCAAGTAATGCATTGACTATGGATAACAGGGGAAGACAAAAGGATAGAGGAAAGGGTTCAGGGAACCGCGGGAATTCTAGGAAGGGCAGATCCAAATCCAGACTAGGAAAGATAGAGTGTTGGAATTGTGGAAAGAAAGGACTTTTGAAGAAAGACTATAGAGATCCAAAGAAATGAAGAGATGGACAGAAGGAGAAAAATTAGAAATAAAATGTAACATGTGTTGTGTTACAATATGCTTTGATTCTTTCTTTAGATAATATTATTGAATCTTGGGTAGTCGATCCTGGGGCTTATCTTCATGCCACACCCCATAGGAAATATTTTCAAGATTATGTTCAAGGTGATTTTGGATACGTTTATTTGGGTGATGATGAACCATGTCAAATTGTTGGAATGGGTAAGGTAAAAATAATGCAAAAGAATGGAAACCAATGGTTATTTAAAGAGGTGAGACATATACTATATTTGAGAAGAAATCTGATTTCAACAAGGAAGTTGGAAACTGAAGGTTGTATGTCTGTATTTACAGATAATGTGTGGAAGGTCATTAAAGGATCATTGGTAATGGAAAAAGGAGAGAAGGTAGACACATTGTATTTATGTACTATTAATGTTGACTCGTCTATCTCTTTAGCTTCTATAGGAGTGGATACAACATTGTGGCATCATAGGCTTGGACACATGAGTGAAAAGGGGATGAAGATACTTCAAAAAAGGAATTTGTTGCCAGATCTTAAAAAGGTTGATTTGTATTTATGTGAGCATTTTGTTTATGGAAAAAAGAAGAGAGTCAGATTTCTCAGAGTCGGAAAAGAAAAGAAAAATGAAAAGTTGGAGCTTGTGCATATAGATGTATGGGGAACATATCAGGTATTATATCTTGGTGTCTCTCATTACTATGTTACTTTTATTAATGATGCAACTAGAAAAACTTGGGTTTATTGCATTCAACAAAAATATGATGTTTTTGATACTTTTAAGAATGGAAAGATTTTGTTGAGAATGAGACGGGAAAGAGGTTGAAGTGTATCAAATCAAACAATGGAGGTGAATATTTCAGCAAGGAGTTTGATTATTATTGTTCATACCATGGGATTCATAGAGAGAATACAGTTCTAGGAACACCACAAGAAAATGGTGTGTCAGAAAGGATGAACATGACAATCATGGAACATGCAAGGAGTATTAGATTGCATGTTGGGTTTCTCTTACAGTTCTAGGTAGATGTTGTAGATATTTTTTTTTACTTAATAAACATAGGACCTTCAATATCTTTGGATGGTGGCATTCCATAGGAGGAATGAATAGGTAAAAATGTAATATATTCATTTCTGAAGACTTTCAGTTTCGAAGCATTTGTACATATTGATAAATAAAATAGAACAAAGCTTGAAGAAAAATCCAATAAGTGTACCTTTATTGGATATGGTGTTAATGATTTTGGTTATTGCTTATGGGATTATGAAAATCACAAAATCATTAGGAGTGGAGATTTCATATTCAATGAGAAGGTCATGTACAAAGATTAGTTGCAGGGAAACCAAAATACACAGTGCTTGGTGAGATCACTAAAAAGGAAATTCCAAAGGTACTAGAAAATCAAAATGTACAACAACAAGAGCAGCATGTACCTCAAACTCTTGCAAGTTTTGTTAGAAGATCTACCAGGTTAAGTAGACCCCCTGAATGATACTCTCCTTAATTGTATTATTTATTTTTGACTAATTCTAGTGAACCAAAAAGCTATGAAGAGGTAATGCAGGTAGACACTAAAAAGAAGTGGGAGTAAGGAATGGAAGAGGAAATGGATTCCTTGGTAAATAACCATACTTGGGACTTGGCTCAGTTGTCTACAGGAAAAAGAGTATTGCAGAATAAATGGGTTTACAAGTTGAAGGAAGAAGATGGAGGTAGAAATAGATACAAGGCTAGACTTGGTGTAAAGGGGTTTGCACAAAAGAAAGGTATATATTTTGATGAAATATTTTCTCTTGTTGTTAAAATGACTTCAATTAGGACTATTTTAAGTCTTTTGGTAGTAGAAGATTTGCATCTTGAACAGTTAGATGTAAAAATAGGTTTTCTCCATGGGGATTTGGAGGAAGAGATTTATATGCAGCAACCACAAGGGTATGAGGTCAAAGGAAAGGAGAATTTGGTATGCAGGTTGAAGAAGAGCCTGTATGGCCTAAAGAAAACTCCAAGTCAATGGTATTTGAAGTTTGGCAGGTTTATGATAGAACAAGTTTTTTGTAGATGCCATTCTGATCACTGTGTTTATTTTAAAAGGATAGAAAATGGAAGCTATATTATATTTCTATTTTATGTAGATGACATGATTGTTGCAGGGTCTAACATGCAAGATATAAATGTTCTCAAGAACAAATTAGCTAATTCATTTGTGATGAAGGATTTGGGTGCGACAAAGAAAATCCTTGGTACGAGAATAACAAGAGACAGGAAAAATCACAAATTGACATTATCTCAGGGTGAGTACATAGAGAAGGTCTTGGAGAGGTTTAGAATGCAGAATGAAAAACCAGTTAGTACACCTTTTTCAAGCCATTTCAAATTAATCAAGGAAATGTGTCCCAAGACATGGGATCAGATAGAATACATGTCCAGGGCCCTTTATTCATCAATAGTTGGCATCTTGATGTATGTTTTGATGTGCACAAGATCATATATTTCACATGCAGTGGGAGTTGTGAGAAGATATATGAACAATCCAAGTAAAGAACATTGGGAGGCAGTAAAGTGGATTCTCAGACACTTGAGAGGTACTATTTCTCATGCATTATGTTTTGGAGGTTCAGACACTATTCTACAGGGATATGTTGATTCAGATATGGAAGGTGATAAAGATAGAAGGAGGAGCACTAGAGGGTATTTTTTTACTATAGGTGGAACAATATTGAGTTGGATTTCAAAACCACAAAAGGTTGTTGCACTTTCAACAATGAAAGAAAAGTATGTTTTTTCTATAGAGGCTAGTAAAGAGATGATTTGGTTGCAGAGGTTTATGGAGGAATTGGGAAAGAATAAGGAGAATAGTAGGTTGTACTATGGCAGCAAGAGTGTCATTCATCTTGTGAATAGCTCAACCTTCCATTCTAAGACTAAGCATATACATCTTAGGTA
>ML792647.1:50549-61933 GCA_009831015.1 Picea engelmannii | reverse complement strand
TAGAGGAATTTCCAACAGTTGTTGTGTTCTTTCTTCAAACCCTGAGTCATGGTCGTTGGCCCGTTCTTATTGTCTTTTCACCGAAGTATCCCAAGATCTAGTCTTGGTTGGCCCTAACGTTAATACATGCTAGTATGGTTGTGGATTGATACAATTTTTATTTGAGTATTCTGTCAAAAGGACAAGTGTGTTCTCACTGGTGTTGATGTCAAGTTGTTCGTCTCTTAAGTATTGAAAAGGGATGTTATATCTTTGTGTTTTTTTTATAAATTCCATTGTTAAATTAACCCTCGCCTCTCCTCTGCAAGTGTTAAACGCACCGTGTGCACTGGGTTATTTTACTCTATCTATCTTTTCTCTCCTTGGGTTTTGATCATTGGTTCTATCTAGGAATTGGAGTAATAAGTAAGACTTTGTGGCTCATTATTGTGTCTTTTTCGAAAGGTATTTTTGCCTGTGGTTTATATAAGTCTCGGAATACCATCATATCTCTATGTTGTTGTTTAAAAGATGAACGAGCTCTTGTTGCTTCCCTGCATTTGATTTTTGACAGAGCCTAATGTAGACTCCATTGTCTTTGCTCACCTTGAGCACCTTCTGGGGCTGTCTAGTATTGGGTATCAGTGAAATGGTTATGGAGGTCTTTAAAAAGCAAGCTCTATCGCTGAGTCTATGTCTCGTCCTTGTATGGTTAAATTGTTTGAATAAGAATGAAACAGGCACTTACACACAGTCGAGGGTTGTCCTCCTATTTGTATGGTTTTGCTCACTGTTTTTTAACCATCGTGGTCTTGATTGCATATGGAAACACCTGTGTGGTTTTTGCTAAGCCCGATCAGGGTTCTACCAATTTTAAAAATGATGCTTGTGTGTAGTTTGGTTTTGTTAGCTTCATATATCATAGTGAAATCATCGCTCAGATTACCAATGGTTTTAAAATAAATTTATACCCACAGAGATAAGGCTCGGGGTTTATGTTTTGGTTAATTGTTGTTTCATTTCAATATTTTGTGATTGATATGATGAAGACTGTGTATAATCAGACATATTTTGAATTCTGTTCGCATTTGAAAAGAGACCTGTGTATGTTTCAATTTGGCCCAATTGTTGATTGGTAAATAGTGGATGTTCATTATTATCGTGGTGCATTATGGATTATCAGGGATAGATGTCGATCATATTGTTGTGTATTTTTTTTATTGTTTTTAAAATAAAAATAAAAAAGAGAAGGGATCAGTGTTTTGTTAAACAGGATTGTTGAATGGAAAGTTTTTTATATATAAGTTATGATTGCACAGACTATTATGAATTAAGGAATTCTGGGAAATTTAATTATTGGAACAACAAGAAGTTTGGTATACAATTAAGAAACAATGAATGTTGGTGCTTTTTGGATTGATTTTAGCACAGAGTTATGATTATTGATTATTTAATTTGTTTTATGAACAGTATCCATTAAATCCCGTGTCATTTTCTCACTTTTTCTCCCATTACAAATCCCCTCACAATCCCGAATTCAATTTGCATGCCCTATTATTAAAATTAAATTAAAATTAAATGGAAACATTGTATTACAACAATTAAAAGATGACACAGAGATGGGTCACAATTGATATGATTTTTTTCTTGTAACACAATTGATTGTTTAATGATTTTTTGAGAAGTAATCATGTAATTACTCCCTTTCATTTTATCAATTTTACTCTCAATACAACCCCCTAAGATATCCTAGAACCCTTTTTCACCCCCTGCTCATTAACAAGTATTAAATAAATTTTATGGATTGGACTGCATGGGTCTGATGTGATTGTTGAGCCAAACTTTGTTTCATATTAAATAGATGTCATGTATGGTTTGTTTAAGAAGCTAGTTGCTAATAAACGCTGCATACGAGATTAGCTTCTTCAACAGAGGAAGCCATGGCCTAAATAACAGGGGAAGAGGGAATTGGAACAGAGGGCCTAGAAGGCCAAGATTCTCGATACATTTTGATGCAGATCCACAGGAATTAAACCAGCTCTTCCAAGATGGATTTTTCAATTGGATTGGACAATGGGTAGTTCAACCTAGGCCAAAAAGGCCTCCCTTCCAACCCCAGCATGTCCCTGGTATCCATGTCCCCCCTCATGTTTCATTGCAACCTGAAATTCCTGAGAATGACGGATGGCAGGATATTGTTCACCCAACAGTCTCCCAATATCATGGTTGGCCCAATTTGTCCCTACTTTCTCCTCCTCCACCGGTTAACCCAAATGTCCAAATTGGCCCTGCACACTCATCTAGAAACTCTTCCCATGCAAGCAAAAGAATCAAAATCGAAGCCCACCACACGGATGATAAAGAAAAAGTTGATGTTGCCCCCTCCTCTCCCTCAAGTGATTCAGCCAAATATGTTTCATCCTGCATGCACTTGAGAGATAATTGTTCTCATGTCATCAGTGAGATAAAGCCTAAAGGATCCACGCATCCTAAGGCTAATTCAGGAAATTCAAAGGGAGACAGTAGAAACAAAAGGAAAATTGCCTCCCAAATTAACAAATATAGTTTTTGAGTATATTTTATTATTGATTGTTGAGAACAGTTGACTGCTGAATTTTTTGGACAACATATTATTTTTGGATATTATATGTTTGGATATGGTTTAAATTGTCATTGATATTTAATTTTCAAATTATGAGAATGATGATGGGAGCCACAAGGAGGGATCTATTTGATTGATTAACAAGTTATGTTTATTTTTGTTAAGAAACTAAAGTGAGTCACAAGGGGTCCCGCCTACTAGTTATTATTTATTAAAGACCATTATTATTATTATTATTATTCCCCTAAACTAAAAGTTAGTTGAGTTTTAATTAACTTAACTAAAATAGGTAGTTGAACTACTTCAACTAATTTGGAATGCTTAAAGGAAAAATGAGAAGGAAGAACAAGGGGGAGAATAGAAGGAGAAAGCATACTAAGGTTTGCTCTTGAGTTTTATTGAGATAGTTCAATTTTCCTTCATTCTTCAATTCATTAAAAGCCTAATTCTCTTTTATGATAGCAGGGTCTTATTGTAGACAACAATATTCAAAGTTGAATTACATCATTCAGGCACTTGTTTTCAAAGGTGTTGATCTATCTTTGATAGTCTATGTAGACTTTTTTGTTTATGAATTAAATTTCATGACTGATAAAGGATATTGTGCAAAGTCGAGTGGGAAGCAATTTGTGGCAAGATGATCCAGCTTTTAAAGTTCATTTTTTTACTTTCTGTCAGAATTCCTTTTGTATGGTTTTCATTAGGGACATCTAAGTTTGACTTTGGTCCAAAATCCCTCAAAGATTTTTGTAAAGAGAACGATTCTTTTGATTTCTTGGAATGAAATAAGTGATTTCTATTATGTCTCATCTGTGTTAATCTGTGACTTGGTATTTTTTATTTTGTCTCCACATTTACTTTTCCATCTGTTGTATTCATAAAATTATATAAAATGTTAAATTTTACAGTAATCTTGTATTTTTAAAAAATCATCTTAAGCCCTTGTAACTAATACTTGTGGATTAGGAAAAAAAAATTGAGGCTATAAACATAGGATGATATTCCCATCTATCTTGCCTTAGCCAAGCAAGATCTGAAAATGCTTGAGTAAGATTATTTCATATCTTTTCCTCAACATTTATTTGGCGACCATACTGGGAAGATATTCCATATCTCTCTGGTTGATTTTTATGCTTGATTATCATTGAAAATATTTACATTCTGACATTGATCCTTTGACTATTTCATTTCTTAATGATTGTACCTATTGCAAGGCAGCCCAATATTGATCCTGGTCTTCAAGATCAGACAACATTTCTTTAAACTTGTTTAATACCATCTTAGATACCGCTAATACCTGGGTTGATCTTAATCTCTCATGGGAAGCAATTGAACAAGACATAAGTCTCCAAGAACGTTGGGAAGCTAGGCAAAGACAGCCTAGAAATTAGCCATATCTTTCTTTTTCCTACAGTTTTGATCTTCTTTTCATGTCCTTAGACCCTCGTATATCTAGGAGAAGAAGAGGTTTATCACCGGAAATTAATCATATTGCTGAAATAGGAAGAAGGAACGTTATTTTTTCAACCCAACAAAGTGCTCTAAGGAGAACTTTGTCTGATTCATCTAGTTCATCTTTCTCTCCCTTACCTATCATTCACAAGATGGCATCTAGTGGTGGATATAGTGGAACTAGAGGTGCTTCTTCATCTCAATATTCAGCTTCGTCAGTGATTGGTATCTTATATAGTCACCAAGTCCCTATCCAATCTACTACAAACCCCACCAAAGTCATTAAAAATTATGGGTTTTTTTTAGTTTGAAGAAGATGCTACAACTACCCCGTGGAATGTTTCCTCCCCTCTTAACCTAGCACCTGCTACTCATCCACTTCCTAAATTCAAATAACATCTCCCTAGGTTTTCAGGGAATAACATTGTCACTACGAATGAACACTTGGTAGAATTTTCTAATGCCTGTCACAACATAGGATCCAATGAAAACGATACTTGTGTGCGATTATTTGTGAATTCCCTTGAAGAGAAGGTTGCGGCCGATTTCTTTGATCTCCCTCCAAAGATTTTATCTACTTGGGAGGAGTTAGTATATTGGTTCAAATCTACCTCTAGGAAATCCAAAAGCCCAGCCAACAGTTATGGGAGTATAATAACATCACTTATAAAGATGGTTAGACTATCAAGTCCTTCAACTTATGTTTCACCAAATCATACAACCAAATCCCTGAACTCATTCTCCCTTAGAACTAAGTCGCTTTCATGCATTATTATAATGCATTAACTTCCCCCTACCATCATAGGCTTGAATAAAAGGCCGTTGATAACCTTGGTTCCACTCTGCACACTTGTTTAGAGTATGAAGAACAGCTTGAAAGAACAGGTCTTCCTAAGGGAGACTCAGTTAAGCAAACATACATGTATTCCCTCTTACAGCTTGTACATGACATGAATAATCGAATGATAGCGTATGAGCGGAAAGGAAATGTCTCCTCTCTTACCCCTGTAGCTTCATATTCTTATGCACCCCCTTTTAGAAATCCAAATGAAAATAATTTTCAGCCTAAAGCTATCATACCTCGTAGTTGGTGTAACTTTTGCAAGGAACACCATGAGGAAAGTACATGTGAGGTAAAGAAGAGTGCCAGAGATAAAATCTTTGGTAAGAGACCTGAAACTACTATCATTTTCATAGACTTTGCAGAGCCAGAGGATGTCATGATCATAAATACTAGGAATAAATCATATGCTCCCAAAAGAAAATATGATCCTCCCCGCACTTCTTCTAGCCCAAGATCATCTTCACTAGTTGCTACTGTCCAGGTTCCTAAGGCTCCTGACAATCAAGGAACTACCTCCCCTCTTCCCTCTTCCAAATAAAAAATTCTAAATCATTTGGCCAACATCAAAGCAGATGCTACCCTCCTGGACATGGTTGTCATCCCTGAACAACGGAAGCATCTAAAAAGTTTAATGGAAGGAAAAAATTCCATTGTAGCCAACCTATCAAAAGAGGTAGATGAAGAAGATTTGTCTGTAAATAAAGTAGGTGTACATAACTTTATACACCCTATAAAAATCCCCCCGTTTTATATTTCTGTAAAAATTATGGATAAGATTGCCCATTTTTGTCTCATTGATGGCAGTTTGGGCCCAACTATAATGTCGAAAATTATTATGGAAGAGCTAGGCTTGTCTTGTACAAATGAAAATCCCAGAAGCATGCTCTCTTATAATAGTTTACAACAAACGACCATAGGTGAAATCAAGGACGTGACCTTGGTTTTGTGTGCACATCCTGAAATAAGGACAACTCTTAATATTCAAGTAATAGATATGCCAGTGAGTAATTAATCGATCATATTAAGAAGAGATTGGAAATATCTGACAGGTGGATACCTTTCACTCAACGGGACACACTTATCCGTTCCTCGGAATGGTAAAAACATCATATTCCTAAGAGAAGGGAGAATCTCACCTTACATAGAAAGCATCCCACAACCTAATGTGAATTACATAAAGGAGGACCTAGGAGTGTATTCCATCTTTGCAGATGAGGACAACACTACCTTGGAACAAATCGACTCAGAGGATGGGATGTGGCATGTGCACTTTGATGGTTCATGCTCCAATGAAGGAAACATAGTTGGTATTATATTATACTCTCATGTGGGTAAGATTCATAACTTTTCTTATAGGTTAGAGTTTGCTTGCACAAACAATGTCACTGAATTTGAAGCGTTACCACTAGGCATTGAAAATTCCTATAATCTGGGTTGTGGTCACCTTACAGTTTTTGGGGATTCCAAACTTGTTGTAAACCGTGTACATAAGATATACTCTCCTAGCAACAAGTTAATTAAATGCTATACCCAAACTGTTTGGGCACTTATCTCGAACTTACTATCTTTCAACATCACTCATGTTAAAAGGGAATTGAACTCAATGGCTGATAGGTTAATTGTTTTTGTAGCCTCTCCTACTCGACAACTTCTTCCACAAAGACCTAATTGTACCTTCCAATCTATGTATCGTCTGCACATCCCTAAAAACACAGATTCATGGCATGTCTTTCCTAGTGATGAGAGAATATGTGCTTTCATTTAAAATGAACCTTATAAGCCTAAGGAAATTATATCAATGGAAGATAAAAAAAAAAAATCTAAAGGATTGACTCCTCTGAAAAGTTCATTTTCATCGAGTGATGTAGGCAACAAAGAAAAACATAAAGAAGAGGAGTCAAAAAGGAAAGTGGGTGAAACCATTTCCTTGAACATTGGAACACCCAAGTCTCCAAAGAATGTTAAAATAGGTGCCTAATGTTCTGATGAAGAAAAATCGAAGTCCGCCAAGCTGCTTGGTGAATTTCAAGATGTTTTTGCTTGGTCTTATGAGGGTCTTCGTGGTTTTGATTATGATGTTATACAATATTCCATTCCTATCAAGGAGGGCATAAAACCAGTTAGGCAAAAACAAAGACCCATTAACCATGCACTGGAAGCAACTATTCGAAAGGAGTTGAAAAAACTCTTGAAAGCTGGGATCATTTTCCCGATTAAGTATTCTGAGTGGGTTTTCAATTTGGTTTTTATTCGGAAAACAACTGGTCAAATCAGATTATGCGTAGATTTTCATGCATTGAATAGGGGCAGTATAAAATATCACTTTCCTCTCCCTAATATGGAAATGATTTTGCAGCAAGTTGCAGGGTCATAGATGATGTCCTTACTTGATGGTTTTTTTGGTTACAATCAAATCAAGGTAAAAAGGGCAGATAGATATAAAACCACTTTTACTACTCGTTGGGGCACTTTTTCTTATGAACATATGCCTTTTGGTTTATCGAATGCAGGTGCCACTTTTCAAAGAGTTATGCAAATAGATTTTGACGATTTGATCGGCAAGATTATTCATATCTATCTTGATGACTTAATTGTGTATTCTAAAAATCAATCAGATCATTTTGGTCATCTTAAAAGAGTTCTCATGCGATGCAGGAAATTTGGCATTTCTCTAAATCCTTCTAAGTCTATTTTCGGTGTTACTAAGGGAAATCTCCTTGGACACATTATCTTTGATTCGGGAATAAGCATTCATCCTGAAAGGATTGTTTCAATCCTAAATCTTCCTGCTCCCACTTCCAAGAAGGAGGTTCAAGATTTTATGGGTGTTATTAACTTTTTCCATAGGTTTGTTCATGTTTTTGTTGTGATGGTCAAGCTAATTCATAATCTGCTTAAGCAAGATCGTTCCTTTTCTTGGACAAATGATGTCGAAAATGCTTTTGTAGGGATCAAGAAAGAAATCAGTTCTGCACCAGTTTTGGCAAAGTTGGATTTTGAGAAAGAATTTATGATATATACTAATGCCACAGAGGAATCAGTTTATGCTATCCTCATGCAAGGTGATGACCAAGGTAACGAAAAACCAGTGGCTTACATGAGTCAAATCTTGTCTGATGATGAGTTTAAATATTCTATTATTGAGAAGCATTCTTTCACTCTTGTTAAAGTTGTTGAAAAGTTTCACCACTTCATCTTAGGTAAGCACACATTGGTAAAAGTTCCTTTACCCGCTGTCAAGTTTTTTCTCTCATTGAATTATATTTTAGGGAAGCCTGCACATTAGCTTGCCAAGATCCAGGAGCATGATTTAACTATTGTGACTTCTAACACCATCAAGGGACATGACTTAACCCTTCACTAGCTTCAGGCCCTTCACTTAGCTCAGCATGTTGAATCTAGTGAAGAAATTGATGAACATGATAGCTCTCTATCATCACTGCTTTAGATTGACAATCAAATCCTTCCAGTGTCTGAACATCCTTGGTATAAAAATTTGGTTTACTATTTTCAAAATAAAAGATGTTCAGATAACTTAGACACTCATCAAAGAAGAAAGCTATGTTTTGAATCCCATAGATACGTCATTATAGGACACTTATTGTTCATAAGATATGTCGATGGTATGTTTCTTCATTGTGTAAACAATGAGGAAGCATAGAAATTGTTGCAAGAAACTCATGGTTCTTCAAATTCTGTTATTCATGTAGGAGGTCATTTTTCTGCTAAAACCAATGCTTTTAATATTATCAGAAAAGGATACTATTGGCCTTCAATCTTTCATGATTCTTATGTTTTTTCAATATCTTGTGACAAGTACCAAAAATTTGTCGGGAAAGAACGCCTTTCAGCCATGCCTTCACAACCTGTCCTCCTGGACTTTCCTTTTTCAAAATGGGGTTTGGACTTTATTGGTCCTATTGATCCTCCATCTTCCACAAGACAAGTCTTTATCTTGACAGCTACAGACTATTTTACGAAATGGACTGAAGTTGTCCCGCTTAAACATTCACAGGATGAGCAGGTGATTTATTTCCTTGAAAATAATATTTTTCCATATTTGGTCTTCCTTTGGAAATTATCACAAAAAATGGTCTCGGTTTTATTTTTGTTAAGTTGACCCAATGTTTAGCTAAGTTGGGGGTTAAAAATTTTACTTCATCATCTTATCATCCCCAAGGAAATGGACAGGTCAAGTCTACCAATAAGAATCTGGTAAGAATTATCAAAAGGATAATTGAAGATAAGCCTTGTCAATGGCACACTCTCCTCACTTTCGCCCTTTGGGAAGATCGGACTACCACCAAGGTGAGCACTGGTTGCACTCATTTTCATCTTGTTTATGGTCAAGAATCCATTCTTCCTACTGAGTTGGAACTTTCCTCCTTAAGGTTAATGCTACAAGTTGATAAATTAAATTCTTCTGATGTTTCTCAAAGAATGAATGCACTTTTGGCTTTAGAGGAGCAAAGGCCATTTTCCTTGGAGAATATAAAGAGAAGATAACATAATGTTAAAAAATATTTCTACAAGAGTGTCAAAGTTGTCAAATTTAAATTCAAAGAGAATGTATTGTTGTGGGATTCATCTCATGCTGATAGAGGAAGGAATTCAAAGTTTCAAAAAATATGGTTGGGTCCTTTTAAGATCGCTTTTGTCTTGGGTGCAAATTATTCTATTGTAAAGGACTTACAAGAGCGATTGTTTTCCTACAGCACTAACGATTCCCACTTAAAACATTACGTGGAACCAGCTTGAAGAGTTTAACATTGTTTGGAATCTTTTTGTACATTAGTAGTTTTCATTTATGCTTTTACATTAGTAATTTTTCATTTTTACTTTCACATTAGTAGTTTTCCATTTCTGCTATTACATTTTCTGTCATTTTATTTCTGCTTATTTCAATTTTGTTGTTTCATTTCTGCTATGACATTTCTTGCTTTTTGTTCTTTTCGACTTCATTTTTTGTCAAAATAAAATGTTGGATCAGTTTTGCCACAACGACGCTTCTGCAAAGTATTGTTAATCAATAAAAATCAAGATTACACAGGTGTCATGATGTTCCCCTTGAAGGCATCATTGAAATTATTATCTCCTTTCACTATTGTTTTATGAGATAGTTGGTTTTATCCTGCTTCTGCTTTCCTTTTCTTCATCCATTTCGAGATTCAAAAGAGCAAGTTCAAAAAAAAAAAAAAAATAATCTCCTTAAAGTCAAGAACAATTTTTAGTTGAATGATTATGCTTACAGGGATAAACCCCCTCATACTTAATACTTTCCATGAGTTATTCCCAAATTCCCGGTCATTTTTCCATTAAATTCACTCACTTCCCCCTGTTGCATAATCATTCTGATTTATATCTTCTTGATCTGATGTTACTTGGTCTGCAAAACCAAACATTTTGAGTTCTTAATTTGTTGGAAACATATTTCCCTGTGGAGTCGCCAGTTTGTTGACGATTAAAATCGTAACGATGAAATCTGCCCTCAAAGTATTTCTAAAGCCCTATTATTTAACTATGCTAATAATATAATACTAGTAGGTGGGACCCCTTGTAGACTAGAGGCGCAAGAATAGACATATTATACATGTTTTGTTGTTGTTTTTTATGTTGCCTCCATTGTCTTTGTTCACCTCGGGCACCTTCTGGGGTTGTCTAGTATTAGGTATCAATGAAATTGTTATGGAGGTCGTTAAAAAAAACACTCTATCGTCGAGTCTTTGTCTCGTCCTTGTATGGTTAAATTGTTTGAATAAGAATGAAACAGGCACTCGCACACAGTCGAGGGTTGTCTTCCTATTCGTATGGTTTTGCTCACTGTGTTTTAACCAGTGTGGTCTTGATTGCATATGGAAACACCTGTGTGGTTTTTTCTAAGCCCGATCAAGGTTCTACCAAGTTTAAAAATGATGCATGTGTGTAGTTTGGTTATGTTTGCTTCATATATTATATTGAAATCATCGCTCAGATTACCAATGGTTTTAAAATAAAGTTATACCCACAGAGATAAGGCTTGGGGTTTATGTTTTGGTTGATTGTTGTTTCATTTCAAAATTTTGTGATTAATATGATGAAGACTGTGTATAATCAGACATATTTTGAAGTGTGTTCGTGTTTGAAAAGAGACATGTGTATATTTTAATTGGGCCCGATTGTTGATTGGTAAACAATGGATGTTAATTATTATCTTGGTGCATTATGGATTATCAGGGATAGATGTCGAGCATATTGTTGTGCATTTTTTTTATTATTTAAAAAAAAAAAAAAAGGGATCAGTGTTTTGTTAAACAGGCCTATTGAATGGAAAGTTTTTTTATATATAAGTTATGATTGCACAGACTGTTATGAATTAAGGAATTACGGGAAATTTAATTATTGGAACAACAAGCAGTTTGGTATACAATTGAGAAACAGTGAATGTTGGTACTTTTTGGATTGATTTTAACACAGAATTATGATTATTGATTATTTAATTTGTTTTATGAACAATGTCCATTAAATCCC
>ML792647.1:21026-31565 GCA_009831015.1 Picea engelmannii | reverse complement strand
CTTACCTTAACCTTTGAGTCTTAAACCCTTGATCCTTTTCCTTCAAACCCCAGATTACTAGGGACGTCTCCCTTGGGATTTGCCACCCTGAATAGAAAGAGCTCCCCATCAAGGTGTCAGTGGGTGGGGAATCTCCTGTTATGCCAGTTTGAGCTTTGCTTTCAAGCTACTTAAACCTATCCTACAAACTGAGCGATAATAGGCACCTTGGAATCAACCAAGACTCTGCCATCCCTCATGGAAGGAAATTTTGTAGATAGAAAGGGAAAGGGCTGATAATAAAGTCGTTGAAGAGATGATAAACCAAGTAAAAGAGTTATTGCATGAATTTGTTAAAGACCAAACCCTCACAGATGAAGAGACACTTGAAGAATGTGCTTATGAAGAAAACTTCCAAGAAGATCTTGGTGAAGCTTATCATGTTGAAGAACAAGAGGAGAACACTATGAGTTATGACCCTTTCAAGGATCTTGATGACATCATGTTCCATGATCCTGGAAGTGAAGAGGCCTTAGATGCAGTCGATCAACATATTGTGTCTTTCATGCAGATTGGAAAACGTGGATGGGACATGAGCCTTTTCACCTTTGATGGAGATCCCATTTATGACGTTGAGGGCAGACCTCAAACAAAGGATTCGTCTCCATGCATATTTGACTAAGATGTTGGGGATGGTGACATGATCACATATTTGTTCTATCCATTCGAAGATGACTTGACGCAACATTTTCAAAATGATTTTCAACCACCATACTTAGATTTTGATAGAAACCATGTCATGGCCTACCCAAAGCAATTCAAGGTTCACACTACCAAGCGGAAGTACTTTCATGTTGAAAATTTGGGCATGTATTTGCAAACAAAGAAGAGATATTTCATGAGCCCAACTGAGAAGTCTTCCTCTAAGGTTGTGCCTTACCTCGTTTCCTCTTATTTGGGAAATCGTAGGGTTTTCTTTGGATCTCCTGTCCTTTCTCAGCCTTCAGGGAGCAATGATTTTCTAAGTGAGGATGAAGATGAGCCATCATCTAGTCCACTCCAGAGATGGATAGATTGGACTTGTGGCTATGCTTGCAGGCGGGAGTTCCAGAATGATTGAGATTTTGGTTTCTCTTTTCAGCAGGATTTCCTCCCTCCCACCCACATTCATGAGTTTTATTTTATGATTGATTATATGTCTATTTATGCTCATGATTTCTATGTTCTCGACTTATATTTGTTGTTTCACATGATTAATCACAGGGGGAAATACCTCCGTCCAATGATCAGGGGGTTGCACTGGTTGTACGATTTCACCTAACACCTTCGAGACTTGATCTTCAGGTTCCCAGGACCCTAGGTAAGTAGGTAAGTAGGTAATTCATTTTGATTCCTTGTATTTTCATTATGATTGCTCATAGTAGTTTAGATGCATTTCATTTTCATTTTTCTACTTGCATATTGATTTCATGCTTAATTTAGAAATTAATTTTTGAAAAAATGTCAAATTTTTCTTTTCTAGTTTAGTGGGTTTTGATATGATCATATGAGAACAAGGATGAGTAGGCCATCCTGCACTTGACAGTTTGATGTTTACTTGTAGGGACAGGTCTACCAGGAGATGTTGCGGTTCTCATGCACTCTATGGCGAGCACATGTCCCCAAGTAGGAGCCAAATGTTATCCTCATTTTGTGGATAACTAAGGATATGATGTCTCGAGGCCCTCAAGCTGCAGATATGGAGTGTTGAGAGATTACATGACCAACAGTACCCCTTGCACAGATGGAAAACCCACTCACCACCACATATGGTCAAAGTTTTACAGATGGCATCCACCACACCAGTTGGCTTTCCAAAGGCAGTGGGCCTTGCTCCATGAGGTACAAGTCAATATCGTGGTGAGAATCATTTCAATATCTAATCTATTTTATTATGTTGTATCTTAGATTGCTCTAGATTTCATAATATGTGCTTGGACATTATGTCTTTTTCCCTGCTTCACCTTGGTGGTTGACATTGTGCCCTAGTAAGTGGTCTTCTGTGGGAATGGGTTTGTTGTTGGGAAATCCCTTAATGAGCCATTGTATTGTTCCCGACCATATTTACCATTTTCCATCATTATTCCCCTTTTGCTTCCTTATCTCTTGGGATTTTAGGGTGTATTGACCCAAGAAGGGATTGTCCCTCATTCTATGGGAAGAAGGGGCTAAAGGTCCAGAGGGGTTGGTGTTGGGTAAAAGATAAAAGCCATATATGAACCTTCCAGATTCTTCGCCCAAGGATCACCCAAGAAAGCAATAAAATTCTTATCTTTGAATAAAAGGGGACCCATAATATAACAAAGACTACCTAAAAGGTAGATTGAAGGATAGGAGGTCTCATCACAAGCCGACCTATCACGTCCATGGATATCTAGTGGTATGGCATTGTAATTATCTAGTCACCAAACCAGGGTAGTGACTCTCAGCTGCACGACTGAGAGAAAGGGGATCTCATCACAAACCAACCTTCTCATTTCCATTAGGCATTTGTGGGTGACATCGCCACCATCTGGTCACCACACCAGGGTAGTGACCTTCAACCTCTCCTTGTGCTAAAAAAAAAATAAAGAAAGAAAGATAAAAGGAAAATGATGGGCTTGGAAAAAATGCATTGTGGACGAAGGTACTACACCCCCTCTATAAAGGCACCCATGAATGAGACACTACGACCCCTAGTATGTCATGAGCCCTATTCCCTTTGAGTCTTGACCCCATCCACCTCATACACTCTACATGTCTTAGAGAGGGACCTCTTGGAGGATCTCCTTGACCTAGGGAAAGATCTACCCAATAGGACACCTCATCAACCCTCCCATACTTAAGCTTGACAAGTTGCATAGTGTCTTTGAGTTGTTAATTGTTTGATATAGTAATCTTTGATGCACATTCTTAGATGGATTATTTATTGATTGGATCCACTTATCATGATGTTATGACTTGAGATCCTTGGAGGGTGTGTTCATTTGTCTTTGTAGGACCTAGACGGTGGACAATTTTGGGAGAACAAACCTAGCTTGGGCTTCCATGGGGATACAAGCCCACAGGTTGGATGCCAGGGGCCTGCATGCAAGATGAGAGAGAGTTGACTTGGATGGCCTTGATGATGACTTGGATGACCTAGCCCACCCATTGCTTTCAAAATGATTTTCCGAGGAGGGGAAAAACGTCCCACTTTTGAACATGACATCATGATATTAGGGGCTAGGGCTTGGTGGTGAGGTGCCACTCATTCACACTTGGACGTTTTGAGGAGAAGAGGTTTTTCACCATCATGAGATCACTTAGATGTTTGACACATGGCCTTGGGAGGCCCTTCCATGCTTCTCTAACACCAACGACCTCGTCAAAGTGGCAAAATGTCCCCTAAAGGAGTGACATCATCTTAGATTAGGGTTTAATTTGTGCAAAAGATGAAATTTTAAGTGAATTGTTTAATATGATTGTGTTAAGGGGGAAAGGTTAGGGTTGTTGACCCTTAATTTTGTGTTTTACTCATTTTTTGGACAAGCTATGTTAGCTAATTTTTGTATAAATAGAGATCATAAGATCTCATTTTAAACATAACTCTCCCTTGTGGAGAAGGACTTGGTCTGAAATTTTCGGCCCTCTTGGCCCTTTTCATCTCTTGTGCAAGTGTTATGGTGTATTTTTGTTATTGGTGGTGGAGATGTGATGCGCTAGGCTTGGAGACTCTTTCTTATGCATGTGGATGGACTTAAATTGGAAGATTAGGGTTTGATCTAGCTTTTTGTGGAATTGGTGAGGGAAAATATGCATTAATTGTCTTTTGTCTTGTTTTTGTTTCCATAATTATTGTTAATTAAAACCCTTGAAGGAGTATAAGGGCATACACCCTCCCCAAGGTTTTTATCTTTCTTAAGGAAGGTCATTTTTCAGAAGTTGTCTTGGAGAACTACAAGGGCGTACACCCTCCAAGGTCATCTTGGTTTGTTTTGCAAACCCTAGGAAGTAAAATGGCTTACACCCCTAGGGATTTTGTGGATCAAACATTTTTAATCCAAGTTTTGCTTCTCAAGGTCAAATACATTTTTCAAGTTTGTGCCAAGAGAAGTACAAGGGCGTACACCCTCTTGGCATTTTCCTAGATCGACTTAGCTACACTTGGAAAGTACAAGGGAGTACACCCCCAAGTGTCTAGTCAAGCCATCTTTTTAATTGACCCCACAAACCCAATAGTAAGGCACTAATCATTTTTAAATTTGCATTGGAGATACAAAACTTTTTCCTCGACAAACGTGAAATTTCAACTTTTACAAGCTTTCTCTTTTGGATAGTCACCTTCAGGCCTTGGGGTTTTTTCTTCCCTTAGGGAATCAATTTTATTCCATAAATTCTCATTGCTACACTAACTTGTTTCTACAACCATTAGACTACATAAAATCAATAACCCTAGGTGTTAATATCTCACTAACTAGCCCCTAACTATCCTCCTCGTTTTACCCACTAATTTTACTAACTAGGGTGCATTGTTCAAGCTAATTTTGGGCACTTTTGTATGGTTGATTTGGATGTTGCATGTCATTGAATGCTACAGTCATAAGGCTGATAATTTACTGCAGAAAATCATTTTATAACAGCTTGATTTTATTCAGTCTTAAAGTGTTATGTTCTAGTCACAATTGATTACCAAATTCATTAATGATATTGTCAATTGATCTTGTGTTTTATATTTTAATTTGGATGCTCCATTTTGCTAATATAAACTTCCATCCACTGCTGCAAATTAGGGACAACAAGCTTAACTTTCTAATCCACACTAACACGTAGCATTGCAAGGTGTTTTTCTTGTGTTTCGGGTAGGTACAGGTGCACCAACAACTATCTTTTCACTTGGTATCCATTTACCACTCTTCACTTACCTTTTCCAACCAATCATTTCTTCCATCACTTGACCTTCCGGAGGACTTCTCCTTATACTTCCCTTCTAGTTGTTTTAGTGCAACATGCCCATCCATATGAGACATTTAAATCTCTTACATTTGTTGGAGTCTTGAAAAAAATCCCCAAATCCCTCTCGTCCTCTCACAAGGGGAAGGAAATCTAGTCGATATCAAAGAGAATAGGAGGTAGAATCAAATATCCTCTTGGGTGATAAGTTAACCTTGGATTCTCCCATGTTGAAGGGGGGATAACTCTCCATAAAATCTAATCATGTATTGTTTATGCATTCTATTATGTAATCAATTTGTAATAATTTGTCCTTGTACTCAGGTATATGACAAAAAAAAAATTGTAGGAAAGCTCGGCTTCTACTCCNCCCCCCCCCCCCCCCCCCCCCCCGAAACTATTCAATGGGAGGAGGGAAAAATTGTAAGACGTTATCTACCTCCTAAAGTTTAGTATAATCAAGTTGTCTAGTGTGGTCACAATTTTTTTAATACAAACTATAACCGTTTCAATGGGAAAAAAAACAATATCTGTCAAGTAACATAAAGCATTTTGATTTCAACCATATAGAAAATTTAGTATTGGATACACTCTATCCTCTCACTCAAGGTACTTAATACGATGAATGTAAAAATTATAACTTATTTATCATTGATTCAATCTATGTTTTCTATTAATTCTTGCTATCAATAAAATCAACATTTAACTGGCTATCTTCTTTATTAAGTCAAATGGATTCACTATAATATGATTAAAATTTATTTCAAACTATTCCTTGTTTTTTCGATAACATTAATGCACAATTAATCTCCTTTACCTTTAACATCTTCAAACAAAAGTATATAAAATTGTTTATATTTCAGTCTAGAAATGTATGTCTCAATTTCCTTTACATACTTCGACCAACCTATTTTCATTGAGCATTTTTTCGTTCTATGGTTTTATGCTATTTATACATTCTTTAATTTTAAATTTTCAATCCAGCATTAAAATAGATACTCATTATGCAAATGTATCCATACTTTTTAGCACTCTAGCTCAAGATTCCACAGCTGAATTTGCTTTATTTCTTGACAAAATATTAAAATTACCCTGTTCCTGGCCTAATTTCTGCATATTTATATAGTAATTTATGGTTGGCAGCATCCTTTGTTTTGGCTTTTTTTTTTCCATGTAAACTATTTTTTGGAGGATCCAACAAAATCGGTAGATTACTCATGACTTCCTCACTCTTCCCGCAACATTAATAAAGAGCATCTTAGTGATATAAGTTGACTGTCACAAGGGAATAATTGTTCAAGCTTAAAAAAAAAGGCACAACTATATGTAGAATTTCAAAGTAAAAGCTGGCTTAAAGACTAAGGAAAAAAGTCAACACCAAATCAATTCGCCAATTTCAAGGTAAAAGCTGGCTTAAAGACTAAGGAAAAAAGTCAACACCAAATCAATTGACCAAGTGGACTCAAAAGATAAAGGTAAATGTGCGTTGAGATGTATATCAAACCTTCTTTTGGAGCTTTTCCCTTAACAAAATTGAAAAAATTAACAGTAAGGGATAAACGAATAAAATCTTTTGATACCACTCGAACCAATCTGAAGATTGCTTCATCTTAAATATAAGGTAAGAGAAACCACAAAAGATCAATTCCATGAAGAATGTCTCAAGAACAAAATATTGCTTAATAAGTGATGGATGGTTATCAGAACATATATGAGGTGTGTTTATAACTTTATATTGTTATCATTATCTCTTCGTTTATTAGTTATTCTTTCCCAACACATCATTTAATATTAATTACTTGGGAACATTATTTAACACCATATGAACACTATTTAACCTTGTTAAGCTTTATATGTAGGTATATTATAGGTGGCATACTTTATAGCTATCTTATTTATTGCTAGGTTTCTTTGTTTCATCTCTTTGATGATTGTCCTCTTTTGGCCAATGCACCAAGATTGTACTAATTGGCACAATAATTCTATAATCACATTTATCATTGGAATACTCCTCTTGGATATGATCTTGTGGTCTAATGGGCAAAGTGGAGGATTTTCCAAGTACAAGTCTCAAGTTCAATCCTCGCTAGCCACAGTAGCACTCTTGCAGTAACCGAACCAGGTCGGCTATATTTGGGTCTCATATCTAGGAGGACAGTAGTAATTACCTAGGCTAGCTACTGTTA
Organism: Picea engelmannii; assembly: GCA_009831015.1. Classification (NCBI taxonomy): domain Eukaryota; kingdom Viridiplantae; phylum Streptophyta; class Pinopsida; order Pinales; family Pinaceae; genus Picea; species Picea engelmannii. The sequence continues at coordinate 24,450 of ML792647.1, read as the reverse complement.
GGATGTTTGTGCTTGGGTGTCTACCATTTTCTATTCAGCTACTTATCCAGGCTAGCTACTGTTACGATGTTTGTGCTTGGCTGTCTACCATTGTCTATTCATCTACTGGATATTGTTGTAATCGCACGTAGTGATGCCTACTGGAAACTTCTTGTAATTTCTTTAATTCTGTAGTTAATCTTGAAGTTTAGTTGTGTAAGTACTATGTTCAAACTTTTATCCATTTCAAAATTGAGCACATCATTCTAGTAAACAATCCATTGAAGGTTTTTCCTCTAAGATATACCAAGAAAAAATAAGCAGGGCTGGCTAAATTAGTCTACATTAACAAATGCATACCTCAATGTGCAAATAATTACTTTTATAAATATGTTGCTACAATCACAAGCTTTTTTCCAGTTTCTTGGTTATGACTTTGGAATACACTCTTAAATTGTAACGACCAAAAGCTTTACTCTAATGTACATAACCCATTTCAGCTTTGCCTCTGCTGGGATGGGAGAACTCCAGGAGCAAGATGCCAATCAAAAGGTAATCCCACAGGTTGCACAGATTCTCCCAAAACTTCATTCTTCTTACTAGAGCCACTACTTAAATAACCACCCCAGAAGTACTGTACAAGAAGCCTACAAAGAAACAACAGCAGAAAGTCAGGAAACTCTGAAATGCATCTCCAACCTGTATAACCGCAAGTCAGCGCTACAATCCAACTACACTACTTGCATCTTTTAGAACATATGAAGAAGTAAAAGCTGATTCTAGGATATCTTTTCTCGACGATTCTCAAAGAGTTGCTCAATGTCAGTAGGAACTCTGGAAAAATTAAATACCAAACTCTCTATAAATGAGCTAAACATAAGAAATTTGAACCATAATTATATAGTTGGAAAGGTAGATAAGAAAAAATGAAACAGAAATATCAAATTTGTAAGACGAAAGAACGGAGACAGTATTTCCATGTGAACATTATCCAACAGGATTGAATATCTATTTATAGCATTTTTTATATGCAATGATGCCCTCCTTGTACACAAGATAACCATGCAGCATGACACTTGTAATCTATGTTATGAATAGACAGAGGGTTCAAAGGATAAGAAACAGAACCCCTTACCCCCCAACCCCCACCCAACGTATATTATTGACTGAATATGGCATAAACAACTTGGTTCATAAACTGAATATCCAAAATAAATAGGATACCATAAAAGAATCCATACATATTAAAATAATATGTTTAATGTGTAATATGAGAGATTGATGATGATATAATGTCATGTGACAGTGTACTTATAACATTGACTTCCACAATGGTTTATAGTTCATATCTCTTCATTGGGTCATGTCCCTTAGAATGTGGCACTTCATCTATTATTCTTATTATTATTATGTGTGTGTGTTCACTACATTGCCTATCCTTTCAAGATGCTTTGTCCTCTAAGCATAAAAAAGTTACATCTTTGTTCTGGCTTCTAATTCCTTCTCATGATTCTTTATTCTTGGGTTGGTCATGGTTGAGGACATGAGATGATATGATCTTTGAAGAATTGAGCAGAATTGTCGAACTGTGGAAGAGCCTAACCACCCTAATTCAATCTTTTCTGGATTTGTGTGGTAGCAACTATTGTTTTGAGGTCGAATTGTATCAGAATTAATATTCTTTGAAATATGGTTTGAATATGTCGTTGCTCTTAGCAACGTTGATACACAAATTGATTAAAATATCAACTCTTGTGATTTAGATGAAGGTAAGGTGTCCTTGTAGCATGATTTTCCCTTATCATACTTGGAGTGTTTTCCTGATTCACTTTTGGTATTATGTCTTCTTCATATGCTTGTGTCACTCTGTTGATCATTGAATATTTATTAGTACGGACCCTTGAATTTTCCATCGTTTGTACTTTGACATCTAAAATTATCCTTCAACTAAATTTGCATTTTTCTGAGTTGTGAAGTTGATTGGATCTATGTTGGTTCCCTTCTCTACAACTAAGATTTTTCTACATTATAGGATCCATCGGCCTAGGGTAATGGATTCACAGATCCCTGGATCACATCCAAATCCCCCTAGATAAAATGAAACGTATCTAGCTATGATTCCCTCCATCACGTGCGTATCTATACCGCTTAAATGGCAATGGTGGTCTAGGCAACTGGATGATTTTCCGATAGCCCCTAGGGATTTGTCTAAGTCGATAATCGTTGAAATGGCCATGCCATTTAAAGGTGTCAAGATCATTGACCAACAAAAATGCGCAATTCTCCTGCACAATCATTAATGCGGCCTTGTTGTCGGGATCGAGGGAAGGCATTGCAGATGGCGAATGAGGGGAAGACGACGCGATGGGGAAGAGATTGCAAACGTGTGAATGGGAAGAGATTGCAGTCGAGAGTCAGGAAATTGAAATGAAGATTTAGTTTTAAATTTTTAATATATATTATCTTTTTAATATATTTTAGTGTATAGACGTTTAATATATTAATCTTATAATATATAAGTTAACGACGAGGCTCAGGACTCCCACCCAGAACAAGATGCCAAGTGTCGGCTCCACCGACCACCAACAACACTTCCTCCCTCCACCTGGCCTCTGCATGATGAAATATTTATGCAATGATCCTCCAGCGCATACGTCCCTGACTCCAAACAGCATTGATCGTTTCGTTTCTCCCCGATGAGCTTCTCAGGTACGTCAACGGGTTCCTAACCAGAACCCCCTTTGTATCAGTCACCTTGGCTTCATAATGGCCTCAGCCATCACTCATTTGCATGGTCTTAACTTCGGCCCGCTCACCGCACCCCTCCTCCACTTGGCCTATTCATGATGAAACATTTATGCAATGATCCTCCGGCCCATACGTCCCCACCTCCAAACAACATTGATCAGTTCGTCCCTCCCCAATGAGCTTCTCAGGTACGTCGACGGGTTCCTAACTAGAAACCCCTTTGTATCAGTGACCTTGGTTTCATAATGGCCTCAACCATCACTCATTTGCATGGTCTTAACTTCGGCCCGCTCACTGCACTCTTTGATATGATCTCCCACACGATGGACACCATAGCTATTTCTTACCACCTCTGGGTTTGGTCAGACCACATTTCCTTCCAGCTTCACATTTATTCTCACCTGGTTCTGTACGCCCACACTCATACTCTCCCCATGCCCCTCTGTTAAGGTTTAAGCTATTATTAGAGTTCTTTGCATTTCACTAGATAACAATAGCATAAGATAGGATCACTGAGAAATACACAATCACAAGAGACACGTCATTTATCCTGGGAAACCCTCATGGGGGAGAAAACCTAGCAAAAAATTCCTTATTATAGATAGCCAATACAATGCCAAGAGATAACTCAAACAAATACAGAAATTCCTCTCCCAAGAATGTGCCTCTCTCTCTCTCTCTCTCTCTCTCTCTCTCT
>ML792646.1:150305-201689 GCA_009831015.1 Picea engelmannii | reverse complement strand
CATAACAAACAACTAGTTAATGTAAGAATATTAATCGTAAAAAATGCATTCTTATTTTACACATTAATTAACACTAAAAAAAAATATAAAAAAATCAACATTTATGTACAGTATGAGATGAAACATATTACATACCTTAGTATATGTGTCATACAAGTGTTCGACAAATTATTCATAACCTTTAAGTTCACCAACAACAATGTAGTGGAGAGAAGATTTGCTCTTGATCCTTCATAAAATCATTTATTTGCCTTTTCTAATAGAGGTTCATCATAAATACTAGCATTTTCCCCATCCTCATCCAGCTGCGAAAACAAATCTTGGATCATTTGATTTGTCCCATCATCTTCTTCCATGGGATCATTAACTTGATTTGTCCCATCATCTTCTTCCATGAGATCCTCATTTGCTTGGTCATGATGATGTTCTTCAGCTTGTACAACATCATTTCTACTAATACTTGGTGCAATATTCTGCGTAAAGTTAGAGGGAAACTCTAACTTTATAATTACAAACAATAATTTCAAACAATATAACAAACATTCAAACAATATATATACATATATATAATTTTATATAAAATTGACAAAATAAAAAAAGATAATAAATATATAGATAATTACCATGGTACGATATTCATTCGATCTGCCATCAATGTGACCATATTTTCTACAATGTTTTGTAGTTGTTGCTTTTAAAATTCTTATGGGATATCTGAGGCAACATTTTTTACAAGGGAAATAACATCTACCATCACCCTTTTCACCCGCTTTACTTTTTTCCCCACCTCTAACAACATTCTGTGACATTTTTCTGCACAAAAATACCCTTTTCGGAACTGTCGTTGTTATAGCAAGATTGTCGCAACATCTTCAAATCGTCAAATATTTATAGGCCAATTTTAGGTCACGCTCGTCGCAATTGTGATGATAGTGACCTAAATATATATATATATATATATATATATATATATATATATTTTACAGTTATTTATTTTAGGTCATTTTCAACGGTAAAGTTTGACTAAATTATTATGGTCAACTATCATCGCTTATGTGACGACCAATCTAAAGTTGTCTCTTATGAGACGAACATTGACCATTACAGTTCAGTCAAACTGTAGGCGTCGAAATTGCGATGAACATGGGGTAGATTTAGAAAAAAAAAACTTTTTCTCTTGCATGTTGCGACGAAAGAGTACTTTCGTCGCAAAGTTTTCAATATGTAGTAGTGAAAAATGCTTCTGCATTACTTCCACTATCTTTTGTACACCAAAATGTTTCTCTTCCTGAATGTAATGAGATTTTCGGATCAAATTTGCACGCTCACTTGAAGGAACACAAAGGTGGCTCAGATGGCACAATAACCCATCCTGGAGATGAAAGTTGGTAAAAAAAAAATCCTGCCCTCAATGTCTGACAGGCAGTAGCAAAGTCAGATTCATTATTGTATAATTGTGGCCATCCAAATGTCTTATGTCCATATGAGTTGAGAACTATGGTTAGCGTTTCCATTGAGGGTCGACTGAGGAAATCTGTGAAATTGTTGGTGCTACCCCTTTTTATTTGATATTCAAGTGGAATTGATGTAGGTATGTGGACCACTTCTGATGGCGGTAATTTTGTAACTTTACTTATGTCTGAATAGATTGCAGAGGCCTATGATCAATGTGGATGATTGTTTCCTTCCCCAAAATGTAATGCTTCCACTGTCGACATGAATGCACAATGGAGTACATCTCTTTTTCATAGGTGGGGTATCTTCGAAAAACATCAGAGAGATTTTCACCATGATAGGTTAATAAATTCCCATGTTGAGTGAGGACTGCACTATGAGGAATCTATCTCAGTATCAAATGGTTGTTGTAGGTATGGTAGAATGAAGAATGGTGTGGAGTAGAGGCATAATTTCAGATCGTCGAATGATTTGTGTTGGGGCACGAAACAAAAAAACTTGGCCTTCTTGCCACCCTTGGTCACTTGGCTTAGGGACCAAGCGAAATGAGAGAACCCCAACACAAACTACCGATAAAAGTTAGCAAGGCCCAAGAATTTGTAGATCTTGGTTTTTTTTTCAGGGCCGACCAATCGCACATGACTTGGATCTTGGCTAGATCCACATGTACACCATGTGCATCCATGATGTATCCCAAATATTGGATTCTCTACATGCCGAAGGAAAACTTCTCCAAGTCGGCATATAACTTGTGTTAATGCAGGGTACCCAATACCTGCTGAATATTCTCCAAATGTTCCTCCTAAGTTTTGTTGAAGATGAGGATGTGATCCAAATATACAACAACAAAGGAGTTTATGAATGGTCATAATATATCATCCATCATTCACATGAATGTGGTTGGGGAATTAGTCAATTCAAAAGGCACGACCAACCACTCAAAGAGGCCTTCTTTGGACTTGAAGTACGTATTCCACACATCGATTTTCTCAATCGACACCTGGTGGTAACTTGACTTCAGAGCAATTTTACTGAAACATTTAGCTCCCTTGAGTTGATTGAGAAGATCATCGATCCAGGGAATTAGGTACCAGTTCTTGTCTATGATATTGTTTAGGGATTTGTAATGAATACAAAGTCACCATGTTTTGTCCTTCTTCTATATTAGAACAATTGGGCTCTCGCAAGGTGAGGAGTTGGGTTTGATGTGGGCGTTTGATTTCTTCATTCTCTAGAATAGAACGTCTATATACATGGCCGCTAGGTGGAGGAGCACCAGGTGTCATATCAATTAGGTGCTTTACTTGACATCGCACAAGCACCCTAATAGGCGAGGTGAATATGTCTCTGTACTCCTCGACTATTACATCCACTTATTGCTGATGGAAAGAGAGAACCCGTGCATATGTTTTGGCAGTTGCAGTGACCTTTCGGTCACCTTCCTATTAAACCATACAAAGGACAAATATAATGGTCTGAGAAATCAACTTTCTTCATTGCTTCATAGAGTTCAAAGAGACCACAATATTTGGGATTGCCTCCGGTACCCTGTAGAGTTGATCTCCCAAAGTAATACTAACACTACGAGGCTAGATTCATAAACAAAATTACATTTCCACATGTATGGTTGTCCTAGAAAAATATCACAAAATTCAAGTGGGGAAATATCACACAATACCTCATCTTTGAAGGGTTTGATGTTGTAGTACAATCGACATTGTTGGCTAACGTAGATGTCCCATCCCTAGATGATCCAATTGATGGTGTATGACTAGGGATGTGGTGTCGTTTTCAAGTTCAAACTCTTGACAACCTATGATAAGATAAGGTTCTTCTGGATACCTCTGTCAACAATGAAATGGAGTGGGGTTCCCTTCACCCACATATGTGAGTGGAAAAGATGCTCCCCTTCTTCAGGCTCCTTCAGTTCCTTTGGATGGACTTTTGTGGTAGTGATGGTGACACTAGGTTATACATCAATGATACATCTTCCCTTTTCTGGCTCAGAATTAGAGTCTGATTCAACATCCAACCCTAGGGATTTCGTCTCAGCCAACAACGACTATTTGGAGCAACACTCATTAGTATTGTGCCAAGGGATTTTGTGGAACTCACACCATTTTATAGTGTCCTTCTTCAACTTCCCATTACCCTTCTTTGTTGGGGGATTGGGATGGTTATCCTAGGGTTGGCTATCCTTGCTCTATACTTTGGTCTAGGAGTTAGGCCCCCCCTTACCATACTTTGGTTGTTTCGGATTTGCAGATCTGAACTCCCTTTTGTTCTACTGCTTGATTTTGATAGCATATTGATAAATGACTCCCAAGGAAGAGATTTCCAGAAACTCCATTTCAATTTGGATGTATTGATGTAGATCCCCATGGTATTTTAGGACCATATGTCGCTCAGAGTATTTTATACCCATCTTGGTGCGCAAGGTATGGAAATTATTTGTGAACTCCAACACCATTTGGCCCCTCTCTTCGCACAGTGTGGTCCATCTCGTGTACTGGTCATCATAAACTTCAATAGGGTAATATTTTCCTTAAGGGCATCAACAAAATCCTCCCAAGTGGGTCTTGGCCAAAAATTCTAGACTCATCCTCGACATGTTGCTCACAGTAAGTATCCTACCAATCTCTTGTTAGAAAAATAGGATCACAAAGCAATAAAATAAAAACAAATGCAGAAATAAAACACATAATATAGACAATACAATAGAGACACAAATATACGTGGTTCACCCAATGTGGGCTATGTCCAATAGATAAATTGTCAGATCCTTCATTTTTATTATCCAACAAATGAAGAGATACAACCTACAACACACCCACTGTAACTTCCTCTTCTTTCTCTCACAATATCCTATTTCAGAATACAATATTCATAATGATACATAGATGCAATACATTTCCCTCATAAAAGAGGGTTTCCTTCTAGGGAAAAAATCCCTAATATAACTTCTATCGTAAGATCTGCTACCTTATAATGAATGGTCCAAATTTACTATGAAATTACAATATACATTTACAAGGAATTTTTCCTTCGAGGGCTTCTCCCCCAAACCCCCATCAGGGAACATTGTCCCCCGAACCCCCACTGGAGACTCGCTTTCCCCCAGACCCCCCGGTCGGGGGGATCATCCCCCTGGACCCCATGGGGGGGAAATCATCCCCTACAACTCCCCCACGTGGAGGGGTGTATAGTCTTCCAAGTTGTAAAGTATTCATGGGGTATAAACACCACTGAAAACAAAAACCTATGAATTAGGAAGATAATCAGGCTCCACAAACAACAATCTCCCACTTGGAGACTAATCTAAAGAAATCCATCGTTGTTGTATCTACTGGAATATGATCCTTCTTGGAACTGGAAAATTTCTCATCTTCACCTTCATGCTTGAAGACCAACTGAAACTAAGTAGGAACTCAGTTTCTCCCTGGTTACACTTTTTGTTAACATGTCTGTAGGATTGTGGCTAGTGTGTATCTTTTCCAACTTCAAATGTCCATCTTCCAAGATGGATCGTATGAAATGGTAAATGAGTTGTATATTCTTAGTATTCAAATGGAAGGATGATTCTTTGCAAGATGAATGACACTCTCTATGTCATAGTACAACCTTCTATTCTCTTACTTCTTTCCCATTTCCTCCATAAATCTCTATAACCAAATCATCTCTTTACTAGCCTCTTTAGCAACACCATATTCTGCCTCTTTTGTTGAAAGTGCAACAACCTTTTGCAGTTTTGAAATCCAACTTACTACTATTCCAACTACAGTAAAAACATACCCTATGGTGCTCCTCCTACTATCTTTATCACTTTCCATATCTGAATGAACATATCCCTATAGAACAATGTCTGAACCTCCAAAACATAATGCACGAGTAGCAGTACCTTTCAAATACTTGAGAATCAACTTTACTACCTCCCAATGTTCTTTACCTGTATTGTTCATATACCTACTCACAAATCCCACTTCATGTGCAATATCTGGTCTTGTGCAAACCATCGCATACATCAAGTTGCCAACTACTAATGAATAAGGGACCCTGGACATGTATTCTATCTCCTCATGTTTCTTGGGACACATTTTATTGGTTAATTTGAAATTGCTGGCCAAAGGTGTACTAATTGGTTTTTCATTATGCATTCTAAACCTCTCCAACACCTTCTTTATGTACTCACCCCGAGACAATGTCAATTTGTGATTTTTCTCGTCTCTTCTTATTCTCATGCCAAGGATTTTATTTGCAGCACCCAAATCCTTCATCGCAAATGAATTAGATAATTTATTATTGAGCACATTTATATCCTACATATTAGAACCTACAACAAGCATGTCATCTACATACAATAGAAAGATAATATAGCTTCCATTTTCTATCCTTTTAAAATAAACACAATGATCAGAATGACATCTACTATAACCTTATTCTGTCATAAACCTGTCAAACTTCAAATACCACTTCCTTGGATCTTTCTTTATGACATACAATCTCTTCTTCAACTTACATACCAAATTTTCCTTCCCTTTTACCTCATACGCCTGTGGCTGCTTCATATAAATCTCTTCCTCCAAATCCCCATGGAAAAAAGCTATTTTTACGTCTAACTATTCAAGATGAAAATATTTTACTACCACAAGACTTAAAATAGTCCTAATTGAAGTCATTTTAACATCAGGAGAAAATATTTCATCAAAATCTATACATTTGTTTTGTGCAAACCCCTTTACAACAAGTCTATACTTGTACCATTTTTTGCCTCCATCTTCTTCCTTCAACTTGTAAACCCATTTATTCTGCAATGTTATTTTTCCCATAGGAAACTAAACCAAATCCCAAGTCTGGTTATTTTCTAGGGAATCCATTTCTTCTTTCATGCCTTGCTCCCGCTTCTTTTTAGTGTCTACCTGCATTGCCTCTTCATAACATTTTGGTTCACCAAAATAAATCAACAATAAATAACACAATGAAGGAGAGTATCATTGAGGGGGTCTACTTAACCTGGCATATCTTCTAACAACACTTGCAGGAGTTTTAGGTACCTGTTGGTTTTGTTGTTGTACAATTTGATTTTCTCGTACATTTGGAATTTCGTTTTTAGTGATCTCATCAAGCACTATGTATTATGGTTTTTCTTTTTCTTGTTTCTTTCCCTACAACTGATCTTTGTACATGACCTTCTCATTGAATATGACATCTCTACTCCTAATGATTTTGTGATTTTCATAATCCCATAAGCAATAAGGTACACTTCTTGGATTTTTTTCTCAAGCTTTGTTCTATTTTCTTTATCAATATGGACAAATGTTTCACAACCGGAAGTCTTCAAAAAATAATAGTTTACCTTTTTACCTTTCCATGCCTCCTCTATAATTCCACCAACTTCAAGGTCTTCTGTTTATTAATTAAACAACAATATCTACAACATATGCCCATAACTGTAAGGGAAAATCAACATGCAATCTCATACTCCTTGCACGCTCCATGATTGTCCTGTTCATCCTTTCTGACACACCTTTTTCTTGTGGTGTTCCTGGAATTGTCTTCTCTCTATGAATCCCATGGTATGAACACTAATTATCAAACTCCTTGCTGCAATATTCACCTCCATTTTCTGATATGAGACACTTCAACCTTTTTCCTGTCTCATTCTCAACCAAAGCTTTCCATTTATTAAAAGTATCAAAAACATCATATTTTTGTCGAATGCAATAAACCTAAGTTTTTCTAGTTCCATCATCAATAAAAGTAACATAATAATGAGAGCCACCAAGAGATGATACTTGAGTTGGTCCCCATACATCTATATGCACAAGATCTAACCTTTCACTCTTCTTTTCTTTTATGAATCTGAGAAATTTGACTCTCTTCTGTTTTCCATAAACACAATGCTCACAGAAATCCAACTCAATTTGTTTAAGATATGGAAACAAATTTATTTTTTGAAGTATCTACATCCCCTTCCCACTCATGTGTCCAAGCCTATGATTCCACAGTGCTAGATCCAATCCTGTAGAAGATAAAGAGATAGAATAGTCAATATTACCAGTACATAAATACAATGTACCTACCTTCTCTCCTTTTGCTATCACTAGTGATCCTTTGGTGACCTTCCACACCTTATCTATAAATATGGATATACAACCTTCAATTGAAAACTGCCTTGTTGAAATTATATTTTTCCTTATATCTGGAACATGTCTTACCTCTTTCAACAACCATTGGTTTCCATTCATTTTCTTTATTTTTCCCTTTCCCATTCCAAATATTTGCATGGTGCATCATCACCCAAATGAACCTGTCCAAAATAACTTGAACTTAATCTAGAAAATGTTACCTATGGGGTGTGGCATGAAATGAAGCCCCTGAATATACTACCTAAGACTCAGAAAAATTATGTATAGAAAGAATCAAAGCATCTTGTAACACATCACCTATTACATTTGCTTCCTGATTTTTCTACTTCTTTCCATCTCTTTGTTTCTTTGGAGCTCTGCAGTATTTCTTCAGATGTCATTTCTTCCCACAATTATAGCACTCTATCTTTCCCAGTTTGGATTTGGATCTTCCCTTCCTAGAATTATCGTGGTTCCCTGAGCCCTTTCCTCTATCCTTTTGTCTTCCCTTGTTCTCCATGTTTATCGCATTACTTGATGTCTCACTTGTGATTTTTTGTCGCATTTCCTCCCTAAGGATAACATCAACAACATCATCAAATTTTAAAGTGTTTGAACCACAAACAAAGTTACTTACATCCATGACCAAGCCATTCCAACTTTTTAGCAATGAGCACAATATTAGAAGAGCCCTGACCTCATCATTAATGTCCACCTTTACAAAACTTAGTTGATCAGTAATCGTATTAAATTCATTTAAGTGATCTGCAACAAACCCACCTTATGACATCTTCATATTAAATAACATCTTCACTAGAAATACCTTATTGGATGCCGAGGTTTTTTCATACATTTTATCCAATGAATCCATCAACCCCTTCATTTTCTTTTCTTTCGAAATATTGAAAGCCATCGACGCTGCCAGACTTAGCCATATTGTTCCGATTGCTTTTCCATCAAGAATGTCCCATTCTTCTTCCTTAATGGTCGTCAAATTATTTGCTATTCCAACCAATGTTAGGAATATATCCTTTTGATATAAATAATCTTCCATATGCATATTCCATAACTGGTAGTTTTGGCTGTTAAATTTCTCGACCCTAAAATTTCCATCTTCCGCCATTGCTCCCACTCGAACCAGGAACCCTCTTTTCCTACAAGTTACCTTTTTCTCTGATACCAGTTTTTAGAAGAAAAGGATCATGGAGAAATAAAATAAAAATATGGAAATAAAACACAAAAGATACAAAATACAATAGAGACACGGATATACATGGTTCACCTAGTGTGGGATACGTCCACCAGAGAAATTTCTAGTTCCTTCCTTTTTGTTATCCAACAAATGAAGGGATATAACCTACAACACACCCATTGTAACTTCCTCTTCATTCTCTCACAGTATCCTATCTTAGAATACAATATTCACAATGATACATAGCCACAATACATTTCCCTCATAAAATAAGGTTTCCTTCTAGCGAAAAAAACCCTAACATAACTTCTACCATTAGATCTGCGATCTTATAACGAATGGTTCATATTTAATATGAAATCAAAATATACATTTACAAGGAAATGTTTCCTTCGAGGGCTTATCCCCCAAACCCCCATCGTGGAACATTGTCCCCCTAACACCCACTTTCCCCCAGATCCGCAAGGGGGCAATCCCCCCCTACAACTCCCCTGCGTGGATGGTGTTAGCACTAGAAGTCGCACCTAGATTGTTGTAGGTGTAAGGCTAGTACCCATAGGAATATAAATGGATTAAACTGGTTTTATTAGGTGGATCAACAAGACTGGGAAATAAAAGGAGAGGGCAACAAAATGTCTGCAAAGGCATTCCATTGGGCATGGAGTCATAACATCCTATAGATCAAAGACAATCAAACTGTATATCAAACAAAAGGGTTATATAATGATGAATAGAATCATAGTGAATATGAAAAAAGGAAGAACATCCATTGTACATAGATACTTTTTCTAACATATTAAATATTTCTTAAACAATGAACAATGATTTAATGGGTAAGCTACAACAAATCCTTTGTTGTTCATGAATCCATAAATCAATGGAAACTATGATCCTTAGAACCTGCAATATATTCAAGCAATAAGATAACAAATAAATGGGAAAACAAATAAAACAACATGATAACATCTCTGATGAATATTTAATGGCATAAAATGTCATTACAAATAGGCCCTCAGGCTTACAAATGAGCATCTAAAATTGCTCGTCCATCTCTCTCCTCTCTTGGCTCATGAATCCAACCCTTTCCTTCTCAAAATAAATTTCATTTATATTGAATGATCTCTATATACCCTAAGGAGGTCGAATCCAAGGAGATACATAGGATCCTCCTCCATTTAGGAGTCTTGTTACAAAATATTCCAACCAAAACCTAACAAATTCCTATTTTTCGGGATCTTTCCTATTGTGATAAATGCCTTTTGAAACAGGTCATTCTGCTTGATCTGGAGATGGAACACATGTCCCTCATGTCCAAATAACTCCTAGGATACCATTCAAACCTTCCCTGATAGCTGGAAGCCCTCCCATAGCTCTAATGTTTTAGACTATTAGAGTTCGCAATGCCTGTGACAACATGCACTACGAACTTTCCTGTAGGTGATGTTTTTATCTTTTCTCCAAAAATACGAAGTGGGTCAGGGTGAATTTTTTTCAGCAAGTCAAAAACACCATGTTCAAATTTCATAGGAAACCAGATTGGAATTCAAAAGTTATGATCAAAACAATCCTTTGTTGTGTGCTAAATGCTTACAAATTGTCATAATTACTAGTTTGCAGCGCCAACGCTGCAAACTTTCCTGTAGCATCTTGTTTCACTTTACCAAAGTGGTTAATCATCCCAAAAACTATATCAAGTATCCAAAAGTTTTGTAAGCTTTATGATGGTAATAATATGATTAAAATACAATGCCCAAATGATAATCATGGTTGGAGAAACATGGTAATCACACAAAAATGTGTCTAAGGTATAAAACATGAACTTGACAAAATTTGGTGTAGGATTTGAAGGCTGAACATATTTATTTATTGATTCTAGAGCTCCTCCTAGTATCATCCTTGGCCAACACATATAATCATTTCTTGGCTTCTTTCTGCCATTTGTTAAGACAATTGGTGTGTGAAAGTGACCTCTATGTCAAAACAAGGTTTTTGTTAATGAAAATATCAGTTAACAACATGTGAAATCTTAAAAACTGGTTTACATTTGATCAACCACATATTTCAAGTGTGAGAGGGGTGTATATTCATTCTTTAAAAGTTGATTTTGTAAAGATGCAAGAAACAAAAGCTTCAACAATGCTGGAACAGAGGGTTCACAATGCCCTATTCACAATGCCTAGTTTATCCAGTTCACAACGCTGGGTGAAATTGATGGGAGTAGGTAAATTATGAGGAGCAGGGAAGATGAAAGAGGTCAAGAGGTGGCCTGGTGTAGTGGGCATGGTTAAAAATATATTTTAGGTGAACTTTTCAAACTAGTAGCAAGAAAGTTGACAATTCACAGCGCCAACAAATACATCAGTAAAAGGACCTCCTCTCAATCTTCAAATAACATGAAATCTCTCATGGAGCACTTGGTGGACTTGGGCTTGATGTTGATGTCTTTGATTTTTCATAGGGATGTTTGAAATCTATCCAAACTCCAAATCTCCTCTTCAACTAGTTCAAAATTCCTAGCTCAAACACAATTTTCACACTTGGAGGAAGCTGTTAGAAACTTTTATGACACAATCCCTGAGAATTTGTTTAAAATACAATCTCTGAAAACAATACGATCTTATTTTTCATGATTCTTTAACTGTAATAATAACAATTGAATGCGTGAGGTACTTATGAGTACTCTGTGAACTCTCGTAATGAGTTGGTAGCAAATACAACTGTCTTTAACTTGACATTTAAATAAATGGATGATGACAAAGATAACATTTTGTACAATTGAGAGGTGACATGTCATGGTAATGATGTAAGGATAAAAGGTGTGACTAAAAACCAAAACCAAAGTGATTCTTTTTTACCCCTACAATTCTATGTGCTAACATCTGGCTCCACAGGGGATGACATGCTCCTTGTGAGGTTCCAATAACATGTAGTTCCAGTGCCTTATCCATTCCATCTGTGTCCACAAAACTTGTATGCCTGAGAGAACATCCACTCCTTATTGAAAACTGAGAACATTCAAACACTAGAAACAAAAACCACTGCAAACCAAATGAAAAATGAGGGTTGCATTCAAATTGAAAACCAAATGCTTGCATGGAAAACTTATTTATATACATTCCTACTCCTAATTGCTAAAAAACTGAACCTTCAAATATATACAAATTTCCTTAGTAACCATACAAATAAATTTCTGACTGAATGATATTCATCCTCATCTATACAACTGAGCACTAAGTAACAATAGAGACATAATGAAATCCACACAAACTTCCTTGAAAAATCATACTTACAATCCAGGAACTTTATTCTTATGATGACAACAACTGAAAATATATTGCTGCAAAACATCTCCATGTAGATTGCAACAGGATATTGAAATCCATGCAAAACTTTATGTGGCTCATCAATGAATTCCTCCTTGGCTAATTCAAGCATGGGATGGCTTGAAAAATGTTGCAATATATTTCCACTCTTTTCACCAATTTCTAGTGAATATGGGTGAATATGAAATGGGATCACAAGATCGATAGTTGGGACTAGATCATTTTTACATTTGTAATAATTAAGCTGAAAATGAGAGTTGTGAACAAGTAGTGTATTAGAGACATGTCTATCTGCTTCTAGTCCATTTTCTTGTGAAGGCATGTCATAATGAAGATCATTCAAAACCTCTTGATCATCATGAAAAGTACTTTCTTCTATGGAAAATTCTTCATCACAAGTATGCTTTTCGTTATAAGCAAAGTCTTTACAAAGTAAAGAAAACTCATCACAACATTTTTCATAAATATGTTCAGCAGAAAAATACTTCTTACAAAAAAAATTTAAAAGAAGCATGAAAACATGTGAAAGAGTTGATACTGGCAACTAGAAGAGATCGCCACCAGTCACGAGTTATTCCCTCTAATGAGTACTTAAGAAACTTGATATGAAAATCCTCATGCACGATATGAAGTCGATGAATAAAATCATGGAAATATTGAAAGTGTTCAACTGGTACTTCCCATTCTTCTCCTCTAAATATGGGAAGTCAACCTTCCCATTCATCTCTACTAGGCACTATATTTGGAAAACCGACTATCCTTGAAAAATCATGGAAAACATACCTATGAGCTAGAATCTTATACATTTCAAAAGAGTCACCATGATGAAAGTAAGAAGTCTAAAAGTGTCTATCTTTAGTTCACCATCCAAAGCTAGATCTAATAATCATAGTTCACCTAGGGAAGGTGTCTTCATTGTCATCCTCGGCAATAGCGCCAAAAATGTTAGCACTAGAAGTCACACCTAGACTATTGTAGGTGTAATCCTAGTACCCATCAAAATATAAATGGATTAAAATGGGTTGAGTAGGTGGATCAACAATACTGGGAAAGAAAGGGAAGGGGAAGAAAAATGTCTACAGAGGCGTTCCATTGGACATGGAGTCCTAACATCCTACAGATCAAAGGAAATCAAATTGTATATCAGAAAAAAGGGATATATAATGATGAATAGAATCATAGTGAATATGAAAAAAGGAATAACATCCATCGTACAGACATCCTTTCTACAACAAATTAAAGATTGTTCAAATAGTGAACAACAATTTAATGGGAAAGCTACAACAAATCCTCCGTTGTTCATGAATCCATCAATCAATGGAAGCTATGATCCTCAGAACCTACAATATATTCAAGCAAGAAGATAAAAAATAAATGGGATAAAAAATAAGACAATATGATAACATCTCTCATGAAACTTTAATGGCATAAAATGCCATTACAAACATGCCCTCGGGCTTACAAATGAGCAACTAAAACTGCTCCTCCAACTCTCTCCTCTCTTGGCTTATGAATCCAACCATTTCCTTCTCAAAATCCATTTCATTTATAGTGAATGATGTCTATATACCCTAAAGAGGTATAAAACAAGGAGATACATAGGATCCTCCTCCATTTAGGAGTCTTGTTACAAAAGATTCCAACCAAAACCTAACAAATTCCTATTTTTCAGGATGTTGCATATTGTGATAAATGTCTTTTGATACAAGTCATTCTGCTTGATCTAGAGATGGAACACATGTCCCTCATGTCCAAATAACTCCTAGGAGACCATTTGAACCTTCCCTGACAACTTCAAGCCGTCCCATAACTTGAATTTTTCAGACTGTTAGAGTTTGCAACGCTTGTGACAACATGCGTTGCGAACTTTCCTGTAGGTTATGTTTTTAGATTTTCTCCAAAACTGCGAAGTGGGTTAGGCTGAATTTTTGTTAGAAAGTAAAAAAAGCCATGTTCTTCCTCCACACAAAATTTCAGAGGAACCCAGATGAGAATTCAAAAGTTATGAGAAAACAAATCCTCTATTGTGTGCTAATTGCTTAAAAAATGTCATAATTACTAGTTCATAGCGCCGACGTTGCGAACTTTCTTCTAGCAGCTTGTTTCACTTGAACAAAGTTTTTAATCAGACAAAAACTTATATCAAGTATGAAGAAGTTTTTTAATCCTTATGATGGTAATAATATGATTAAAATACATCACCCAAATGATAATCATGGTTGGAAAAACATGATAATCACCCAGAAATGTGTCAAAGGTATAAAACATGAACTTGACAAAATTTGATGAAGGATCTGAAGGATGAACATATTTATTTATTGATTCTAGAGCTCATCCTGGTAGCATCCTTGGCCAATAGGTATAATCATTGCTTGGCTGCTTTCTTTCATTTTTTATGACAATTGGTGTGTGAAAGTGAACTCTCTGTCAAAATAGGGTTTTTATCAATGCAAATATCAGTTAACAACATGTGCAATCTTAAAGCCTGGTTTACATCTGATCAACCACATATTTTAAGCATGATCAGGGTGTAGATTCACTCTTTAAAAGTTGAGCTTGTAAAGATGCAGAAAACAAAAGCTTCAACAATGATGGAACAAAGGGTTCACAACGCCATGTTCACAACACCTAGTTTAGACAATTCACAACGCTAGGTGAAACTGATGGGAACAAGTAAATTCTGAGCAGTGGGGAAGATGAAAGAGGTCAAGAGGTGGCCTGGTCTAGTGGGCACGGTTAAAAAAATATTTTAGGTGAACTTTTCAAACTGGTAGCAAGAAAATTGACAGTTCATAGCGCCAACAGATACATCAGTAAACATACCTCCTGTCAATCTTCAAATATAATGAAAACTCTCATGGAGCACCTAGTGGACCTAGGCTTGATGTTGATGTCTTTGAATTTGGACAAGTATGTTTGCAATTTTTCCAACCTCCAAATCTCCTATTCATCCAGTTCACAGCGCCAGTTCAGAACGCTTAGCTCAAACACAATTTGCACACTTGGAGGAAGTTGTTAGAAATTTTTATGACATAATCCGTGAGAATTTTTTTAAAATACAATCTCTAAAAATAATAATATATTATTTGTCATGATTCTTTAACTGCAATGATAACAATTGAATGCGTGAGGTACTTATGAGTACGCTGCAAACTCTCCTAGTGAGTTGGAAGCACATACAACTGTCTTTAACTTGACATTTAAACAGTTGGATGATGTCAAAGAGAACATTTTGTACAACTGATATGTGACATGTCATGGTAATGATGTAAGGATCAAATGTGTGACTTAAAAAAACAAAACCAAAGTGATTCTTTTTTACCCCTACAATTGTATGTGCTAACAGAGGGTTGTACAGTCTTCTGGGGTGTAAAGTATTCATCGGGTATAAACATGGCTAAAAACAAAAGCCTCTGAATCAGGAAGATAATCAAGCTCCACAATCAACATCTCTGACATGGGAAAGGGCCTTAAGGAGTGCGAAGGTGATCTTTTCACTATGGGGAAAATTGTTGAAAGAGAAATAATCCTTTAGTAGATTTAACCAATTTTCCAAAGCATCAACATCTATTTGGCCTTCAAATAAATGAATGTCAAAGTTAACTTGTACCTTGAAAGGTGTCGCACCTCTGAAGTGATTTATAGTAGAAGGTGCCTTCGTCATTGCCGACATCCGTTGAAGGACCTGGGTGAAACTATCCATCATCTCGTTTCTTTGTCATGCGAGGGCTTCCTCGAGCAACAATTTGAAAGGATCTCCTATCCTTTCATCTGTCTTTTCTTCTTCCATCGAAGGTCTCTTGGGCATGCGAGAGCAGTTTTCCTCAAGAGATACAAGCTCGAGATCCAACTCTTTATACCCTGACCTCGTCAGGGACATGCACTGAGGACGACAAGGAGAAGACCACTTTGATACCACTGATCCAAATTATTTTAGGAATGATATGAAGGCAGATATATAACATAGATGTAACAAGGAACACAATAATACAGTAAACATCAGATTATATTAATAACTGTTTGAAATACAAACGACTGTAAAATGAAAAAGCACACAAGCTAGCTAGAATGCTGGTAGCTTATCTCTGAGTAGAGAAGTGTCGGCTATGCTCATTTGCAAGAATCCAGTTATAATGAGGCTCCAAAGGCCTTTTTAACATAAAGAATAAATGAAAAAACCCTAACATCGAAAAATCTAACCCTAGGAGATGAAGCACCAAAAGTCATGTGAGCTCTGATGGGGTAAGTTGGTACATCAACTTCTCAGTGTCATAACATTTTCATACAATCTCCATTTTAGGCACACGATAGCACATTGGAAAGGTCTTTTTATGTCGCACTCTGACTTTGTCTATAGTGTGACTGTGGTGGGCCCAAAAAACATTGTTTAGTGCCTCAAAACGACCCCATAAGTTTAGGAACCCAAAAAGATAGAAAAAACTGCCAAAATGGAAATTGGGCTTTGAGCCAGTGGAATAGGTGGGTGGCCACCGATATCCTCCTGAATCAATTCCTAACAATCCTATGCTATACTAACAAGTCAAAATGCCTTGGATGGAAAATTTGGCATTCTTATTGGTTGATCAATGTTTTCTTCATTACATAATGATCAAATACAATCCATAATTCTTATTGATGATGTTGTATACACTGCTCAATGCACTTTGAAGAATGGTTCACCTTATACCAAAACACTTGACATAGGATACTTTGAAGTAGACCTCAAGTAAGATTTCTAGTTTTTAACGTATCATGCTTTTAGTGAGTTTAGCTTTCTAAAGGTTTCCTATTCCTAGATATCATAGGTATCTTAATTAATTATAGGTAGCCAATTTGTATACTATAGTGATCATCGTTGACCACCTCCAAGAAAAATATTGTGTATTGATCACTATATGTTGAAAATTTTAGCACTATCTACTCATATCCTATCCTAATGTTACACATCAAATTGTCCTAGGTGTCTATTCGGGACTTGGTGTTTATGTACATTTTTTTGTTGTTGTGTTGCCTTTTTTTTCAAGCCCTATAAAACTCATTAACATTGAACAATTATTATTCAATAGCCTAATGAATGCCAAAGCTTTTGAATTGTGTTGTTTAACTGAAATAGTTTGGTAACATCCTTAGAATTTTGAATTTCTAACCAATATGATTTTTTTAGCAAATAAATTTGGTTAAATTCCATCAGGATGTTGGAGGATGTAAGATGAGTGTTGCTCATAAGAAGTATTCATTTCCATTTTTTTGGTCGTGTTGATTTTTTAAGTCCCACAAACTTACCAGTTGATGATAGTTGTAGCTCCAAGAATTGATGAGTATGCAAATCATAATTACTTTAGGAAGCCTAATTGAAAATTTCCCATTCTTATGTAAATATCCCTTGACAAGACATTTAAATTTGTAGTTGAGTTTTTACATATAGGGTTTCTTTTCTTGCTGAAGCATTTAGATATGTTTACATTCTTTAACCTTGTTTAAGGTCAATCTTTTACTATTACAAAAAATGTTCCCATGTTGGTAGATAGGCTTGAAGAGATTGAATAATTATGTTATGAGAATTAGGTATTCTCATGCAACACTACACTCACGGAGTAAATCCATTTTTCCAGATTAATTTTTCCAAAGGCTTTGCAAGGAGCAACAATTTTGAAGGAAAAAAATATGAAGGATGTATGGAATAATGCATATGTATTCTATATAAGAAGGGGGCTAGTTTGTCTCCATAATATTGTAAATCTACTGGTAGAGACCAATGTCCTATAGGTCCACAAAGTAGGAAATGGCATATGATTCTAGTTAGAATTGTGCTTGTTAGTTGTCTATTAGAGCATGGTTTTGAGGATTTTATTGGATCCCTCTACTTAGCCATTCCTTTATAGATAATACAATGATGAAAAGTAATGCTCAAATTGTAAATGAATAACTAGCTCATGCAAAATGACATCCTCAAAATGTGTGTTATGGTCAGAGATCAATTGTTTTGAGACACTGAATCAAGTGATCACATGGTTGAATAAAAAATGAATAATTATGGTTGTAGTATTATTGAATTCTGCATGGCTTCTTTTCACTTGGTAAAGTAGTCGATGGCTACAATAATGTACTTATGACTTGTGACCAACATAGGTTTACATTCCATAAAATATATGCCCCACTTGAAAAAGGAACTTAGCAAAATTAGAGGGTGAAGAGGGCTTGGGGGAGCCCTTTCCTAGAGGGAAAATACTATTAAGTACCAAAGATATGCATACAAAAACACTACAATAGATCCAAGAAACAATATAGAAGAAACCCACTCTTTATTATTATGAAAACCCTTAGGGTAGAGAAACACCATACACTAGATCCTATTATAGAAGGGATCCACTCCTGTTCACCTTCTTCTTTGAGGGAGAAACCTCCTAATGAGTTACCACTCCAAATAAAATACTTATTAACTTCCCCATTACATTTCTTGAACCCCTTTATATAGTTATACCAACCACCTAAGAACATTCTAGAGGAGGAAACTTCTAGAAGTGGAACCTTCTAGTAAGTCCTCTTACAATTATTACATTCACACTATGCCTTACTTATTAAAAGTGGCATTTATACATAACAATACTTATCTTCGATTATTCCCCTTGGGTACCTCCCTAGGTATGCCATATTATTCCCCCTAGATACACTACAACAATAGAGGGTTTTGGTTTTAAAAATGAACAAATAGAGTTATGAAAATATGTAAAATGATAAAATACAAACTCCACAATTTGAATCACTCAATTTGAAGGTCATATGAGTCCTAGGCATGCATTTTACAGTAAGACAATTTTACCCTCCATTTTACAAAAAATCTTGAATCTTGGTTCGGGGAAGAAGTCCCTTTTCATTTGAAAATGTACTCTGGAGATACAGATAGATTTAGAATGTTATTAAATTCACCCAAAAACTTAGATCACTAAATTTGGAGCTATATAGAAGCATGGATGTGCATTTCCATTAGGTCACTTTCTACTGTTCTGGTCTCTCAATTTACAAGGAAAATTTTGCCTCTTTTACACAATAGCCACATTTATGTTTTCAAATGAAAATATAAATATGTAGATAGGTTTAAAATTATCTAAGACACCCTCAAAAACTTGAATCACTTAAATTGGAGGTATTTTAAGACCCAAGTGTGCATTTTTGTGAAGTCTAGCATGCATTTTGCACAAGGGCATAAATTACAGTTTAAAAGAAAAACATGTATTTCTTAAGTGTGAGTGTGGATTTTTAGATGTGGAGGCTCTAACAAGCTTGAATTAAAGTTTTATACAACAACAAAAACCCAAATCCTATTTTTTTATGAAACAATAGAAACCCTAATCCTAATCGTTGATGCCATCATATGTCGAGAACATTGTCATCTACATCTGACTCAACTTCTCCAAATTTTTTGTCTAACACATCTACCTGCTCCTCTACATCATCTTCTTCTTAAACATTATCTTGGTCCAGATATATTTTACATAGTGATGCCAACCCATAACTTTAGTATCTCGTTGATAAGAGGCTCAATATATACATTATTATATTTAACTTGGTACTAACCTAATTGATTGAAAATACACATAATTACTACTTTATGTGTCTATGTATGTGTGTAAGAAGTTATGTAATGAACAAGAAAAATGAAATGTATTATCCCACTCTTAGAGGAGGAATGGATAAGAAAGGATATTAAATCATCAAACAATGTGTCAATAATGTGGAATTATATTCTACAATCCTTTTGTTATTTGGCAATTGGTTAGCATGAAAAATCACTAAGGGAAACAATATGAGGATTGGATGGGTGGGAAATTGTAACATCTCCATCCTACAATAAGGCATAAAATATTTTATGCCTTGGGCTTGCATTTTAGAGGACATAATGGGCAGTTAATATCTAGGCCAGAAGGAGTAAACTACTTATGACTTGGTTTCCATATCTTTTTGTGTAATACAATGCTACCTTTGTTCTTTGATAGAAGGATAAATGGATATAATGTAAAACTTCAAAGTTGTGCTTACTCTCATATTTTTCCAGGATTTACTAAAGTAATTTAGTATTTGCTTCATTAAAGTTTAACATAATGAGGGTAAATCCATATGCCACGAGGGGCAATTTTTAGTGGTGGAATCAAGCACTTAAAATGGTATACAACAAGACATGTATAGAAAATGCATGTTCCTCCAAACCAATTAGGATCGCTATTTCCAATGCATCATAAGCATGAATTTTAGTGTACAACATCAATTTAATTTTTTCTTAAATTTATTTTACTCATGTTAGATTTCTGAAATGAATAATCAATGCCAAATATCCAATGGATAATTCCTCCAGCATGATGATGCTCCGATGATACTTCAACAGACTGTTGCTTCCCCATCGTTGCAAATCTAAGGACATTTTATCACCATAGCGCCACCCATCTGGTTCGAAAACACATGTATTCCAACAAAGGACAAACACCTTTAGTACCTACTCACACAACCATATCAAATATCAACACATCGATGTTTTTACATGGTAAAACCCATGTGGGGAAACATCCATGGCCCCATCCAACATGACCACTTTGAGAAATTTATTAATGCAAAAGAAAAAAATTACAAGAGAGTTACAAAAGAGTTTCTCACAATCGATCATTGACAAATGACCCCCCATTCTCTTAAAATAGAGATCATGGAACAATCAAGTGTTAAGACATGGATCAATGTAGTCATTAAGATCGAAGAGAGTATGGGTTGTTGGATCACTCTATGTCGGGAACATATCATGATCATCAAATTACCTAACTACAAATGCATACTAAAGAAACACACTAAAAAACACACTTTAAACTAACGACACATTAGACTAAGTTGATCTTAATTAAATCCTAAGTGTCTAAATATCCTAACATCCCCCCTTAGGATCAACTTGGGATAGGATTGAATAATTTACAGAGGTGACACAATAGGAGAAGGAAAGAGGAATTAGAGAATATACCCCCTTAATGACAACTTCCTGAATTCCTAACATAGATCGAAGTTTGGAAAACTTCACTTCTGTAAGAGACTTTGTGAAAATGTCTACAACTTGATCTTCTATAGGGAAAAATAAAACTTCAATAACTCGATCATGAATGAGTTTTATGATGAAGTGCATGTGTAGATTGATGTGTTTTCTATGCTGATGTTGAATTGGATATTTGGCAAGCTTAATGACATTATGATTTCCACACCAAAGGGTGGTTGGATGCTGCTACTGGAAGACAAACTCTGAAAGGATCTGTCGAAGCCACAAGGCTTCTTGAATTGCATAAACTTGTGCTTGATACTCTACTTCTACTAAAGATAGAGAAATAACCTATTATTTCTTACAGGCCCAAGTGACAAGTTCTTAACCAAGGTTGAAAACATAACTTGCAGTAGACTTTCGATCATTAGGGTTGTTGGCCCAAATTGAATTAGTGAAACCAACCAATAAAGGAGTCCCCCCTCAGCTGTAATGTATCCCGAACTGAACTGTACTATGGAAATACCAAAGTATCCTTTTATTTACTTTTCAATGCCTTTCATGGGGTGTTTACATATACCTGGAAACAAGACCAACAACAAAGGAAATATCATGATGGGTATGATTCAAATATAAGAGGCTACCAACTAACTAACGATACAAAGTGACATACAAAGTGACATAAAATTTGGGAGAAGTACAAGTGGAAACAAGTTTGAATCCATACTGGAAGGGAGAAGTGGCTGGTTTAGAATCATCCACATGAAATTGGAAAAGAAGGTCGCAAGAATACTTAGACTGAGAAAGAACAATTATTTCCTTGGTTTGCAAAACTTGGAGGCCAAGAAAATAGTGCAAATAACCTAAGTTGGTCATTTCAAATTTTTTCGTAAGGCTAGTTTTTACATGGTTTAAAATTTTAGGGTCACTACCAGTGAGGATATGGTCATCAACATAAAGAACACATATTATGATATGGCTTCCTACTTTATTGTTATAGACATTAGGGTCATAATGGCATCTAAAAAAGCCAATATCAAGAAGAAAGTTTTCCATTTTGGAATACCAAGATACAGGGGCTTGCTTAAGACCATAAAGAGATTTCTCAAGGCAGAAAATAAGGCTCGTGTCATTTTGGACATAGCTTGTAAGATCCCCAAGTGGTTCTATGAGAATTTTTCTAGTTTTAATGTTTTTCTGGTTGAAGAGTTTTGTCAAACAATTTGCACCTGTAGCTTATCGAGCTTGTGTTTGGGTTTATTTTTTGGTTTGATAGCAAAAATAGTTTGCAATGATATAATTGAGCTTTAAACAACAGTAAAACACATAGAAACAACAACAAGAATATCCACAAACTCATATCTTTATTTTATTTAATATATGTACTTGACCTCGGTTGATGACACCTCTAAGATACAATAGTGGAGAGATATTGGCTTTCCCCAAGCCTCCACTATCTTTATACAAAAGATCTAGAAGATCAATCTCTTTCCCTTATTTTAACTGTTATGTCTTTTGGATGAGTTGTGCCCTTCTCTAGATGGAACTTCCCTTGGAAATTTGGATTCACTAAATATGCTCCTCAAACCCCAAAATAATGATGATCTCTTGAAGAACAGAGGATGGCTATCACATATGATGAATTTCCTTGGTTGTAGATGCATATCTAACCTCTAATTCACTAGATCTCTAATTCCAAGTGTGCCCCTCCTTAGTAAACATGCCCTTATATGATAATAAATAGATATGGAGAGGGAAACTCCCAAATAATGACAAGGAAGGTCGCTCCAAGGATGGTCAATGCCTCCAATTTTAGATCTCCTCAAGATCCCACTTTTAGAAGCCAAATCAAACTCCTTCCTATTGTACAATGCACCCCTCTCTACATAAACCCCTCAATAGTGCACCCTTCTTAACAACTGATAGCTGAAATGATTTTGAACTAGATAGAATAGTGAGGGTGGAATATTTCACCACCTTTGACAATCTTGGACCAGGAAAAGAGGGATATTTCACCTCTGTGTTGATATCTAGGGTTTGTCTAGTCAAAACCCTCAAAACACCCAAGCTTCTAGAGCTCAAAGTTGCAATAGAAAAATGATCAAGAATGAGGAAGTGAGGCACCCTCATCCTCTTTATACTCCAACATTCTAATTCTCACTTAAATTATTAATTGGATTTTTGAAGCCTTTTTCTTACTTATCTCCTATTATCCAATTAACTTATTTTTCCTTGTTATCCAATGTCACTTTAATAATATGACTTTATCATCCTCCATGACATGTTTGGCCATCTTAGTCCCCTTTTTAGTGATACTATAGCCTAGGGGAACAACTAGGCTACTAAGTCCTTCAGTTCTTTGGTCACATGGAAGGGTATCTTACAGTCTCCCCTACCTGAAATTGCTTTCCCACAAGAAACTTTGAATCTATGTGCTGCAATATTTTTTCACCATCCCATGAAGCATCTTCAATTGGTAGATTCTTCCATTTAATCAGATACTCCTTAATACTCCTATTTCTCAACCTTTTCTCCCCAACCTCCAAGACATCTTCTGTAATTAAAATTAATTGGCCCTCCTCATCAAGTGGTGGAAGCTCGTCTGTAACTGTCACTTGTTGATCCAATGCCTTCTTCAAGAAAGACACATGGAATACATTGTGGATTTTTCTCCTTGGTGGCAATTCAATCTCATATGCTACCTCCCTAACTCTTCTACTCACCCTGTATGGACCATAGAAACGAGGCTTGAGTTTTTCCACACAATTTCTCTTGATGGATGTCTGGAGATATGGATGTAACCTCAAATAAGCCAAGTCTCCCACCTCAAAACTGTGCTCCATCCCATTTTTGTATGCATATAAATTTTTTTGGTTTTGAGCCCTCTACAAATGATCCTTAAGCTCCCTAATAATTTCTTGACTTTCTTGGACCCAATCCTTAGCCATAGGAGCCATGTTTTCGCCAAGTTAAACTTCCATTAAGGTGACTAAATCATAGCCATATAATGAACTGAAAGGTGTCATTCCAATGGACCTATGATGGGTAGTGTTATAGCAATATTCCCCTAAAAGAAACCACTTGACCCATGCTCTATGTTGTCCTGCCACACAATTATTGAGATATCCTTCCACCCATTTATTTACTATTTTTGTTTTTCCATCATTCTGAGGGTGGTATCTCATGATAGGATTCAATCGATGCCAACAAGTCTGAATAACTCCTGCCAGAAAGTGCTCATGAACCTATTATACCTCTCACTTAAAATATTATTTGGAAACCCATGTAACCTGGAAACTTCTTTGAAGAAAAATTCTGCTACCTGAGATGCACTATACTCCACAGATATGGAAAAAAAATGTGCAAACTTGGTCAAGAGATCCACAACTACAAAAATTCCATCCTTTCCATGCACTTTAGGAAACCCTGTGATGAAATCCATAGATATAATTTCCCATTTATGAGCTGGAATAGGAAGTGGCTACAACAAACCTTCTAGATGGGTATGATTAAACTTGTTGTTCTAATAAGTTGTGCATTCTCTAACATAGCACATACCACCTTCCTTGAGGCCCCTCCATGTAAATCTCTCTCTAATCTTCCTGTAAATTTTGTGGAATCATTGGTGCCCTGCTAGTGGTGAATCATGGAATTCCCTTAACACCCTTTCCTTGAATTTGGATTCTGGAACCACATAAATTCTTCCCTTATATGTCATCCAAAATCCTAAACCGTTCATCCTAAATTTTCCCATCCATTAGCTCACATGCAAATTATTTTGGAGTACTCCACTAACATATGTGATTTCCATTTAACCAAAATTTCTGAGAAGGCATAAGCTGGAGGCCTCCTAGACAAGGAATGTTCTACAACATTATTCTTCCATTTGAAAAACTCTATGTCAATATCATAGGCCTGGATTTTTCTTACCCATTTATGTTTCCTTTCATTGAGGTCTTTTTGTTCCAAAAATTATTTGAGGTTGTTTTGATTTGTTTTAACTATAAACCTGACACCCACCAAGTATTGTCTAAACTTAGCTAGTGCATGCATGATAGCTAGCATCCCCTAGTCATATATACTGTATAATAACTTAGGCCCTCTTATTTTTCTACTTTCAAAAGTAATTAGATGCATGTTATACATAAGGACAACCCCAATTCCTTCCCCCGATGTGTCACACTCCAGTATGAATGGCTGAGAAAAATATGGTAATGCCAGTATCAGACAAGTGCTCATGACCTTCTTCATTTTGTCAAAAGTTTGTTGGTTTTCTTCAGTCCAATTGAATGCATCTTTCCTGGTTATATCAATCAAGGGTGCACAAATTTGTGAAAACCCTTTAACAAATCTCCTATAATAGGTGAAAATACCAAGAAATCCTTGCAACTTTGTGATGTTACTGGGTGTTGGCCGATAAAATATGGTTTGTATCTTCTCTCGATGAACCTGTACTCCCTTTTCTCCAATGATATGCCCAAAATATAATAATTCTATCATTCCAAACTCACATTTATACTCCCTCCCAAGTTTTTATATATATTAGCAGATCATCAAAGAAAACCAAGAGATACTTCCTCAACTATTTATTGAATATGTGGTTCATGCAAGAATGAAGTGTAGCTGGTGCATTAGTTATCCCAAAAGGCATAACTAAAAACTCATAATGGCCATAATGGCACTTGAAGGCCGTTTTGTGGATATTCTATTCTCTTATCCGAATATGATGGTATCCTGAACGAAGATCAATCTTCAAAAAGTACATTGCGTTGTGGATCTCATCAAGCAAATAAAAAATCATGGGAATTGGATACCTGTTTTTAATTGTTTTATTGTTTAATTCCCTATAGTCAATGCACATTCTCATTGTGCCATATTTCTTCTTAAACGACAAAAATGAAGATGCAATTGGGATTGAGCTAGGACTAATGTGACCCATGTCCAATAACTCCTTGATTTCATTTTCAATTTCATCCTTGAACCTTTTTAGGTGTCGGTAAGGTGTGGTGATGACCGGTTTATCTCCTTCTTCTAGCTCAATGGTGTGCTCAAAACTCCTATCAAGTGGTTTCCCTGGAGGAATTTTCCCAAATACCTTTTCATTCTTTCCAAGTATCTTATGTATGTCTTGTGAATAGTGTTTTCTCCCTTCCTGAGTGGTTTTCATAAAAAATAAACACTTTTTTTCATAATCCACACCCTCACATCTGAATATAGCCTCCATGTGCCTTTCTGATGCCACCCTAGGAGAATTCTTTGTCATCCCCTCTAATGTCACTCTATTTCCTTCTTCAAAGTTGAAGGACATCTCCATAGTTTTGTAATTTGTAGTGATAGGAACTAAGGTTCTAAGCCACTGAACCCCAAGTTTAACATTAGTTTCTGGTAAGTCCATAACATAGAGATCTTGTATCAAATTGTACTTTCCCAAGGTGAGACTCATCTGTGGAATATATCTATCACATAGCATGGTGTGTCACCCTGCTACCTCCACTAAGAATCCCTCAAACTCAACAATAGGGAGGTGTCTCTTTTTTACCAAGGAAACATCAATAAATTTGTGGGAAGACCCACCATCAATAAGTACTGTGATCCTTTGTTCTTGGAGGACTCCTCTCATCCTAGAAGTGTTGAATTTTGGTACCTCATTGATGGATGTAATAACAACCTTCTTAATCCCTACATGATTGTGCATTGGCTCTTATTATTCTTCCCCATGCATGGGATCCTCTTCTGTTTGGATCACTTCAATCTTTTGAATGTGCCCCACATCATCTTCCTCTTCACTATTGGAAATAACCTCAACGTAGTGAATCTTCCTTTTTCTCATGCATATATTCCATGGTTCCCATGGTTCTTTACAAGTGTAGCATAGTTGTTTTCTTCTCAACTCCCTTCTGTTAGCTTCATCCAATTTCCCTTTATGTCTATCTATAGTCCTTTGATCCTTTCCCCTTAGAGAAATTGGTGGCCTTGGAACACATTTGTTTTTTGAAACTACACCTTCCAAGTCCCTAGTCTTCCAAATCGCATCATGAATGGTATTGGGATTAAAATCCTTGACCCATCCATGTAATGGATCTATTAGACCCTTAGAAAAGAGCATCATCAAATTATATTCTAACACATATGGAACCACAAACTCTATCCTATGAAACTCTTCAATGAATGCCTCAACTGTGCCCATCTGCTTAAGTTGGGTGAGATCATGGAAATGAAGTTCTAGGTCTCCCTGATCAAAATTCATATGAAGTAATGTGTGCATGTCCCAAAGTATTCATCCCATGGTACCACCACTCTTGGGAATTTCCTTCTAGGTATAAGGTGGTAAATTTTATGGCATCCATCTCCATCATGGGATTTAACTACATATAAGCATCCAATTTATGTACCCATGCCTTTGTGGAATATTTGGATGCTCCATCAAAAGGGGGAATCTCCATTTTTCCTGATTTGCATCCTAGATCATTATTACCCCTGTGAAAATATTTAGGTCTGCCTCTATATTTTATTCCACAATACTCTCCTAAAGAAACCTATCTCATGAACCTTGCACTCAAAGTTTCATACCCCCTCTCATATTATTCAAATTTGTCCTCTATATCCATACGCCCTAGGACATTGGAATCTTGTTTTTGTGTGTCTAGGAAACATGGCATGTCAGGCCTAGGTGTGACTCTACTACTCACTGGTATCTTGTTGGTTATGCCCCCAAATAGGATTTTCCCTTCAGTATGGATTCCATGACTAGTCTCTGTGTGATACCTCTCCCCTCCATGAGATCCACTAGCCCCATTGTTCCCTTCATTATTTTGTGTCTCCTTGTTATGTACCATCTGTATGAGAAGATGTACAATCTGGTCCTGCCTTGCTTCCAAAGTGTTAACTAAGTGCTCTTGTCCCTGTTTAATAGATTTCAAGGCTAATTTAATATCATCGTGTACTTTGGATAAGCGCTCATGTATATCATCCAAATGATGTTGCATGATCAACTATGTATTGTCAATGGAATGTTATAGATCATGTGTTAGTCTTGCAAATTCAATGGGCACCTACTTATCATTACCATCTCCTATTTCCTGTTTTCCCCCCATCTTTGTTTCTGGTTCCTTAATACCCTTATCATTCTTCTTGTTGTTTTACCCTCTCATCAACAAATCTCCACAATATAGGAGGATTCAAAGCTATGATACCACTATAAGATCCCCAAGTGGATCTATGAGGAATTTTTCAGTTTTAATGTTTTTCTAGTTGAAGGGTTTTGTCAAACAATTCACACCTATAACTTATCAAGATTGTGTTTGGATTTATTGTTTGGTTTGATAGCAATTTTTTTTTTCAATGATAGACTTTATATTTAAACAACAATAAAAAACATAAAAACAACAACAAGAATAGCCACAAACTTAGATATGTATTTTTTTTAATATATATAGCTGACCTCAGTACAAGAGAAGAGAAAATATGGAAATATATAAGATGTGTCTGATTGCACCTCCAATATATAATAGAATATATTAGCTTTCCCAAGCCTCCACTATATGCATGCAAAATATCTAGAAGGTCAATCTCTTTCCCTTCTTCTAAATTCTATGTCTTCTGGCTGAGTTGTGCCCTTCTCTGGCTGGAACTTCCCTTGGAAATTCGTCCTCACTAAATTTGGCCTTCAAAAACCAAAATAATGATGATATAATAAATAAGAGTGTATGGCTATCAAATATGATTAATTTCCTTGGCTGTAGATGAAAATCTAACCTCCAATGCACTAGATCTCTAATTCCAAGTGTAACCCTCCTCAGTAAACACACCTAGATTTTAAAATAAATATATATGGAGAGGGAAAATCCAAAATAATGATAAGAAAGGTCACTATAGGGATTTACAATGCCTCCAACTTTAGATATCCTCAAGATCCCACTTCTAGAAGCCAAATCAAACTCCTTCCTATTGGACAATGTGCCCTCTCTGCAGAAACTCCTCAATAGTGTGCCCTTCTTGACAATTGATAGATAAAATTATTTTGAACTAGATAGAATGGAAAGGGTGGAATATTTCACCACCTTGGATAATATTGGACTAGGAAAGGAGGGATCTTTCACCTCCATGATGATCTCTAGGGTTTGTCTAGTCAAAACCCTCAAAACACCCAAGCTGCCAGAGCTCAACGTTGCAATATAAAAATGATAAATATTGAGGAAGTGAGGCACCCTCATCCTATTTATACTCCAACATTCTAATTCTCACTTAAATTATTAATTGGATTTCTAAATTTTGTTTTCTTACTTATCTCTTATTATCCAATTAACTTATTTTTCCTTGTTAGCCAATGTCACTTTAATAATATGACTTTAGCATCCTCCATGACATGTTTGGCCATATTAGTCCCATTTTTTTGTGAGACTATATCCTAGGGGAATAAATAGGCTACTAAGTCCTTCAGTTCTTTGGTCATATGGAAGGGGATATTACATAGCTAGGAGGTTGTTCCATGTAGATTTCTTCTTGAAAATCCCCATATAAAAAATCATATTTGACATCCATTTGATGGACCTCCCATTTATGTGAGGTTGCAAGGGATAGAACAAGGTGGATGGAATTCATTTTGATGATGAGGGAAAATGTTTCATTATAGTCAATGCCTTGAACTTGAGAGAACCCTTTGGAAACTAACCAAGCCTTGTGTCTTTCAACACTTTCTGATGTATACTTAGTCTTGTACAAGAATTTACATCTGACAAGTTTTTTTCCTTTCAGAAGAGGTACAAGATCCAAAGTATTGTTCACCTTTAAAGGGAGATACTATTCATTTATTATTGTGTCCCACTCTAGATGACCTGAAGCTTCTACAAATGTTTATGGATCATGAATCTCTGAAACTTGAGCTAAAATATAAGAGGCTCACTAGAACTGTGAACGTGTTTGACGTTGATTTGAAGAATCACTAGTAAGATCACTAACTGCTTCTCGAGTTGAACTGACCCATCCAGGAAGGTGTGGTGTTGGTGTAAGTTCATGTTCAATGAACTCATACTAAGGAAGGTGAGCAGGCAAAGGTGAATTTTCATCCTCACTTTCATCGTTTGAGGAAGAAGAAAATAGAATAGGAATATAAGATGGAACAAACGATGAAGATGGCTCGTAGGCTGAAGAAGGCACAAACATTGAATTAGTCTTGCAGGCCAAGAGATTTTCATCAAATTTAACATCTCTTCTAATAGTAATTTCATTAGAATGAGGTTAAATGAGTATGTAACCTTTGATATCTTCAAAATATCCAACAAAATAACACTTCTCACTTTTAGGCTATAAAGCTTTCCTTTTCTCATTAGGAATGTGAGCCCATGCTACACTGCCAAATACATAGAAGTGGCTTTCATCTAGCTTAATTTTATTCCATGCTTCTTCCAATGTTATATTTTTTAGATCCTTTATGAGAGTGTTATTTACTATGTAATTTTCATAGTTAATGGATTCTACTCAATAATTAAGACTTAATCCCTTAGATTGGATCACACAATTAGCCATTTCCTTTAATGTGTGATTATTTCTCTCAACAACAATTTTTTTTTGTGGTGTATATGGAACATTTTGTTTCATTTGGATTCCCTATGCAGCGAAGTAACTTGTAAAATTGTTGTTCACATATTCTCCTCCATTATTTGTTCTTAACCTTTTAAGTTGATGTCTAGATTGTTTTTGTCCAAGGCCCTTGTAGGCCAAAAAATTCACTCTTAAGTTTTAATAAGTAAACCCAAGTGCGCCTTGAGAAGTCATTAATGAAATTTAATAAATACTTGCACCCAAAAAAAGGAGGAGGAGAAAATGGACCATACAATTCACTGTGAACAAGCTGTAAAGAGACCAAGGTGTGCCAAGGGGCATGGTTTTCAAAACTGTCTTGATGATGTTTGTTGAGAAGACAACCAATACAAACATCATCTCTACAATAAACAAGAGCAATACTATTCACCCTCCGTTGATTACAAAATTGTTGCAATGAGAAATAGTTTATATTACCAAATCACTCATGCCAAAGTATTCTCAAGTCATCGCTATGAGCAACAAAAACTAATGGAAAATATGATGACCCAAAATTTTCAAACTTGTACAACCTAGTAATATCATTAGCAATTCCAGTTGCAAGGACATGCTTAAGATCTTTTAAATCCTTAATTACAACTTGGTGAGGTGAAAAACTCTACTATTTTACCTTCACATGAATGAGTGATTTGATATACTGATAGAAGGTTGCATTAAATACTTAGAACACATAATACATCATTGAAATGACCATTATCTACCTGAACTGTTATAGACCCTACAACACTAAGATATTTATCATCACTAACAAATATTCTCTTTTTGTTACATTCTTTTAGAGCCAAAAATACGACTTAATCCTTATCCATATGATAAGATTATCCAAAATCAATAAGACACTCATCAAAAAAATAATTAGAAGTTGCATTGAAGGAGAAACCATAAGAAGAAAATTCATGTCCATGAGAAGAAGAAGAATAAAAAGAAGAAGAAGAAGAATCAATATTGATATTGTTCTTCTTCATCACTTCTTCTAAGGCTTCCATCTTTTTAAAACATTTATAATCCATATGACCATATTTCCCACAAAAGTTGCAATCTCTGTCAGTCTTCTTACTTTTGGATTTTTCTCCTTTGTCACCATTCAGAGAAGAAGCTGGCAGAGAAGGTTTGGGACCCTTGTTTTTCTACTTGTTGTGGTGATGATGTTGCTTCTTGGGATCCTTGGATTTATGTTTCTACTGAGCCACTAAATATTTTTTGGATGTTCTTGCAGTGTTGATCAATGCAAGTTTCACAAGCTTATCTTTCTATCAAATTAGAGCATCACAAAAGGACTCAAGAGAGGGTTGTTTATAAGCACTCCATAGAGATTCTCTAGTGGAATAAAAGGTAGATATAAAAATAGAATATGCACTACCAATATTATAAATAATAACATATATGCATTGATCTTCCTTTAGATATCGTTGGAACTCTATACACAAAAGTATAAGTGTTTTGAACTTAGATAAGTAATATTTATTGTAAGGAAAAAAAATTGGACTTAAAGATATTAACTGATTTTCCAACTGGTGGGCTCAAATAATATTGTGTTTACCAAACACAACTTCAATCTTTTCCCTACCTTAATTTGGGCCATCAATTCCTTGAAGGTGAAACCTTAAATTATGAGAGATGGAAATTCCAATTAGTTCATGTTCTTCATCATTCCTATTAGCCCCTTTGGCATACTTTTCATCATCAATGGGTTCTTGTTCTTTTCCCAAGGTAATCCGATACAATCTGTTAGTTCTTAGTACATCCTCTATATGGGATTTCCATGAGAAGTAGTTGGTACTAGTAAGCAAAATATATTCGGGAGAAGCCATATTAAAATATGAAGAGAATATAGATTTACAAGATGAAATTGATGGTCTGGATGGAAAACTCTAAAAAAAATAGGTGGTTTTAAAAAAATGGCACTAAAAGAAAATTTTAGATATGAAAGTTATGCCCTTTTTAAAAAAGGTGTAAATGGTAACCAAAGAGCCTAGTGGAAAGTAAAATTTGGTCCATGTGGTGATGCTCCTCCTAACTATGCCTATAAGATCACTTTTAAATAAGTTACTTATGAGGTGACCCAGTTTTATAGAATAAGTGAGAATCACTTTTACAATGAAGTTACTTTGTAAATGAAACTTGCATGCAAAAAGTAACTTAAAATAAAATATTAAAGTTATTTAATAGTTATTCACTATTATAATTAAGTGAAATGCATTTTACAATGAATGCATGAACTTTTCAAAAAAAGTAACAAAAGAGAGACTTGAGCTCAATACCTCTTACTAAGTAAAGTAACTTTCAACCAAGTGAGCTAGTGGAAAACACATTATAGTCTTAAGAAGGAGGATTAGGGGTGTTGTTGTTATCATTGTTGTGGTGGAAGGTGACCTTGGAGTATGTGATCAATAATTTTTTTTTTTCATACATTCACATAAACAATTTTTTTTTCTTCTTGACAACAATAAGAGTTATATCTTGATTAGCTTACCTGGAAAATGAAAATTTTCCCTCTATGTCTGATTTACCAAGATCACACAGAGCACATGGAAACAAACATACATAGATAGGAAAATTGTTATGAGGAAAATCACTCGATAGCATGGGGTAAACCACAACAGAAAGAATGACTGTAGAAATCATCTCTAATACCAAGTATGCTATATAAATGTAAATGCCAACAAGACAAGATAAAGAACCTACCTTGTCCAGGTGTTCAATGAAGACCACAATTGAGCATGCAAATGAAATCTTTATACCTACAAATTTTACTCAACAACCAAGATACACAAGCATATGGTGATAATATATAAATTTAGCACATACAATAGCATAATCCATTAACATTCATAACAAATACACTCACATAATAATAATTCCAATATTTGCAAGACATCAATTGGATGAGAAAATAGTATTTCTATTAAAATATGATCAACAAAAGTATACAAGTGACAAACTTCTGTGTCAGGATGTCTCAGAAACGAGAAACCAAGTCCCTTCCAGCTGGGCCTCCGCCACTTCAATCCTCCACTAAAGGAAATCTCATATAAGAGAGACAATGAGATTCTCCATCAAGGAGGGAAGATCTTGGGGGATGAATAATGTGTTCAGACTTTAAAGGACAAAGGGATGTAGACTCAATATGAAATGAAAATTTCTCTAGAGTATCTTTGCTCTCAAAAGTTGAATTCTCTCCTCTTCCACGATTTGGATATGGCCCATTTATAGCCTTCAAATGGAAGTGAAGGGCCGAGTTAGAGCGTTTCCAATATATGGAAGGTCAATGATCATGGATCTTGTGAGGCGACATGGAAACTCAACACAATTTTTAATTTTGAGCACCAAACTCGATGTACGTAGGCTGTAGTGGTGCAACCTGTGTATACGCATGTTGTCTAATTTGCAGGGCGCATATATGTGAAAAAATATTATTTTTTGGCTCTGGGAAGTGAAAAGGGGGACTTAAAGTATGTATAGGAAAATGGAAAAGGCCTTCTGAGCAAGTTGCACAGGGTGAGGAAAATCTTGCTATAACAAAAACCCTTTCCGCTCTATTTCTAATTTTCCGAGATTGAAAAGAGTGCAGGGAAAAGAGAATACACATATCGAAAAGAGTAGCAACCTGGAAATAAAAAATAGAAAACCACAATAAAACTGAAATATTAACTTTGTAAAAATTTAAAAGGGAATATTCATGTTTATACCTTCGGATCTGACTGAAATGGTCATTTTTTTGGAAAACATAAATCTTTTCGAGTGAAACGAAAAGTGTTTCTAGATGAAAGAAGCATTCCATATGCAATGTAATATTCCTCTCCACCCCAAAATGTATGGAAATAGAAGAAAACAAAGATGCAACAACCCATCTTCAATATCTTGATCAACGACGGGAGTGGGTCTTGAAATGCGCTCTGATACCATGTTCAACAAGACATGTATTTCAATAGAGGACAAACACCTTCAACAACCACTCATACAACTAGATCAAATATCAACACACTATTGAAATTATGTTTATACTAAGACGGGGGGTGAATCAATATAATATAATTTTTACTTTAATTGAGCATTCATCAATCATTCATTAACTTTAAAACATTAAATGCATGTAAAGTAAGATCACAGTACAAAATGTTAAACTTGGAAACCCTTGTAGGATAAAACCACAAAAACTTATCTTAATAAATGTTTGTAGGCACCAACCTACTATTACAAATATTGTAGGCACCCATGGTGTCTCCACTCAATGAACCTATGACATAGTGTGTTCGTAGGTGGGATATAAAAGAATACCCCTTGTTATCGCACAAACTGTAGGTTGGGAAAATCCTGATCCAATCCAATGGATGAAAATAATGGTGGGAGAGCTTACCCACTGTCACCTTAGATAAACCCTCCCTCTCTTATGTGAAGGAGGAATCCAACACAAGGGGGAGTCTCGGATGACCCTAGGGGGAAATGAAGTGGAAAATGAGAGTATGGAAGTGAAACCCCTATAGGTCAAGATACCAAGTGAGAAATAGATTGATAATGAGTCTTGAATAAGGTTTATTGTGACACCCCTAACCACCCAATCTGGGGCATGCTACCACCTAACTGCTAAAAATCGAGCTCTACAACCAAAACGTGACATACCCAACCATAGACCTACTAGGCTATGACACACAAAGAATCTTGCAGAACATCATACATTGTAACATACCCGGCCTTACATGACGGTCATGCCAACTCCATAAAAATAAAAATACCATCTGTATATATATTAAACATGAAACAAACAACATATTTTTCTTTTATACATAGATTAATGTAGAAATAAAAGTAATCCTATACATACAACATATACAGGCAATACTCATCAATATAAACATGTACAAATACATAGCATGTAAATGAACAGATAAATAGTACTTATATTTTCTATATGACCACCAATTACATGCAGACCTTCCACAAACCTCCCAACCATAGGCCACGATGCTCATCACTCTTAGTGGTGGGTCACCCCGAGCCGAGAGTAAACTCCACCCAGGTAAAGGGATTCCTAGGATAGGATGAGACAATGGGCTATAACAAAGTCAACCAGGAACAATTCCCTCCCAGGAGCCAACTTACACACACAACTCACAGCCTATCATTCACCACATGCATGTCCCACCCCGGGAAGTATACACTTTCATTGTTCAACAATCCATCAACTGCTCCACTCCCCTTCCAGGGCTTCAAAAACAGGTCGGACATAAATTCTCAGAGCATTATAGCTGCTGCTGGGATTCCTCTAGAAGAAATCACTTCCCCAACAAACTCTTTTACCTGAAGAGAGTTTATCACATGTATGACACCCTGCCTCTTCATTCTACGGGCCTCACAACCCACCTCTTCACTCCTGCTCCTAGATATCAAGTAACGGGCTCAAGTGAGAACAACCACAAATTTCAGCTAACACACAGGTGATGGCAGTAATAAGACTCATTATGGACATAGACAATGGCATCAAGCCACACTCAGTCCATGAATTACATTGGCAACAAAAACAAACCGTTAAGACACAACATGGGCTCAGGAAAATACAGGTGTGTCAGAATTGACATGAAATACACAGGATAAATCAACATAGCTCCGAGTTCCAGAGGTGTGTGCATTCTCAGAGGTCAATAATGGATATCATGGCTCAGTGCTTGAGTGCATGCGTGCATGGGAAGAATGGAAAGAATGACAAGAACCCCAAAAAAGGATGCTTTTTCCAAATATAACTGCATGTCCCTAATGATACACTTCTCCTCATGAAGCTGCATGAGCCCCACTTAACATTCCTTCCCTTCCCACAGGAACTTCAAATAACATAGGTTATGCCCATCCTTATTCTTTAGGAAATAATAATATAATATTATTCCCATATAGATAAGCCCTCAAGCTTAGCCCTTTCCCTAGTCTCATAGCCCCATCCCTTTCCCTATCTAGTGTATCTTAGTCCCCCATAAATCTTTCTTCGTGGTCAATATACATGCAACGATGTATTTATATTATTGATATGAGTGTTTACATATACACAAATAGGCTCATTGGCCTTTAGCATCTAGGCTCTCTAGCCTAATCATCATATAAGCCTCCTAGCTTACTTTAACTTGGCTCACCAGCCTATAACATATGTTACATTTATAATTACAACTGGGGTTCAACTTGGGATATTACAATCCCCTCCCCTTATATTTTCACTGTCCTCAGTGCAACTTGTTTACATATTACCTTCAATATTTTAAAAAATCTTCAAAAACCTCCAAGATTTAGCTATTGGAAGCTTGTTATCGATCTGGTGATTTAATTTCAAGCACCATTTTATTTATTCATACTATAGCTGGAATTCATTTTCTTTGTTCCATAGAGTTTCTTTATTAAAATAATTCAACTCATTATTCTTTATTACATGCTTCAATTAAACCTCATTGAAAGCATCAACTGGCTGCAGATCCTCAACGTTCCACCCAACTTTATATCTCACCGCTGATAAATTCTCAACAACGTATCATCCTCGAGCAGGGATATGACTCCACCAGAGAAATGGCTTCCCAATACAACCATGGTCCACAATTAATACCAACATGGTCTAGGCCAAGGTACCAAACCTCAAAAACACTCCAACCAACAATCTCTCATTCCCCACATGCCTATACAACCCAAGGTAGTGTGATCCTTCTCTTCTCATCAGTCCTTTGACTGCACCCCTACCCCTTTTGGCTCTGGCATAGGCCATACATGAAGCCTCAGAGCATCGTGGCTTCAGGAGTTCTATCTACCCTCAGAGGTCTCCAGGTACCCTCCAAGTCTCATACTGGGGAACCTATCCCCACACTTATCCCTCCAGGGCTCTAGTCTTCACCAAGAAAACCCAAGGATAAGTGTACACACAACCATATCCACTTGGGATCCAGAGGGTAAGATCCATTGTCTCCAATCAACATCTTCCCCAGAGCTACTCTTTGAAATTAACATTCCAACTTTAATCAATATTTTCTCATTTGTATCAAACACATACAATTTTCATGAGAGAAAATTATAACATTCCATTTTAGAAATAAAAGTAATTTCATAAGGAATTCAACTTTTCCCCAAAATATGAAATTCTGTTTCATAATTTTTCATTGTTGTTGCAATAATAGGATGCAGTCTTCCTTCTGGCTTTCAACAAGCATCATGTTGAATACCATTTTTCCTGTAACGATTATATCTTGCATTCAACCAAAAAATTGTTAGTATTTCTTATATGTTGTCCCTTGACCAGGTTTTGAGGAAACATTGGTCATGTTTGACCATTTTTGGGACTTCGATAGGTTGGTCGAAGACGGAGTGCCCAGGCGAAGTGGGGATCGTGGCCTTTTGAAGGCTTTTTGGGTTTAGGGCTTATGTAACGGGTATGGGATGTTGACCCATGGGTTTACCCATGTTTATAACCCTTTTTTAATGCATAAATAGATAGCTAAGCGATGTAAGAAGTAGTAGTTAGATCTATGTGATTGAATTGGCTTAGTACATGACCGGTTGGATTTGTGTCAAGACTGTGCTAAGAATTGCAAAGTTAAGTGCAAGTGATTGTAAGAGATTGTGTAAGGCTTTGTGTCTGGACCGAACTCAGAAGGAGGATCTGGTGAGGTGTGCGCAGATCTACTGTTCTATGCAGAGTTGGCTTTGTGGCTCTGTGTATGTAAGAAGATTGGAAGAAGCTAATAAAAGAGGAGAAGAGTTGGTGGACGTAGCCCCACG
This sequence comes from Picea engelmannii, assembly GCA_009831015.1. NCBI lineage: Eukaryota > Viridiplantae > Streptophyta > Pinopsida > Pinales > Pinaceae > Picea > Picea engelmannii. The sequence continues at coordinate 163,244 of ML792646.1, read as the reverse complement.
CTGGGGGTGAACCATGTATATCTTGTGTTGTGGTTTCTTTGTGTGATGTGGTTGATATGTTATTGATGTGATTTATGCTTAGTCTTGTAATATTTATGTATGTTAGATGCATCTGATGTAGTAGCTTAGTTCTTAATAATATAAATGAAGGTTAGCTCTACTTTGATGCTATGTGTTGAATGGTTAGATGTGATTGGATCTTGATGAATACTGCATTGTTCTGTAATTAGGGTTTTAACCTGTGATGTGAATAAGGGTTAAAGACTAATGAATGTTAATTTCTAAGTGTTCTATTAAGTATTGTAATCACAGATCTGTGTCCCAGCAAGGTCGTAGACACTTGAGTCCTGCAACCCCCCCTGCCTCTACCTTGGGTGAAACTTCATTTGCTTCGCAGGTGTTGCCAAAAGGGCTGATAGTTAGGGTTTTATTGGTGCATTGAACCCTGGGTCTTCCCCTGTGCCAACAAATGGTTTTGTTGCTGAAACCCGAAGCTGTGATTGCTAGGAATTGAAGAAAAGAGAAAGCTCTGTGCATAGATCTATTGTTGTAGTACGCAGTATTCTACCTGACTTGTGAAGCTCTGTGCTAAAAAGGGAACCAGATCTGAAGAAAAGAGGTAAGATTTTAAATCTTTGTGCTCTGATAAAGGTAAGATAAGTGGAAATTTTTGTTTCGAAAGAATGGATCTAGGTATGTTTGATAGATTTTGTCCTAGTCTGAAAACTACGACACAACTAGAAGAAAGAAGATTTGATATGAATAGATTTGATAAATATAGTGAAAGATATGTTATCCCTATGCATAGAAAGAATTTTTGGACTAACAAGTGGATGCAGGATCCTAGAAAGAATTTGTTGCAGGTCCATCACTGTGATCCTAGTGCGCAGTACTGGAAAGGTTGGGGATCGTTCAAGAGAAAGAGAGTATCAACTCTTTGTTATAGTTGCAGAAAACCAGGACATCTTGCTAAGGAATTCCCTGGTAGAGGTCCTATCTGTCTTTGTTGTAAATATGTTGGTCATGAAGTTTTGTATTTCCCTAGAATGATTGCTAAAGTTGAGAAGATGAACATGAGACAAGAAAACCATGACGAAGGTCAAGAGACTAAGGATATGCTAGAACATTAGAAAGAATTAGAGAATATATTATTGCAGATGAAAGAAACATTGAATGATCACAAAGACATCAATTTACCAGAGATCTTAAAAGAGAAGGAGTGCATAGAAACAAGAATAGGAGACTTCGACATAGACTGTGTATTGGATGCAGAAACACAGGTGAATATCATGACATAAAGTACTTAGGAAATTTTGGGAAAGCCTAGTATGATTCCTTCATTAGGAGGAATAATATTTTTTAAAGGAAAGATGATAACCCTATGTGGAAGACTTACTCATGTACCAATGCTTGTTCATGGAACATCGACAGAATAAGAATTCGAAGTCATTAAGTTTGTTGAGAACATTGCTCCTTTTTCACTTTTGTTAGGAAGGACTTGGATTGAGAAAGATCAAATCTGAAGGAAGGAAGAAGATGAAGCTATAGAACAGAAAAGAAAGAATTAAGGGATTTCATGGGCAGGAGAATAACACGCTTAATAGAAGAACAAGAGGAAAATTTGAAGAAACTGAGGGCCAAAGACCTAGCTGTCGAAGTTGAAAGAACGTAGGAAGACTTGAAAATCCTATCCATGCAGGAGAGAAGAGCATCTACCCCAGAAACAGTAAGAGAAGAAGTATCACCCTCGAACCCTGTGAAAGACCCTTAGTAGTGCGAATTTACTATACTAAGAGAAGATAAGAACAAAAATGGAAAGAGGAACCCAGTGACTCAGATCACAGGAAAGAAGGCTAGAAAGCTCAGTAAGAAAAAAACAAAGTTATAAAAATTGCAGGAAGTTCCAGAAAAGACTTCGCGGAATGAAGGCTTGCAGAACTTGAACCTCGCCAGAATAACAGAACAACGCAGATTGACACTTCTCCATGACGAAGAAATATGACCGTTGGAGGCGTCCCGACCGTTAGAATGACACTCTAGAAAGGCCAGAAACACAGTTATTGTCGAAAAGTTTTCCATTGGACCATTGGGACCATGCCATAACGGATGGAATCATATCGATTGAGGCATTCCTTCCTGTTGGAGGAGTTCGTTATGACATTGTCTATTTAATCCATCAAATGTATCACCGGGGACACTTTTGAAAATTGTGATTATCCGAGCCCATAGAGAACTGATTGCTATCGCGCTGTGCTTATTGAGACCTCACCACTCATTTTTCTTACCTTGAGTGTTTGTCTGCCTACCTGAGATATATATCTCTAGTGTGTATGTCAGGAGAATGTAGCATAGTAGAGAAGGCTGTGGAGGAGATCCTAATAGACCTTATGGTTGAGAAGGTCATGTCGGCATGAGTGTAGGCCTCATCGATGAGAGGATTGCAAGCATCCCCATTGACTGCATGTTGATCTGGGCCATCCCGAACTGCGACAGAGAAAAGAAGCAAGAACAGCGACAACCTGACGAATGTGAAGCTCATCACGTCGGTCTTTCCTGACTACATCCCACCTCTGGCTGGCATGGTTAGTCGTGAAAACATCCCGAGAGATTTTGAATACACCGTCATCACTGCGTACCTCCCGAAGGGGATACACACAGTTGGAAAATAACTAGGATTGATCCCTGATCTCAATATTAGTGACTTTAACCTAGGAGATAGGAAGAAGTATGTGTTGCTCACACCACATAAGTACTTGACAAAGACAACAGGGAAGAAGCTGAATATAGTCCCCCAACCATGGACTAAGGAGATCACGAGGTACACCATCCTTAACGTGATGAATATACCCCACTTCAGCCGACATCAAGAGGTTAACATGTGCATTAAACTCCTCCTATGGTGCTACCATGGAGGTTATCTATGGTTATACAAGCGCATTACTGTGGATCTGGAGCTGATCCACAAGATCACTGGAATAAGCATGTAGGGACCGAACCCTAAAAAATTCTACCCAGAGAAGGCTGCAGATCTCACCCTGGCGCAACGAATAAAGGACACCTACGATGATGTAGAGAAGGGGAAGTGGGGCTACAAGGTAGCCTCCATCCAATATGGTGTAGTGTGCCTAGCTTTCCATTTGATCATTGGTAAGCTCGTCAGGAAGAAAAAACCAACGCAAGTCATGGGGTTCATTGTCGACCTCGCAGGAAAGTGCATTGAAGGGATGCAGATGAACTAGGTGAGCTACCTCATCAACCAGTTGGAGAAGGATTGTCGTGAAGCATAGGACTAGGGCTACGAGTTTCACTTCAGCTGGTTGCTAATTCTCACTGACTTTGTCGCTTGGGAGATGCCAGAAGGAGTGACCTTCCCTGAAGTCAAGCTGTCTGAACCATTGGCCGCAAGGTTCACCACCTTGTGGTATTAAAGAGATATGGAGAAGCAGTGGAAGTCGAATGTTGTCTTCCACATTTACTACTTACATCTCACGTGAGCCATTGAGTCATTCCTCCGAATGACTCCAAATGCATTTCATACTTATAGGCCAATAGTGAAGTTCCACGCAGACAGGCACTTCATTTACATCACTGTGTGTCGGGATGAAAGAAAGGAGGAGTTGCAGTCATACTACAAATTAACTGATGAATACATGGAGGATATAACCAAGGAATGGTTGGCTTAATTCCTTGTACCAGTCGAGAAGACAGAGCTCTCCAACCCTGATATCATCGGAAGTCCTATGGTCACCTGGGAAGAGTATGATGGACCCAACAACACCAAGAAGAAAAAAAAGGAAGAGGAGGTGATGAAGTAAACCAAGAGGAGAAAGGGAAAGAAGACAAACGGGAACAGGGTGAAGTGACACCACCTAAAGATCCCCCTACATAAGTCGAGACGTCAAATAAAATAAAGGTTTCTCTATTGGCCCAGGGGCAGACCCAGGGTTCAACGTTGCAACAGTGCACCAACAAAACCTTAACTACTGGCCCTTTCAGAAACACTTGCGAAGCAGATGAAGTCTCACCTGAGGTAGATGCAGGGGTGGTTGCAAGAATCAAGTGTCTGCAACCTTAGCTGGGACACAGATTTGTGATTATAATATTTAATACAACTCTTAGCACCGTTAGTTCCTTAATATAAAATCACTATTCACTTCGATGATATAACAAAGCTTTGCAGTATTCACACCAATCTACAATATTCAAGCACTTAGCATATACAAATGGATCAGAATGAGCATATCAAGCACTAAGCACGACTATATAGATCAGATCTAACATTCTCACATATGATAAGCACAAAGCAAGTGGATATATCTAAACATATCATAGCACTTAGCATATAACATATGAACACATCAAGACAAAGCACAAAGCACACAACACAATGTTTCCATGGTTCACCCCTCTTCTGAGGTTACATCCACCAAATCTTCTTCTTTATATTATTCAATCAATCGGTTACAAGAACAAATCCATCAAAACCCTTACTCTACATAGGACAGAAGATCTGCACAACTTGCTAGATCCTTCTTCCTTGCGCTACAACACAAAGCCTTCTACATTCTCTCATAGGGACTTGCACTCAGCTCTGCAAGTCTTACACAAAATGCACAAAGCCTTGATCACACAAATTAAAATCTTCGCACTTATCCTACATCACATAGATGCCAATTTCACTACTCCTCTATATGGCCTAGACATCTATATATATATATATATATATATATATATATATATATATACACAAAATAGGCCTAAACATGGGTAAACCCATGGGCCGACATCCCCTTCCCGTTAAATATTCCCAAAAACCCAAAAAGGGGCCTAAAAGGGGGCCGAGATCTCTTGATCTCCACTTCGTCTTGTGCTCCTCCTTCGACAGGCTTTCAAAGTCCCAAAATAGGTCAACATGACCAAGAAACTCCCAAAACTTGGTCAAGGGCCAACAGACCCCCATCACTCACCTGTGACTCATCCTGAGTCACTCCGGTCTAATCAATTCTGCCTCGAACACGTTGAGATTGGCTCGTGCTACTTTGACTTGCCGCTTTGTTGTGGCCTCTTGTTCAATGAACTCCTGGGTCACTGCGTCATTCACTGGCCCTTCTAGGCGTTGTTTTGTTGTGACAGCGAGCTATTCTAGCTCTTCTCCTTGGCTCTTGACCTCTGTAAACAACATGCATGCCTTATATTGCACAAGTTGAAGCTATTGGGTGACTTCTATCACTTTGCTTTGAAGCATATGGATCTGCTGCTGCATTGTACATTGTTCATAGACCTCTTCATTCGGTCTATAGCTGACAGGGCCTTTAGCTACGCCTGTAGTGTATCTGCGTGATGCTTTGCTTCATGGAGTTGCAACTCCAATTCCTGTAACTTCAGGTTCTCAGTGAGGTTTTCATATGTCTGAGCACTATGGTTACTCAACTGCTTGCACTCCAAGGCAAGAGATTTTAATCTGTCAACTGCACCGCAGGAAGTTGCCTCCCTTTGGTCTCGTACATCTTGAGGGGTCTTGGGCACAGTGTGGAGCTCCAAGTCAGCTATGCACTGCTGGAGCTATTGGATTACGTCTTTGAGTTGTGCCATCTGTTGTGGAACTCATTCTTCAGCCTTTACTTCAATGACTTTCACAGAGTGAAGTTCTCTATGGACCATCTCTTATACTTTGAGTTGCTCTGCGAGCAACTGTTCATTTTCTTTATACAATTGGGCTTTTTATTCATTTAACTTCTCTTGTAGATTAATCTTCTCACGTTCGGCAGTACTACGCTGCTCTATAAGGTCTTCTTGTGCTTGTGCCAAATCCTGGGTGGCTTGCGCTATATCCTCTTGTTCTCATCAAAGGAGAGCTTCGATTGTATCAATGATCCGGTGGAGTTGAGTTGTCTCATCTCCTATTTCTGGTGTTCCTGCTGATAGAGGCACAATAGAACCTATGTGGCTGGACTATAGTGCCTGCTACACTTCTTGAAGTTCAACCTTGATACAACTAAACAACTCCTCTTGCTTAGCTTCCTTCTTCTCTGTTATCTCCAACGAAGCATCATTCAGTGTTGTGACGATGAAGTCGAAGTCATCTGAGGTGAGGGTGGTCTCAAACTTAGTCCTAGTTGCTTTCAATTTATTCCTTGTGGAAGGTTTCAGGGGGGGAAACCTTCCTTTTCTTCGAGGGGTCCTCCTCATCTCTAGGTAGTGTAACTTCGACGTTCTTTTGTTCCACTTCTGTGCCATCTATCTCTTTGTCATCACCTCCTTGCTCAGGTAAGATAGAAGCATTCTTCGCCGAGGTACTATGGACATCTTGGGCTTCTTCATTTTTCTTAGTCTTGCTCAGTCCAGGTGTATCATGCGCTATTTCTGGACTGTCGATATCAGATAGCTCCACAGGGTCTGCTGGGATGAGGAGGTATGCCGAACATTCCTTGGTAATTTCCTCTAAATCCTCCTCCCTCAACTTGTAGTATGACTACAACTTTTGTTTATGATCATCAGCGCACGCTGTGATATAGATGAAATGGAAATCTGCATTGAATTTCATCAATGGCCTAAACTTATGGAGTGTGTTCGGGGTTATGCGAGGTTTAGACTAGATAGAAGTCTTTAGATGGTTGTAATAAGTGTGGAAGATGACATTTGATTTCCATTTCTTGTTCATGTCGCTGGAGTACCACAACGTACTGAACTTCGCGGACAATGGTTCAAAGGGCTCGATGTCCGGGAAGGTCATGCCTTATAGCATCTCCCATGCGATGAACGCGATTAATATGAGAATCCAACTGAAGTGGAACTCATATCCTTGGTCTTACGCTTCCCTGTAGTCCAATTCTAACTGGTTCACCAAGTACTTCACCCAATTCATGTGTAGCCCCTCCACGCACTTCCCTGCGAGGTCGACTACAAATATGGTTACTTGGGTGGGCCGATTCTTGCGAACTAATTTCCCTGCGATCAGTTGATAGGCCAGGCGCACTACGCCACTTTGGATAGAGGCTAACTTGTAGCCTCGCATTCCCTTCTCTACATCTCAGTAAGTATCCTTTATCCTCTGGGAAAGAGCGTGATCCACGGTCTTTCCCGGGTAGAAATCCTATCGGTCGGGGCCTTGCATGCTTAGCCCTGTGATCCGATTGATCAATGCTTGATCCACTGTGATGCGACAGTTAAACCACAAATAACCTCCATGATAGCAAGACAACAGTAATTTGACGCATGCATTCACCTATCGGTGTTGCTCGAAGTATGGAATCTTCATAACATTCAGTAGGGTGGACTGCGCGAGGTTTTGGGTCCATGATTGAGGGGTAATATTTGAGTTATTTCCTTTGGTTCTCATCAGATACATATGCGAGGAAAGCATGTTGTAAACCTTCCTGTCGTCAAGGTTGAAGTCACTAAATTTCAATGCTGCAAGCTTATTCTGGTCAGCACGAACTGTATGCATCTCTTTTGGAAGGTACGCAGTGACCAACGTATATTCAAAGTCTTTGGCACACTGTCTCAATTTATTGCGCCACTCAGAAGTGGTAGATAGGCAGGTAGGATGCTCAGGATCAGTTTATCATTTGCGATGTCGTCTATGTGCTTCATTTGTTTCTCATCGGCTAGTCGGGATGGTCTAGCTTGAGCTATGGACAGAGAGGCCTGTAGTCCTCTCGTCGAAGATGCTTATACACCTATAGACATTCCTCTCTCCGACATGACTCTTTCAGTCATCAAGTCGAGGAGGAATTATGTCACTGATTCTTCAACTGCGGTGAGCTCGTCGGACATATGTGATTGGGATTAAGATTATCGGGTTCATGATGGAATTAGACACTGCACTGGAATAATAGCAAGGTCACAATGATCATTGTATGCAATTCGTTCAGACTGCGGGCTTCAAATTCTCAGTTAGCAAAAGTGTTCTCCGTGCAGGGCACGAAGGGATAGGTAGGCAACTTGGAAATAGTTCATTTACAATGGTTATGAGCCCCTATTAACTCTTGTTCGATCTATTATGGCACGTTGCAATGGTCTGATGACAAACCTTTATTTCTTTTCTGTCCAATCAGGGTGGAAGTCGAATGGATATATCGGCCCCAACGACTATATTGCTTTGCCATGGCGAAGTACCATGTGTCGCTGTTTTGATATCCCGAAGAAGCTCCAATTTTATGAATTTTCTTTTTGCGAATCTCCCTCTGGAACCTTCTACAACTTATCTCTCTTCTTACTTTGTTTCCTTGCCTTCTTTCCAGTGAGCTTCGTCTCGGTAGTTCTTTTTCCATTCTAATTCTTGTCTTCTTTTAACATAGTTACTACGCGTTGTTGAGATTCTTTCCTAGGATTCAAGGTTAATACCTTTTCTTTATCTGGAGTAATTACTTCAGTCTTCTGTGGGTCTCCTAATGTTTTTGCAGCTTTGACATCAATGTTTCTAGTGACAACTAGCTTTGATCTGTTCTCTTGTTCTTCAATCAATTGTCCGATCCTTCTAGCCATAAAATATTTTAAGTCTTGTTTCTTCTACTCCAAAGCTTCTTCTTCTTCCTTTCCTCTGGCTTGAGCTCTGTCAATCCAAGGTTTTCCTATTAGCATGGTAAACGGGGCCCTGTCTTCAATAAACTTAATAATCTCAAAATCTTCCTCTGTCGAAGTTCCATTAACGTTCATAGGTATCTGAGCGAGTCTCCCGCATAAGTTTACCATATTTCCTCTGAATAAACCTATCCCTCCTAGTGATGGGATAATAACAAGCCTTCCTATAGCTTCCCAAGTTATTTCTGTCATGATATTCACTTGTGTTTCCTCATCTAGAACACAGCCAATGTCGAGGTCCCATATTTTTGCTTCAATGCATTCTTTGTCTTTCAAAATATCTGAAAGTATAACATGTTGATGGTCATTCAAGGTTTCTTTTACTGTAGTAATATCTTCTCCAATTCTTTTTGGGGTTCTGCTGTAGCCTTAGTTTCTGGATCTGCCTTAAGGTTCTCCTGGTTCATAGTCATTCTTTCAAGCTTAGCAATCATTCTAGGGAAATCCAACACTTCATGGTCCATAGCCTTACAACAAAGACAACTAGGTCTTCTTCCAGGGCATTCCTTAGCCATATGTCTCAGTCTTCTGCAACTATAATAGAGGGTTAATCCTCTCTTTCTTTTAAATGATCCCCAACCTCTTCTGTACTGCGTGATAGGATCGTATGAGCTAACCTGCAACAAATTCTTTCTAGGATCCTACATCTATTTGTTAGTCCAAACATCTTTTCTATGCATAGGTATAACATATCTTTTATGATTCTTATCAGATCTATTCATATCAAACCTTCTTTCATCTATTAGTGCCCTAGTTTTTAAGCTAGGACAAAATCTATCAATCATACCTAGATCCATACTCTAGAAACAAAAATTTCTACTTATCTTACTTTTATAGAGCACAAAGCTTTCAGATCTAAAACTTTTTTAACTATTATTACCTTTATCAGAGCATGGAGATTATAGATCTTACCTCTTTTATTCTTACCTTTCTCAGAGTGCCAAGCATTCAGATCTCGCCTCTTTCCCTCAGATCTGATCTTCTTTCTTTAGATCGGGTTTCTTTCTTTCATATATGACCTTATTTCTTTAGCACAGAGATTATAAGTCAAGTAGAATACTGCACACTAGGGCACATATCTACGCAGAGAAATTTAAGAGTTTAGGGGTGGATCTTTGTGCAAAGATTCTTCTTTCTCAATTCCCAGCAATCACAGTTTCATGTCCGGAAAACAGAACCATTTGTTGGCACAGGGGCAGACCCAAGGTTCAACGCTACAATGACACACCAACAAAACCCTAACTACAGGCCTTTTCGGCAACACCTGCGAAGAAGATGAAGTCTCACTTGAGGTAGAGGCAGGGGTGGTTGCAGGACTTAAGTGTATGCAACCTTAGCTGGGACACATATCTATGATTATAATACTTAATACATCTCTTAGGACTGTCAATTCCTTAATATATGATCACTATTCACTTCGTTGATATAATAAAGCTTTGCAGTATTCACACCAATCTATAGTATTCAAGAACTTAGCATATACAAATGGATCAGAATGAGCATATCAAGAACTAAGCATGACTATCTAGATCATATCTAACATTCTCACATATGATAAGCACAAAGCAAGTAGATCTATCTAAACACATCAGAGCACTTACCATATAACATATGAACACATCAAGACAAATCAAAAAGAACACAACACAATGTTTACATGGTTCACCCCTCTCCTGGGGCTACGTCCACCAACTCTTCTTCTTTATATTATTCATTCAATCGGTTACAAGCATAGATCCATCAAAACCCTTACTCTGCACATGACAAACGATCTGCGCATCTCGCTATATCCTTCATCCTTGCGCTACAACACAAAGCCTTCTACAGTCTCTCACAGGGACTTGCACTCAGCTCTGCAAGTCTTACACAAAATGCACAAAGCCTTGATAATATAGATTCAACTCTTGTCACTTAGCCTACATCACATAGATTCCAATTTCACTAATCCTCTATAGGGCATAGACATCTATATATATATACAAAATAGGCCTAAACATGGGTAAACCCATGGGTCGACATCGCCTTCCCATTACATATTCCCAAAAACCCAAAAAGGGGCCCAAAAGGGGGTCGAGATCCTGTGATCTCCGCTTCGTCTTGCGCTCCTCCTTTGACAGGCTGTTAAAGTCCCAAAATAGGTCAACATGACCAAGAAACTCCAAAAACTTCGTCAAGGGCCAACATTCTCCAATGATCCGTAGGATCTTTTCAATGATTATGGTTGAGTTTTAAACTTGCATGAATAATTTAACCATTTGAGAATTTAATGAAAGAATGAGGAAAGAAGAGGATTATGACATTCACAACAAATATGCAGATCTGAAAAGAATAATTAACAGCAAACCATAAGAACGCAGGTTGATAACGGAGTTCGGCACAATGTTTGCCTACGTCTCCGGGCCTTTTTCCTGTGGGGGAGGCTTCTTTATTTCTTCTCAAGTGCTCAAAATTACATCTCAGCAATGCCTATTGGCTACAAGACTGATCTGGTCTTGTTGTCCCAGATCTCAAGAACCCTGCAAAAGAAACGGCATGCAAAACTGATGCTCCAAGCTCCCAGAAACGATCCGACAGCGTCTCCACCTCAAAGGCTTCACTGCATCAAACTGACTTTGGCTTGGCTTTCCTTCAGCATAAATCTACTCTGAATGACTGTTCATTGGCCTCAAACAGGCCTGGTTTATATAGCAAAGGAGTTGGTTTCACATCCCCAACTTCCTCCAAGAATTTGGCCTCCAAAAATGCCCAATATCCCCCAAAAATGGAGTAAATCTGCCAATATTAGGCATAATTAATTAAAAACAACCAAATTCTTAACTAAAAACCCACTTTATAATGTTTATTGGGCCGCAGCCCCCGATCCCTGGGCGCGCGCCCCTTTGGTTGGTCACATGGCGGCCATGTGGCCAAGCGCATGGCGCTGGCCACCCCACTCTCGCAGCTCTGCTCCTAGTCTTTTGGCCTATCCATAGGACCCGGGCCTAACGGCTAAAACAACCCCTAATATAGCGTGCTTGCTCCCGGTCTTATGGAGTATAAATAGAACCGTGGGTATTTGAAACTGTCTGCGCTTTTCAGTGGTTAGCTCCGGGTCTTTGTCATGGTTCTCGCGCCGACCGTTGAACCGTGGGCTAATCCAAAACTAACCCGCCAAACGCCGCGCTCCTGGTTCTATGTGTTCAGTCATATGTATATGTCGAGGGCCGGGGCTAAGCCCCGGCCCTTTTCCCGCCGATTGAAACGTTGTAACAATTTAAATTTTGTATTTCCCGTTTACATAACAATTAACGCCCGTCGGCGGGCCGGCTAGCCCAACATTCTCGGTCCTTTCACCCACCGGAGGTCGTGGGTTCGACCCCCGACGACGCCACAACAAAATTTTACAAAGAACCTTTAAACCAATGACGGGGTTCCACGTGGCAGCCCAGGATTGGGCCACGTGGCACCCTTACCAACCAATGATATTATGCCACGTGTCGACCTGTGGTTGGTCCACGTCATACAACCGTACGCCACCTATCTCTCTGCCATGCTGCCACGTGTCCCCGCCGTACTGCCCAACCGACCTGCTGCGTCAGCTGCCACGTCATCATGCTGACATCATCATGCCATGTGTCACCCTGTGAGTGGTGACATGTGTCACCTCATAACTGGTCCGATCGTACGCCAAAAGTTCCAAATTCACCTGACACGTGTCGCGTCCTGGTGATGCCATGTGTCCTCCGTACGGTCTGCCACATGTCGCCTCCTGGTTGGACCACATCAGCTGTACGGACATGCCACGTCAGTTGTACGGACCTGCCACGTCAGCTGTACGGACGTGCCACGTGGACTGTACGGACTGTACAGTCATCCCCTTTTTTTTACCTGTTTGACTTTTCAGACAGAACGCGATATCTTCTCCATACGGACTCCGTTTGACGAAGTAAATATACTACCGGAATCAGGAAGACGAGACGGACGCAATGGCACAAGTTTCGTCGCATTCCAAGCACTTTCATTTTTGAGCATTTTTCAAGCCCTATCAGGCTTCTGGATCCGTTTTCGGATCACACCTCCCCACAAAAAGACCTTTTGGTCCCCAAAAGGTTACTGACCAGTTAACAAGCTCGGGATAGGCCACCCGACTTGTCCTCTGTCTCTGAACTCTGTCATGTGCACCTGTCTCATCAAGATCAGTTGTAATACAATTATAACAACTGAAAGTACATTATTAGTCATTGCAATCCTGTTACATTTTACTGAAGCCACTATCATCCATGTACTGAACATTGCTAATGATAACATCAGAAAAACGACTGCAAATGAACTGATATACTTGAAGTATTTGCACGACATAAGTTTATCTTGAAGCAA
>ML792646.1:107365-148427 GCA_009831015.1 Picea engelmannii | reverse complement strand
CAGGTTGATAACGGAGTTCGGCACAATGTTTGCCTACGTCTCCGGGCCTTTTTCCTGTGGGGGAGGCTTCTTTATTTCTGCTCAAGTGCTCAAAATTACATCTCAGCAATGCCTATTGGCTACAAGACTGATCTGGTCTTGTTTTCCCAGATCTCAAGAACCCTGCAAAAGAAACGGCATGCAAAACTGATGCTCCAAGCTCCCAGAAACGATCCGACAACGTCTCCACCTCAAAGGCTTCACTGCATCAAACTGACTTTGTCTTGGCTTTCCTTCAGCATAACTCTGCTCTGAATGACTGTTCATTGGCCTCAAACAGGCCTGGTTTATATAGCAAAGGAGTTGGTTTCACATCCCCAACTTCCTCCAAGAATCTGGCCTCCAAAAATGCCCAATATCCCCCAAAAATGGAGTAAATCTGCCAATATTAGGCATAATTAATTAAAAACAACCAAATTCTTAACTAAAAACCCACTTTATAATGTTTATTGGGCCGCAGCCCCCGGTCCCTGGGCGCGCGCCCCTTTGGTTGGTCACATGGCGGCCATGTGGCCAAGCGCATGGCGCTGGCCACCCCACTCTCGCAGCTCTGCTCCTAGTCTTTTGGCCTATCCATAGGACCCGGGCCTAACGGCTAAAACAACCCCTAATATAGCGCGCCTGCTCCCGGTCTTATGGAGTATAAATAGAACCGTGGGTATTTGAAACTGTCCGCTCTTTTCAGTGGTTAGCTCTGGGTCTTTGTCATGGTTCTCGCGCCGACCGTTGAACCGTGGGCTAATCCAAAACTAACCCGCCAAACATCGCGCTCCTGGTTCTATGTGTTCGGTCATATGTATATGTCGAGGGCCGGGGCTAAGCCCCGGCCCTTTTCCCGCTGATTGAAACATTGTAACAATTTAAATTTTGTATTTCCTGTTTACATAACAATTAACGCCCGCCGGCGGGCCGGCTAGCCCAACATTCTCGGTCCTTTCACCCACCGGAGGTCGCGGGTTCGACCCCCGACGACGCCACAACAAAATTTTACAAAGAACCTTTAAACCAATGACGGGGTGCCACGTGGCAGCCCAGGATTGGGCCACGTGGCACCCTTACCAACCAATGATATTATGCCACGTGTCGACCTGTGGTTGGTCCATGTCATACAACCGTACGCCACCTGTCTCTCTGCCATGCTGCCACGTGTCCCCGCCGTACTGCCCAGTCGACCTGCTGCGTCAGCTGCCACGTCATCATGCTGATGTCATCATGCCACGTGTCACCTTGTGAGTGGTGACACGTGTCACCTCATAACTGGTCCGATCGTACACCAAAAGTGCCAAATTCACCTGACACGTGTCGCGTCCTGGTGATGCCACGTGTCCTCCGTACGGTCTGCCACGTGTCACCTCCTGGTTGGCCCACGTCAGCTGTTCGGACATGCCACGTCATATGTACGGCCCTGCCACGTCAGTTGTACGGACGTGCCACGTGGACTGTACGAACTGTACAATCATCCCCTTTTTTTTGCCTGTTTGACTTTTCGGACAGAACACAATATCTTCTCCATACGGACTCCGTTTGACGAAGTAAATATACCACCGGAATCAGGAAGACGAGACGGACGCAATGGCACAGTTTTCGTCGCATTCCGAGCACTTTCATTTTTGAGCATTTTTCAAGCCCTATCAGGCTTCTGGATCCGTTTTCGGATCATCCAAATAAACCCTCAACGCGGAAGAAGACACGAGCCAATAAGCCTCAGTCACATATTGTACTTACAGTGGATAATATTGACCTCATCATCGCAGATGTATTAGACACTTTGGAGGATATTTTTCAATGAAACAAAGAAAAGTAGGAGACAATGTATGACCAGATCAAAGAAGAGCTAAAAGGGGTAAAACAAGCCCTCTATTCGAGCCATGTAGCCTCTATTGCGCCATCGCCAACAGAAGGTATAAAATTGGGAGTTGAGCCTGGCCAACTACGTAAATTAGCATATGTGACAGAGGCTTGCCTTCGATAAGTATAGGAATAAAAATAACAGGCCACAGAGGTCTTGAAGAAAGCAAAGCAGGAATCCCTAGAGAAACGTCAGGTTGCGCACTAAGAGAAAGATGACCTCCAAGAGAAGTTTAAAGAGGACATAGAGAAGATCCAAAGAGAGAAACATCAGCTGCTCGCAGAGAAGATTGGAGTTAGAGAAGGAGTCACTCGAGCACTTTGCTCCATGCTGATACTGGCACCAATGAAAGAAGAGACAACTGAGAGCCAAGTGGGGAAGCTCACTAAAGCCATTCAACAACTCCAAGTAAGAGTAGAAGAACTGGTATTGCAAGCAGTTCCGAGCACTTCGCAAGAAGTGAGAGATCAGAGGGAAGAAACTGCCAGGAGTGCAGTCAAAAGAATCAAGGAATTGGTGTTAGAATGAAAGCAACTTAGTAACCAAAGTGCGCAGACCTATGAGCACCTCGCAGAGGACCCATAACTAATAACATTGGAGTCACAACTCCAGGAGGCGAAGAAAAAAGCATCGATAGTGCAAGCGCAGTTGAAACTTCTTTTAGCGGTCGAGAAGATGAAAAGGTCATAGGAACAACGCGCGGTTCATCAACAGGTCCATGCCATCCAGAGTAGAGTCATGGAAGTAGCCTAGAGACTCTAGCTAGTACAGGACGAAGCCTACACACTTTTTGAGGATATCAAGGGACAACGTGCATAGCTGGAACAAGTTGTCACCACAATGGAATAGCGCTTGGAAGGGCCTGTCACCGAGAAAGTCATTCAGGAGTTCGTCAAGCAGGAGGCTCTGGAAAAGCAGCAAGTCGAGGCATCTCAATCCAAGCTCGAGGCCTTCGAAGCAGAATTTCCAAGATCAGAGTGACTCGGGATGAGTCATAGGTGAGTGTTGGGGGCCTATTGGCCCTTGACCAGGTTTTGAGAAAGAACTCGTCATGTTTGACCATTTTTGGGACTTCGACAGGCTATTCGAAGACAGAGCGCCCATGCGAAGCAGAGATCATGGGATCTCGCCCCCTTATGCAGGATTTTTGTCTTTAGGAATTATTTAATAGGTATGGGATGTTGTCCCATGGGTTTACCCATGTTTAGGCCCCTTTTGTAATGCATAAATAGATAGCTAAGCGATGTAAAAAGTAGTAGTTGGATCTATGTGATTGAATTGGCTTAGTGCATGACTGGTTGGATTTGTGCCAAGACTGTGTTAAGACTTACATAGCTAAGTGCAAGTGATTGTAAGAGATTGTAAGAGATTGTGTAAGGCTTTGTTCCTGGACCGAACTCAGAAGGAGGATCTGGCGAGGTGCACGCAGATCTCCTATCCTATGTGAAGTTGGCTTTGTAGCTCTGTGCATGTAAGAATATTGGAAGAAGCTAATAAAAGTGGAGAAGAGTTGGTGGAAGTAGCCCCATGCTAGGGGTGAACCACGTATATAATCTTGGAAGAAGCTAATAAAAGAGGAGAAGAGTTGGTGGATGTAGCCCCACGCTGGGGGTGAACCGCGCATATCTTGTGTTGTGGTTTCTTTGTGCAATGTGGTTGATATGTTATTGATGTGATTTATTCTTAGTGTTGTAATCTTTATGTAAGATGCATCTGATGTAGTATCTTAGTGCTTAATAATATGAATGAAGGTTATATATACTTTGATGTTATGTGATGAATGGTTAGATGTGATTGGATATTGATGAATATTGCGTTGTTCTGTAATTAGTGTTTTAACCTGCAACGTGAATAAGGGTTAAAGACTAATGAACGTTAATTTCTAAGTGTTCTATTAAATATTGTAATCACACATCTGTGTCCCAGCAAGGTTGTAGACACTTGAGTCCTACAACCCCCCTTGCCTCTACCTCGGGTGAGACTTCATCTGCTTCGCAGTGTTACCGAAAGGGCTGGTAGTTAGGGTTTTGTTGGTGTGTTGTTGAAGCGTTGAACCCTGGGTCTACCCCTGTGCCAACATTATACATCATAATTTCAATGCAATATGTACCAAAACTTACGAAGTGATTTTAGAATTGCCTACACCTAGATATCCAATCACAATACCAAACAATTTTATTAAATAAATAATGAATTATAATTATGTGCATAAGAATATTCACAATAAATATCAGTAAGTTCATTACTCAAATTTATGAACATAAAATTTTATGTAGTCAATATTCATGTGACTATTTGTCTTGCAATTTTCTTGTTGCAACTTCTAATAATGTTCTCAACTCCGGGAGTCAACAACATTTCTGTTGTTAGTATAATTATTTCCATGCAACAATATATATGTATGCATTCACAAACACATTCATCAAATGCGTTTAAATATACAATTCTATCATGTATGAGTGCAATTCTTCCACTTACTAGGCCTAAGTGCAACTCTCAATGGATATCTATTCAATGCACCTTTGTATTGATTTTTTAGAATGATCCTTATCTAAGTCATGTATCTCACCATCCATAAATTGGAAATCTGGCCAATTTATTGAAACCTTATCCCCACAGTTCCCATTGTCTTCTCGATTATTTGGATGCCTTCCTTTCCGACCCGAACACTAAACCAAGAATATAAGTCCAAGAATTATTTAAATATAGGAAGATTTTGGGTATTTGTGTGGTACATAACCTTTCCATATTCAACCATGTCTTGGTCTCATGCATAACTATTTTTCCTGACATCATTCCTATAACAAGTTCTTATCTTTTATTTCTTTGGTTATTACCTCATAACCAAAATAACATGACATGTTACTATGTCAGTGTGTGCATTCTAAAGCTAAAAATATTTGACATCTATAAAATGCCTCTATCCTTTACCACACTTAGTGGTATCTTATTCATGTTAATGCATTTAAATAATACCATACTACGTATTATAAAATTTTATCTGGGGAAATTCTCACCTTAATTTCCCTTTGGAAATTATGAAACATAATTTCAAAAGAGAAATACTTACCTGCATAGATACCATTAAACAAGTTTGATGTTACCTGATTAGCTGATGAAAGTAGAAGATTTCATGCCTCTTTATCAGACTTATAACCAACATTTTAAATTTCTGTTGCTTCCTTCCATTTGCAGTGACATCATCGACAACACTTTCAAAAATGCAAGAATTCTCTCTTTATGGTTGTCCCAACCAGCCATAACATACTTGCTACCACAGAAATTGCACATCTTCTATCCTCCTGTAACACTTTTCTTGTTGATCCTATAAGTATTCAATCTTTCCTGAAGTCTTGAATCTTCTTGTTCTCTCATTGTAATCATTGTACATGATTATTTTTTACTTGAGTATTTTCTAGCCAAATCACTCTTGGATGCCTTTGCATTTCCAGCCAAATGCTAAGCTGATATTAAAATTCAACTTTCATTTTATTTCTGGATCCATCTAACCCAACTCATACTTGGATGAATTATAATTCCAAACATACTTTTGTTATATACTTTGGGTCTTGAACATCCAATTACTTTTCAGATTGAACTACTTCATCCCTTTCCTGAATAAATTATTTAGTACTTGAGGTTTCTTGTACCCTTATCTTCTCCTTGCCAACTAGCCTCAAAATTTTCTTGCATAGCCAATCTCCAGCATACTGTAAGGATGCACATAAACCTCCTTCACTAGCTACAAAAAATTAATTAAAAGTACTCAACACTACTTTTACTTTACCATTGTATTTTCAAGTGATACCTCCAAACTATGGGAATGTCACTCATGGATCTATGCCACTTAAGATGGATTCTTATCAGGCACCATATCCTTTGCATTCAAAACCATGCATAGAACCCTTTTCTTCTTCATGGTTCCTTATTGATTCTCTACAGAGATTCATTAATTTTTGAAATCCTTCTTAGCTTTGACAACTCCATGCTATTGTGAAAATATATTCGATACTTTCAGAATGCATCAACAATCCTATACTATTTGTTGTCCCTCCTGGAGCACTATCCTGTATTCCTATTAGTTTGATATCTACCTCATGATCTCTTCTTCCAGGACTTGACTCCAACCATGAATCTTTCCTTGTGTACTTTGCATACTTGCATCCACATAATATGCTAATATTAACTTTCAACATTCCATTATTACTTGGATTCCTCTGATCCAAATCCTACATGACCGATTTATATTTCTAGTCATGTTCTATGAGTAACCTTGGTCATCTTACACCAACTTATTTCTTGAGGCACTTGATTTATCCTTTCCATGAATGATCATATCAACACTTGGATCAACTTACTGAATTATTACTTTCTCTTGTCTTGAACCATCTGATTTCCTTCTGACATGCATAATAAACTCCTGTCATGCCATATTTGATGATATTCATACCATGCTTCCACTGAGCACTCTGTTAGAAATGAGGGGGGTGTTGCCTCCAATCTGCAGGACTGATCTTTGATTCTCTTCTATTTTTCAGTAGGATCATTGATCCTACTCATGTGGAATAATCATTCCCCATCTCGATCTGAATGTAGAATTATACGAGTCTTCCTCTCCATAGTTCTCCTTCTCATCCTGCAACATGATCCCTATACCTAAACTACACAAACTTAATTGTATGTGGAGACATACACTTCTTCCTCACATAGTTATACAATACACAGATAACTAGAGATAATTACAGAGGCTTCTAGAATACTCTAAATAGACTATTTTCCTTTTCTTTCATATACTTATGTTTACATACAATTACACAGGCTCTCAGGCCTTCCTTCATTCTGGATTAAATCAATAGACTATAATACTTATTCTATTGGCCACTTATCTATGCCTCTGAGGCTTACAATAATATACACATTGATTATGAACTTTTTTTGGTTCATATTCAACCAATCCTCAATTATGATGGAATACCTGGAACCCTCTTTCCAAGACCTTCCATTGACTGCTTCCTTGCTCAGCTTTGAGTTCTGAGCAGAAAGTTATGAACAATTGAGAATTGTTCTTTCAATTATGCAATCTTTGTGCAATTATTCTCATATATCAGAGACAAAATATCTCTTGGACCTTTCCTGGATCCACTCATGGGGTTCACAGATCTTCTTTACCACTTTTGATGCAGGTCCAAACAATCAAAACCCCAAGGGCTTCCTTCCTAAGCCATTTTCTTTTGTTTCTTTAATTCATTCTTCGAGAATAAGCCCCTTTTCTTTTGACCCCAGCTTCATGTGACCGCGACCTATGACCAAGTGCTAAATGATAGGCTCTTATCCAGAGCCTAGGGAAATTTAGGCTCCAGAACTTTGGAGGTTCTCTCAACTTCCACATTGACTTCTCCTGAACGCCAAGCTAGAGAAGTCCCAGACTGGCTCTCCAGAGCTTCGCACTTCAAATACTTGGAGGACGCACTGATTGATGGTCCTCATTATTTTTTTATATTGATGGTCAACATGAGATCTAGGACTTCGAGCTTCAAGAGTTCTAAGGCTCCATCTTGCACTACCTCCCGAATTTCTGAATTGGTGAACTCACAAACAAAAAATCAACAGACCACGCCTTCTTGTTAAACAACGACCACGATCAAATCTAGGATTCTGGCTTTGGGAGTTTCAGACTGTCCACACTCTCAATCCTTCTAGATTTCCAACTCTCTGGACTGCAAGATCTATGCCAAGCGTCCTCTCCTAATCAACAATGAGGATTTACTCCATTCTTCAGAGCTTTGTGCTTCCGTATTTTTTCCCTTCTACACATCACAAAACCCCCAAACCGATGAGCGAGTGAACTCAGTGTGCAGTACACCCTCGATACCTTATTATAAGCACCCTATGTTTAAGCTCATAACCAAGGGATTAAATATCTTACTAGGTGCTACGGCCACAGTATTATGAATTTTCCAATCTCGTTAAGGGAAAAAACGTTGATTTGTCGATCACTTTAAGATTAACGGTCCTAGATGATTGTGGAACTTGAACATGCTCGCGGTTTAACAACAACCCCATCTTCCACAATGGAAATATGTGCAATGGAGTGGAAGTCAACATCCACCATTGATCTTCCTTTCGATGGAGATCTATGATCTTGGTTGATTGCAGGATGTGAAATATCTCCCTCATTAATTTTCATTTGGACTTCCACAATCGTTCCCATCCCTTGATCTATTCCTCATAGATCCGACGGACAGGATTAAATCATTTTTTATCTGGAATTTCCAAAATTATGAACCTTATGGGGTCCACTTAGTACAACTGTCATCAAATAAGGTGGTGACATGAGGCCCCACCATTGAGTGACACATGTCAGGTCACAATTGACACCTAAGTCTTGTCAAAGGTACAAAATAAAGTGACACATGGCCAGCATAGAATAAGTCCATGTCACCCTAGGTGATGCCATCATGCCACGTCACATTGGCATTTGGAACTTTGACACTTTGAGACTTCAACAATTTTGTCTCATCTCCACATTTTCAAAACTGCCGAATTGCCAAACAATTGCTTCCCGTAGCTTCGGGACTTCGACAATTTCTTCTCATCGACACATTTTCAAAACTGCTGAATTGTCGGCTGCTGAAAAATTTCTTCCCGTAACTTCAGGAATTTGGTGATTTCTTCTCATCGACACTTTTTCAAAACTGTCTAACTTTCGACTACTGAACAATTACTTCCCATAGCTTCGGGACTTTGGCGATTTCTTCTCATCGACACATTTTCAAAAATTTTGAACTGTCAACTCCTGATCAGGTCCACATCACCTCAATGTTCTATGAATTTGGCACTTTGGAATATCTCTTTTCCTCTGCACACTTTCAAACTCCTGAACTATCGAACATCGAAATATCGAATCGATTGATCTGCAAACGCATAGCTTCGATAATAAACGATCCAGATTGGTTACAAAATTTGAGACTTTAGAGAAACTCTACTTTGCGCAATATCAAACGAATTTCCCCGAACACCGAACTACTTGGGAAATCCAATGGTTCTCCTTCTCCTGAATTATCTATGGCTGAGAATCACTACGGGACTTCAGAGGATTTCCATGCTAAAACACCACACAAACCTTGGACTATAGAAACTACGAATAGGCTGATCTGTTGACACATGTCCTCAAACACAAATGGTCTATATTAACTCCAAAGTTCAGGACTTTAGGACTTCAGAAGGAAGTCAATTTTGTGCACACTTCAACCAATTTCCCCAAACTTCAAACCATCGAACCTCTTGGGAAATCCAACGAATCTCCTCCTATTGAATGATCTATGGTTGTAAATCACTCTAGGACTTCGTCCCCTTTTCTCAATAGAATGTAAACTTCATTGAAGTCACGAAGTCCGAAGGACTTGGTGGTTAACTGTCGTACATCATTTTCATATCTGATGGCTGGGAAGGGTCTGCCTCCCCCTTGCATAGATCTCATGGTTATCAACCAATATTACTGTGATAATTTCTCCCCCACTCCTCTTGAGCTTTCCATTACCACCCAGGAGCTCTCTCAACGCCCCTTTGGCACCCTGTACATCAAATCTCCATGGAAAGTTTACTTCAAATTCCACATTTGTGGCCCATCCAAGTTCAATGTTGAAACCATGGGATATGATACCGATTTTTAACACCCCAACCACCCAAACCGGAGTATTCTACCACCTAACTAATGAAATCAAGCTCTGAAACCAAAACGTGACATACCCAGCCATAGACCTACTGGTCTATGGCACACATAGAATCTTGTGGAACATCATAAATTGTAACATACCCGACCTTACAGGCCGGTCATGCCAACTCCATAAAAATAAAAATACCATATGTATAAATATAAAATATAAAACATACAACATATTCTTCTTTGATACATAGATTAATGCAGAAATAATAGTAAGCCTATACATTCAACATATACATTCAATACTCATCAATATAAACATGTACAAATACACATCATGTAAATGAACATAGAAATGGTACTTATATTTTATAGATAACCACCAACTGCATGCAGACCTTCTATGAACCTCTCATCCATAGACCATGCTTCTCATCACTCTCAGCAGTGGGTCACCCCCAATCTGGGACTCAACTCCACCTGGGTAAAGTGATTCCTAGGCTAGGCTAAGACAATGGGCTGTGACATAGTCTACCAGGAAGGATTCCCTCCCATGAGCCAACTTATGCACACAACTCACAACCTCTCATTCCCACCATGCCTGTCCTGCCCTGGGAAGTATACACCTTCACTGTTCAATAGTCCATCGGCTACTCCACTTCCCTTACAATGATTCAACAACATGTTGGACATGAATTCTCAGAGCACCATAACTACTGGTGGGCTCCCTCTAGGAGAAATCAATTCCCCAACAACCTCTCTCACCTAGAGAGATTTTCTCATAGGCCTGAAAACCTGCCTCTACGCTCTCGCTCCGAGATAACTAGTAACAGGTTCATGTGAGAACAACCATAGAATTCAACTAACACACAGGTGATGGAAGAAATAAGTCTCGGTATGGACATATGAAATGGTATCAATCCATGCTCGATCCATGAAATGTATTGGCAACAAAAACCATCCGTTAAGACACAACACAGGATCAAGAAAATACATGTGCATCGGGATTTATAGGAAATACACAGGATAACTCAGCATAACTCCAGGTTCCAGATGTGAATGCATGCTCTAAGGTCAATAATGGAGATGATGGCTTGGATCTTGAGTGTGTGCATGCATGGAACAAATGGAAAGAATGGAAATAACCCCCAAGAAGGACATGTTTTCCAAATATAATTGAATGTCCCTAATCAAACACTTTTCCTCATGAAGCTGTATGAGCTCCAGTTAACATGTGTTCCCTTCCCACATGAACTTCAGATAACATAGGTTATGTCCAACCTTAGTCTTTAGGAAATAATAATATGATATTATTCCCATAGAGATAATCCCTCAAGCTTAACCCTTTCCCTAGTCTCATATCCCCATCCCTTTCCCTACCTAGTGGAGCTTAGTCCCCCATAAATCTTTCTTCGTGGTCAGTCTACACACAATGATGTATTTATATTATTGATATGAGTGTTTACATATACAAAAACATGCTCATTGGCCTTTAGCATCTAGGCTTTCTGGACTAATCATCATATAAGCCTCCTATCTTATTTTAACTTGGATCATGAGCCTATAACATATGTTATATTTACAATTACAACTGGGGTTCAATCTTGGGATATTATATTTATGGTTACCAAAGTTCTTGAGTACATGCGGGGGTTGTTTGTACTTCCCTGAGACACAAGAAGGAACATGTATACAAGCTCAAAGTTAAGTGGAAAATCAAGTTAAGCTTGTTGTCCCTAATTGCAGTAGTAAAAAATAATATATATTAGCAATGGAGACAACTAACTACAACAAATTTAACCACTTAAAGCATCAAATATGGGTTGAGAAATGAAGCACAAAACATGTAGATAGATTCTCTACACTTTAGCACAAACTTTAGTGGTATTAGAGGTTTGTAATAAGAATTTTTCAGAGTATATTTGTAACATACAAATGGATGTAGAAATGTTTTTCTACAAGAGAATATTTCAACCCACAAAACAAAAAAGTAAACCACCTAAAAAGTGCGTTGAGACTAGTAGATTATAGGGGCAATTTATTAGCAACTTTTGACGGTTGAAAAGTGAGTTATGATTGAATTAAAGAGAATTTTTCTACAGCCCTAATGGTCGTATCTTAAAGTTACTACAACAACAATTATTTAGATAACTGAGATGCCCTAGTGGGCCAAACTAGCCTTAAGCACAAGCAAAATTTTCCAACTTAGACAATTGCAATATCTTGTGTTTTCATGTATCCCAATGCAAGAAGATTAGTGCCTTTAACTATTTGGTTATGGAGTATAAAAATTAAAGAGCTAGTTGAGCTACTTCCTTAGGGGTGTAATACCTTTTACTCCCCAAGGAAAGCTAAGATAGTGTTGGCAGCCATATTAATCTCTATCTTATTTTTTACAAGCTGCCTACACAGGGTTTTTAAACCCTCATTACTCGTCGCAACTTTTTAAACGGCATCATTATCCTTCTCTTTTTGCATACCTACTTTTCGTTTTCGTTTTCACGACTGCAAGCGTGAAAACCCACAGTTGGAATTCATGTTGATTACATCAAAATATTAATGTTCATTTGGTTTATCATAAACCTAATTGTTTGCATGGTTATAACTCCTTGACCTCAAACACACCATTGGTTACATATGTATCAAAAAAAACCACCCATTTATGCAGTTGACTATTGTTAATATGGTGTTGATTTATAAGTCTTTGACACAATGGTTTGTTTGACACATTGATTTTTGGGTCAAATTGTGGGTATGCAATGGTTCATTTAACATGTTGATCGAATTTCTTTTGGATATGCATTCTTATGATTTGAATGTACCATTACACCAAGGCGTCGTTCCAAGTACAACCCGATATGATGTTCTTGCATGGCCTTGATTTACACCATTATCCTCGCATGCATAGCATTAACGCTCTGCCCTTGCATTTCGAGTTGCCTTTGCATTGTGTTGGGGAAGCTTCGGGAAAATGGTTTTATTTATATCATGTCAAACCCTATCACCGAATACCCCATTGATTTTGTGCTATTAGCCATGGCTCCTGTAGTCAGAATTGAACCCAATGGTGTCCAAACTTTGTTGTTGTTTGATAATGCCCGAGAGGACTTAGAGAAGAATGGTTGGCGGGTCTTTGTTGAGAAGTTTGAGGGTTTTAACCTGGCAGTTGCTCAACAATTCACGCTAACGTTCGATGGTTGCAGATCCAAAATTGGAGACATTCAGCTTGAGTTAAACGAATATTTCATTAGCTCAACCACTGGTCTACCAGCTGTGGGACAAAAATGGTTTAAAAACTCAAAGGTTGACGAAGTTCCCTGATCACTGTTGTTTACCTCAAGGAAGATTAATAGTTGCGACAAAGGTATGCCCGTTACAGATCTAAAACCTAGATGGCACGATTTGTTAGCTATTGTTAAGCAATTCGTTACCTGTGAGGGTAGATACGGTTTGGTTTTCTTATACCACTTGTGGTTGCTCATGAGTTTTATCGATTTTCTCTTAAACATGCCATATTTTCTCCTTCGGAGTTTATACAAAATGGCTAAGCGTTTCAAAAGGGAGAAATCCGACTCCAGCCTCTTCCACCACTATTTAATTAAAATTATTATGGTTCATCAGTTGAAGTTGAATGGCGATTGTTGGGACGCTTTCCTGCTAAGGAATGGTTTTGCTAGTCCTGAAATAGGACAAGTTGACAAGTCTATTGTTACAGAAACCCTTGTCAGGCATTCCATTCCCCCTTCTTTGCTCCTGCCCTCGGTGGAACCCTCGACCTACCCAGACACTACCCGACCCGACACCCTGCCTGATTCGTATCCAAAAGATGGTGGTAAGCCTGTTAAAAAGTCTGCAAAGAAAAAGTGTAAAGGTAACAGTGATATCAATTACAAGGGTAAAAATGTCGTGCACTGGGTTTCACGATGTGTCTGTAATAAGCCTAAAGAAAACACAGACCAAAAACCAATTTTGTTAAGTGAAGATTCCGATTCCGAAATTGAACGATTTCTAACCGAAGAGTATCCATACTCACATGGACTTTGCTCAGTTAAGCCCTATGACTATGTGATGAACCTTCCACCGTGTCTTAGAAACAACCCCGACTTCCCTGGGATCAAACTCGATAGAGAACCTACAGGTCAAATAAGAAGTTCCTCACCTGTGAATACACAGCCTGTTCGGCCACAGTGCAATGAATGTCAGTCGTGGCTCGACCGGTATTACAGATACATCCCTTTGCTCCAATCTCAGATCAAGTCCTTGGAGGACCGAGTGAATGTGATAACTAAGGAAAACGATAGATTGAAAAATGTAGCTCAAGCTAATGATAAAAGACAGAAGACCATAGGTTCTGTTGTCTTTAAGAATGTGGAAGCGGCCACTACCATTGTGAATTCAAAAATAGCTTGATTAAAATGAATCCATGAATCTGAGGTATGGTATTTTAAAAGTAATTTTTAGATGATTTTGTTTTTGTTTTGAATTAGAATAAAATATTTGTTTGCTCAAATTGCATCTATTTCTTTTTTGATTGGTTTGATACAACACGATTCTGGTTATAATAATAACTAGCTACAGAATCGTGAGATTCTGTAGCTAGTTACTAAAATTTGAATTCTTTGATTTTACTACTAAAATGCAATTTGAAATCATGTATTCTTGTGTGTTTGTAGGTACATACAATTTCTATAAGAGATTGGATCGCTAGTGGCATCTATGAACATGCTATTTCTTTACATGGTTTTAGATTAGGCTGTTAGTTTTGGATAACAATGGGAATTTGGGAGATTGTATTTCCCACAATTTTTGGAACAAATTTGATGATTTCCACAGGAAATGTTTTGATCATGTGGCCTTTATAAATGTATTATTTTGTAAAATAAGACCCATTGCTTCCTGGGAGCAGAAACTTTGGATTTGTGATTCACAGACTTGAATGAAAGTGGATATTTGCACAACTTTAGCTTCAATATATCATATTTTTGTTCAAGTTTTGCTCATTTTGATTTGTAATCAAATTTTGACTACTTTAGATATCATGATTTGTTACAAGTTGATGTGATGAGATTTATATAGTGTCCATGTTTTATGTCTCTCATTTTATATACAACAATTAATCTGTTCACATATGATGATTAGAAGTTTGACCTTCTTTATTCAATGAGCAGTTATATGCAAATTTTCATAGTCAGATTTATCTTAATATGATCATTTGTCAAATTATAAATTGTTGTTGCTACATATCTTACTTGGTCTGTCATTAGCATTCAAAGCGTTACTGCTTCAAGTTTACGAGAAGCATTGGGAAAATCTGGTGTGGGTTGGCCTCATCAAACAACAAACGTAGATGCTATGTGCATGACACATGGGATATGCGATTACAGGTTAGTTTTCTAGTAGCATTCTATTAGTTTAATTAATATAAGAATTTCCTATAGTTTAGATACACTGTATAGATTGTTATTTTTATTTCTCAACTAGATAGCTGTCATTTCATTTCTTGTTTATAAAAGTTATAAAAAAAAATCAAAAATACTGAACAATAGCTTTGTTGTCAATTCATATATGATTTTCGCAGATTTCGATCAAAATTTGCATTTTGTGAATACTGTACATCAAATGGAAATATAAATATATCGATACACTATATACTTAATAAGTAGAACTACTATTTTATTAGTTAGTAAACTGTGAATATATTTTAGACTGTATATAGTTTCCAGTAGCTGTTTTTTTTCATTTAGTTAGTTTCTTTAGTTTTTGTCTTTTCACTTTCATAGGACTTATATTGGCTAATGGAGCCACTAAACCCATCAGAGTGGATTAATCCAAATGGCTTGGGTTATTTAGACAACCCCGGACCGGATTCACTCCTCCAGTTGACGAGCGGTCAATTTCGCCCGTCAACAACTAGCTAGGAAAAACCTTAGGAGGGTGTAAACCATTTTACTCCTCATGGGAATCTCTTCTCCAAAAATATGTTATCTTAAAATCACAAGAGTTTGATCTCTTTTTATACTGATCCTATAAAAAGAGTTTGTCCATTTAATTTTAGGGTAAACCACAAATTAAGGGGTCAACAACCCTTACTTTTCCCCTTTACAATTTAAATTGAAATTAAAAATTAGAAATGCACAATAGAAACCCTAATGTGATGTGATCCCTCTTATAGGGTGAATTTTTGACACTTTTTGCAAGTCGTTGGAGTGGAAGTAGTTGGGACTTCTAGAGCCTCCATATCATGTGATAACTATTCATCCTCCAAGCCAAACCTTCTCCCATGAAAATGTGCCAAGTGTCAAGCAACAACAACACCACCACCACAACCCTAGCCCATGCATACCGTGAAACCCTCCAAGTGTAATGTTTTGGCCTAAAAAGGAAAAATGTTGGGCTATTAGGAGCATGGGTGAGGTCCTCCAAGGCATATCCTCAAGCCTCCAAAGGATAAAACCATCGTCTGATGTCTGGTCCATTGTATCGCACCTATGGGCTTCAAGCCCCAAGGAATCCCAAGCTAGGATTGTTCTTCCAAATTTTTCCACCAACTAGGTCTTACAAAGAAAATGAATTCGCCCTCCAAGGATCTCAAGTAAAATGCATCATGATAAGTAAATAAAATCAATAAAATAGCCATCTAATCATGTAAATACAAACCACCTTATCAAAATAAACAATTTCTCAAAGACCCTATGAAATTTTCCAAGTTTGGGTATGGGAGGGATGATCATACTTCAAGTTTAGGAGTGTTTTCCAAGTGGACCCCTCTCTAATACATGTGCAAAAAGTGACATGGATGGGGGAATGAATATTGGTAATGGGGTTCATGACATACAAGGGATTGTAGTATCTCATTTATGGGTGCCTTTGTAGAGGGTGTGTTGCACCTTTGTTTTCAATGCAACCTTTTTCCAAGCCCAATTATTGCCTTTTGTCTTTTTAAGATGTTTCCAAGTTGAAGCCAAGGTGGAGATTCTACCTAGGCATGAAAAAAATGCCCACCTTGAATCTAACTTGGTCACATCATGATTCCCCAATTTGAATTCATGTGTGGGGATTCTACCTAAGAAAGAAAAACAGTGCCCACACATAGTCCACCTTATTTGGGATTTTGTATTAGTTATTTTCACGGGTTTCATCCATTTCTTGTGAGACAATTTTCATTGTCCTTGGGATCCTTGGGAGAGAATATAGAAGTTTCATGATTGGATTTTATATTTTACCAACTACAATCCTCCGGGCCTTCATCCCCTTCTTCCTATGAAATGAGGGGCAATCCCTTCTTGGGTCAATACACCCAAAAATACCAAAAGGTAAGGAGATGAGGGGATGAAGTGTGGAAAGTGGAAAGTATGGTTGGGAATGACACAAAAAATCATCAAGATTACCTCCCAATAGAAAACCTATCCTTAAGGGTGACCCACTTAATAGGGTGTAATGTCAACCACCAAGGTGAAAGAAGGCAAAGAGAATAATTTCCAAGCAGATGTTACATAATCAAAAGAAGTTTAAAACACAACAAACTCAAATGCCTCAAATATTGAAATGACACTCACCATAATACCTGACTTGTACCTCATGGAGAAAGACCCAATGTCTTTAAGAAGAAATACTATGTGGTGGATACCCTCATGATGAACCTGAGATGTGGTGGTGAAGGGAGCCTATATCTTTGCAAGTGGATATTGCTAGTCAAACTATCTCTCAATAATCCATGTTTTCAACCTGAGGGCCTTGAGACATTATCTCCTTAGTTATCCTTAGGAATTGGGGATAACATTTGGCTCCTACTTGGGCACATGTAATCATCGTAAAGTGCATGAGAACCACAACATCTCCTGGTGGAACTGTGCCTACACACATTGAAAAAACAAACTCATAAAGTGTAGGATGGATCACTCATCCTTTGTCTATATAATAAAAAAAAAAAAATGACAACTAATCTAGAAAATAATTTTTTTTATCACTTTTTATATATATGATGAAAAAGAAACATGTAAATCAATAATGCAAGTAGAGAAAAATGAAAATAAAAAAATGAAATGCAACTAAGCTACTATGAAAAATCAATATGCAATATGCAAGAAATGAAAATGACCTACCTACTTACCTAGGGCCCTGGAGATCAAGTGATAGGTGATGTTAGGTGAATTCATACAACCAATGCAACCATCTGTCCATCACTTCATCAAGGTATCTCCCACTGTTCTTAATTATGTAATGCAACAACGATAAGTTAAGCACATCAAAATTATGAGAATAAATAGACATATAATCAATCATAAAATGAAACTCGTGGAGATGGGTGGGAGGGAGGAAATATTGCTGAAAATAGTAGCCACAATTCTGATCATCCTAGAGATCCTTCCTGAAATGATAGCCATGGGCTCTATCAATCCATCTCTGAAGAGGGATACCATATGTAGACAATGTCTCATCTTCATCCTTTTTAGCATGATCACTTCTTCCTGAAGGATGAGAAGATATGATAGATCCAAAGAAGACCCCATGATTTCCTAAGAAGAAGAAATGAGGTAAGGTACATGCTTAGGTACAGAGAAAGAAAAATGTTGCCTCTTCATCTCTGAATCCTTGTAAAAATCCCCAATATGAAAATAATTTGGCTTTGTAGAGTGATTCTTTGATTTCTATGGGATGGCCACGTCATGGTGTTCATATGAAATTGAAGGTGAAGGTGGTTTGGATTCCTCATAGAACAAGTCTGCATCCCCAAAAGGATATGCATCACAACTCCCAAGGGATGACTAAAAATCACCCTGAAAATGATGCAGTAGGTCATCCTCGAATGGATGGAACAAATATGTAATCATATCACCATTAGGAAGCCAAATATCTAAGTCATACACACATGAAGACCAGTCCTCTGAAGATGAAAAATCAACCCCTTTTTTTTAATGTTGAAAATGAGGTCTCTATAAAAACTAAAATGACCAACACCCTATCTACATCTCCCAGTCTATATGAAAGCGTCTATATGCTCATCAACCATATCCAAGGGTTCTCTTATAAGACCATCAATACATCTGAAAAGGACCATCTCTTTGTCTTCGTGCACATGAAGGACATAGTTCAGGGTGGCTTCATGTGGATCTTCAGATTCTTCATCATGGAGACTAGTTGCTTCTTCAGTTTCATGTATAGGAGGAAATCAAGGATGGACAACCTCACCTTCATCAATCAGGAGAAAAGGTAATGATATCTCACAAGGTTTATCAACATGTTGCACCTCATAATAATTCTTGTTTCTCTTCATCGACATGCTCCTCCATCGCCTCTTCATCACAAGAGACTTTCTCCTTAATACATAGTGCTTTGTTTGATTCTCTCCAAAAGGAACTATCACATCCAAGGGATTCTCTAATACTTTGTCACTCCCAAAGTCATGGAATGAAGTATCATCAAGGTATTCGAAAGGGTTACAACTCATCATGTTCTCTTATTGATGTGCAAGAGGAACAACGGATTGGATGTCTTCATCAAATGGAAGGGAATATATAAGCACTTCACCTTCATCAAATGTCTCATCTAAATATCCAACATGAGAAACTTCATCGGGATCTTCTTGGTAACTTTATTCATATGTCTTTCCTTCAAGCATTTATTTATCTTCAATGGCTATTTCTTCGGTATATTCTTGATATAACTCTTTTACAAGATTCATTAGTTATTCCTCAACAGCTTCATCAACAACTTTTTCGATTTCCATTTGTAAAAGTGGCCTCCTCGAGGCATGACAAGTTATCGACAAGGGTTCATCCCATGGTGCCATAATTCCATTGACCGAGAAGAAACCTCGAATTGTCAGATGAGATCAAGTCTCATCAAAGGCTGGGAAGGGGGAAACAAGGAAAGGTGGGTTCTTGGAAGGTGGATTCACCAAATGAGATTTAATAATATCTCATCAAGGGTGTAAGGGGAATGTACTTCAAGTGGAGTCTCCATGAAATCTAGGGGTAAAGGATTTGGGAAGGAATCTTGTCAAAGTGTTTTTAGGGAACGAAAGAGGATTATAAATCCTCCCTGAAGATGATGCCAAAATGTTATCGTGTAAACCGTAGGTTGGGAAAATCCCAACCCAATCCACTGGATGGTGATAACGGAGAGACATATTACCCACTGTCACCTCAAATAAACCCTCCCTTTATTTAGTGAAGGAAGAATCCAACACAAGGGGGAGTCCCAGGTGACCCTGGGAGAAAATGAAGTGGACAATAAGAGTATGGAATTGAAACATTTAGAGGTCAATATACTATGTGATAAATGGCTTTATAACGAGTCTCAAAGATGGTTTATGGTTACCAAAGTTCTTGAGTACCTACAAAGGATGTTTGTACCTACCCAAGACACATGAAGGAACATGTATACAATATCAAAGTTAAGTGGACAATCAAGTTAATCTTTCTGTCCTTAATTGCATAAGTAAACACGAATATATATCAGCAAGGGAGACAACTAACTACTATAAATTTAACCACTTAAATCATCAAATATGGGTTGAGAAATGAAGCACAAAACATGCAGATAAATTCTCAACACTATAGCACAAAATTTAGTGGTATTAGAGGGTTGTAATAAGAATTTTTCATAGTATATTTGTAACATCCAAATGGCAGTAGCAATGTTTTTCTACAACAAAATATTTCAACCCACAAAAGAAGCAAGTAAACCACCCAAAAAGTGCGTTGAGACTGGTAGATTACAGGGGTAGTTTATTAGCAACTTTTGATGGTTGAAAAGTGAGTTATGATTGAATTAAAGATAATTTTGTTTCATCCCTAATGGATGTATCTTAAATTTTCTACAACAACAACAAATAATTAGAGAAGTGAGGCACCCTAGTGGGCCAAACTAGCCTTAAGCACAAGAAAAATTTTCCAACTTAGAAAATTACAATATCTCGTGCTTTCATGTATCCCAATGAAAGAATATTAGTACCTTTAACTATTGGGTTATGGAATGTCAAAAATTTAAGAGGTAGATGATCTACTTCCTTGGGGGTGTAATCCCTTTTACTCCACAAGGCAAGCTAAGCTAGCTAGGAGAAACCTTAGGAGGGTGTATACGCTTTTATTCCTCCTGGGAATTATTTTATTCAAAAAAGTATTTCAAGAAAAATATAATGGAATTAGTGGGGTTGTATGCATTTATACTCCCTAAAAGATTAAGAAAATTAACCTTGAGACCAAGAAAAGAAGCAATATCAATAAATATTGCTTACCTAGTCCAAACATTAACAAGATAAACCTCCTTTTAACCAAGAAAATCCACCATAAAGCAAGAAATAGTCCTCCACTATAGCTAGCACATCATCCATCCATATAATGGCCAAAGTAAAACCATTAAAATAGAAAGTGACAAGAGAGATGTGTAGAAATGCCCAAGTAGGGCACAAATTTCAGCCAAGGAGTCTCTTCTCCAAAAATATGTTATCTTAAAATGACAAGACTTTGATATCTTCTTATACTGATCCTCTAAAAAGAGTTTGTCCACTTAATTTTAGGGTAAACCACAAATTAAGGGGTCAAAAATGCTTACTTTTCCCCTTTACATGTTAAATTTAAATTAAAAATTAAAAATGCACAATAGAAACCCTAATGTGACATCATCCCTCTTCGAGAGTGACTTTTTGACACTTTTTGCAAGTCGTTGGGAATTCTAGTTCCTCCCTCTCGTGCTCTAGGTATTCCTCCTCCAATACAAGCCTTCTCCCATCAAAACGTTTCAAGTGTCAAGTAGCAACACCACCATCACCACAACCCTAGCCCATGCATAACATGAAACTCTCCAAGTGTGATGTTTTGGCCTCCAAAGGAAAAACGTTGGGCTAGTAGGAGCATGGGTGAGGTCCTCCAAGGAGTCTCCTCAGGCCTCCAAAGGATATCATTGTCATCCAGTGTATGGGCGGGGTATTCCACATGTGGGATTCAATCCCTAAGGAAGCCCAATCTAGGCTTGTTCTTCCAAATATGTCCACCAACTAGGTCCTACAA
Source organism: Picea engelmannii (assembly GCA_009831015.1). NCBI lineage: Eukaryota > Viridiplantae > Streptophyta > Pinopsida > Pinales > Pinaceae > Picea > Picea engelmannii. The sequence goes on along the minus strand of ML792646.1, from coordinate 126,865 downwards.
AGACAATGAATTCACCCTCCAAGGATCTCAAGTCAAATGCATCATGATAATTAAATCAAATAAATAAAATATCCATGTAAGCATGTACATCCAAACCACCTTATCAAAATAAACAAGTTTTCAAAGACCTTATGCAATTTTCCAAGTTTGGGTATGGGAGGGTTGATAAAGAGACCTATTGGGTGAATCATACCTCAAGTTTAGGAGTGTTTTTTTATCTAATACATATGGAAAATGTGAAATGGATGTGGGAAAAAATATTGGGCATGGGGTTTGTGACATACAAGGGATCATAGTATCTCATTTATGGGTTCGTTTGTAGAGGGCGTGTTGCACCTTCGTTTTCAATGCAACCTTTTTCCAAACCCATTTATTTCTTTTTGTCTTTTTAAGATGTTTCCAAGTTGAATCCAAGGTGGGGATTCTACCTAAGAATGAAAAAAAAATCCCACCTTGACTCTACCTTGGTCACATCATGCTTCCCCAAGTTGAAGTCATGTTTGGGGCTTCTACCTAAGCATGAAAAACAATGCCCACACATGGTCCACCTTAGTTGGCATTTTGTATTAGTTATTTTTTATGGGTCCCATTAGTTTCTCATGAGATACATTTCATTGTCCTCAGGATCCCTGGGCGAGCATCTAGAAGTTTCATGTTTGGAATTTATATTTTTCCAACTACAAGCCCCTGAGACTTCAACCCATTCTTCCCATGAAATGAGGGACAATCCCTTTTTGGGCCAGTACACCAAAAAATCCCAAAAGGTAAGGAGATGAGGGGATGAAGTCTAGAAAGTGAAAATTATGCTCGATAATGGCATGATGACCCATAATGAGGACCTCCTAGTATCAAACACATCCCTAAGGGGGAACCACTTACTAGGGCGCAATGTCAACCATCAAGGTAAAAAAAGACAAAGAAAATAATATCCAAGAAGACATTGCATAATCAAAATTAGTTTCAAACACGACAAACTCAAATTCCTCAAATATTGAAATGACACTCACCATAATACATGACTTGTACCTCATGGAGAAAGACCCAATGTCTTCCAGAAGTAAGCTAATGTGGTGGATACCCTCATAATGAACTCTAGATGTGGTGGTGAAGCAAGCCTCTATCTGTGCAAGTGGGCACTATTGGTCAAATTATTTCTCGGCACTTTATGTCTGCAACTGGAGGGACTCGAGACATCATCTCCTTAGTTATCCCTAGGAATTGGGGATAACACCCCTATTTTCACTAGATATTGATAAATACCTCCCCATATCCTTTTGTTTAACCCCCCTCCCAATACATTTTTCCAATAAAAAACCTTACTTTTACTAGGTATCCGTTATTTTTACCAAATACCCCTTTTTATAACCCCCTGTACCCTACATCTCTCCCCAATACCTACAATATATTGACTCTTTTATTCATAATTAAAAAAGGCCCTTTATGAATGAATGTGATAAGATATTAGTCAATAAGTTGAATCCCTTGTGTAGGAACCAACATACTGGAGACACCAATATTCTTATATGAGTGCCAACTCATCAGGATATTATTTAGGCAACAACCTACTAGAGGCACTAATCTCCTTAGTTGAGAAACAACTTAGCAAGACCTGTGTAGGAAACAACCCACTGGAGACACCAATCTCCTCAACTGAGTACCAACTCAGTAAGACCTGTATAGGAACCAATATAACATATCCTTACATAAAGTATTTTTGACTTCACCTACATGCTTCATGCTCCACACATTTCACAACATCATCATACCCTTAACTTTCATGTTCTAATGCCTCTCCTTTCTTCATACCCTAGACATAGATTAAAACCCTATTCAGATTTATCCTTCATTCCCTAGCGAAGCTCGTAGAATCATTCAAAAAATATAATCCTAGACTGTAGCTCACAAACTAAAAACAACTCATTTTGCGACATCATAGACCTTAGTCCTTCATAACGCACCCTTAAAACTCCAATAAATAATGTCTTGCACACCTTTAGACCCCAAGAATACTCTTCAGCTTCTCTTGTGCACCTCAGATCTCTTCTGTGCACCTAATACTTATTCTTGTTTCTTGGATACTCTACAAATGCACACATTTATCTTGTATTTATATTATTTTTGTGCTCAATTTTAGGGCCGACCTGTAAAGACTGGCCGAGCCAACCTGAACTTTATGGTTGGTTTGTTTAAAAAACAAATTCATATATCCTCATTTATAAGGAGTTAGAGTGAGTTTCATATACCATTGTAAAGGTCTCGGAATAATATTTCTAACCATATAACCTATACTCCCATCTGAGTTAGCTATTTAGAGTAAAAATTCCTTCAAATATAGGGTATCGAAACTAAGCATAAAAAATCCAAAAACAATATTTCCAACAATCTCAGTCTTATAATATTTATCTTGGACATTTTTAGTCTCCCCCAATCTTTGAAATTAATGAAAAAATTATTTCCAACAATCTTCCCCTTTTTTTTTATGACAACCTTTATTCAATTCTGTAATATTCCCCATGTCTGCAATTCTTCTTCTATCTACAAATTCTCCCCTTTTGACATCAATGAAAAAGGGATTCTCCCCCTGATCTTGTGATTCCATTTACAATCAAGATGATATTGATATCACTCATGTAACACACTAGACCCCCTAGTCCTTACTTAGGCTGATGGGGTGTCAAAAATTCCTCTTTCACAAACTACTTCATCTCTCTAAATAAACCTCGTAGATTAACTCTACTCGTTGATGTATTTCCAATGACTGTAACCATGCTCAAATCCAATCTCTGGATTCAAAGTTAAAACCCTCCAATGATTTTGTTTATTTAGTGGAAAAATCCACATCATCGCCATGTGGCACCCATGTGGACCCTTGTCACTTGTTCCATTTGACATGGAACCAATGTGGCAACCACCACCGTTATCATCAAATCGTCGTCCTATCGAAATTCGAAATTAATGGCTCCAATATACTCATATCCCTTCTCCATCATCGTAGTGATTCCACTCCCAAATTCCTCACTCCCTCCGATATCTTAGGTTGGAAGAAATCCTCCTCTAAAGGATCTAACATTCCTAGGAGATGGACAATAAACTACTTCGATAGCATTGGACCCTCAAAATTGCACAACGATTAATGCCATTCCTTTCAACCTCTTCGTACTCGACTCTATGGGGCCCACAATAGATCAATGACTGTCATTTCATCACACCACTCTCTGATTGATGATCCAAATTATTCCTCGAAGAAACTTGCATTGGAGTGCATTTCCCTCCATAACCACCACTCACTCCAACCAACACTCCTCCGATGAACGGTTGAGATCTCTCAACCTTTAGATCATATGGATAGGATTTTGACACCTGTATTAAGGGTTAACACCGACAGGGACCCACACTTGGTCCATTATACAAATTACAATATGCCACTTGTCCTCCTCTGGGCATGTTGGCACTCCACGTTAGTAGAACTATTACAGAATAATTCCTTTGCAGATATGTGAATCTTCCTTCATAGCACATACCCCTCTACCGAGACAGAAAACTACCTTTGGACACTACCATTCTTATAGACTAATTATGCCCATTGAAAAATAGAGTAAGAGGGATAGTATGATGTACCTCACTTTCGAAGTTTGTCCACACTACTCCAATACATGAGTCCTGAATAATACCTACGATGGATGATAAGAGACAAACAACTATCTCCTACTCTAATGGATTAGAAAAAAATGATATGTCTATGAAGGATTAAAACAAACATAGAAAAATACATGAAAACACATATTATAAGTAAATAAGCCAATATATTGATGAGAACTTTAAAAAGACACTTACAATCTTGAGATGATGTTGCATATTCTCCAAGTCCTCCTTGTCCAACCCCTTGCTCGAAAGATCCATGATCAGAATAACAATGCTTTGCTGATTATTTCTCTTTTCTGTTCACCATGAGAATGCCTCCATTTATAGGCTTTGAGAGGTTAAAACACCTTGGTTATATTTGGAATTAGTTGAGGATATGACTCCATTTAGTTGTGATATCTCCCTTAGATGCAACCCGAGGGTTATATTCAAGCCAAACCAACTCAATCCATCCATAGTTGTCCTTAGATAAAAAGGGGATTTCTCCCAAGAGTTTTTCAACCAATTCAGCACTCCCTTACAATGGGAAACATAGTGCTTCAATGCTCCCTACTAGATAGACAAAGAGCACTAGCATTCCCTACTAGATAGACAAAGAGTGCTAGTGCTCCCTGCATCTGAGACGGGGAGTGTTGATCTTCCAAAAGTTGCCAATATGACCTTTTCTCATAGAAAAACACTTTGTTTTGATTGTCAAATGATGGGTATTATTCTTATAACATGCTTTATGGGTTATTTCAAGTGTTTCCAAGGTGTCATTCGTGATGTGACACTTATGTGACAAGAATGCGACACTTACGAAACTTGCGAAAAAAGTGCGATGCTTATGACACTTATGAAAATGAGAATGTGACATTATCGAAGTGAGGAAATTTGACGTGTAACGGATTTCCCCCCAAAGTGTGAATTCGGAAAATGAAAGTTGATGGTCGAAACACTTTTTAGATTCTTCGAAGCAAGGGTATAGATTCATGAACCTGGTAGAAGCTACAGAAAACCATCAAACAATGTTAAATGTGATCAGACTATAAATGACTCAAAGTATGGCTGCCAATATATAAACTACGTATCCATGATGATATTAACTAAGAGTATGGCCACTAGAGATACAATGTGGATCCATACTTCTATGACATGAATTTATCGTAGCCACACAAAATATACAGTGGAGTTACGAGATGATAAAACATAGCCATAGACCAATACAACATGGATATATGTGACAGTATGAGTATCAACATGGTCAAATAACTTCCTTTGCAACCTGGGAAAAGTGGATGTCATAATGAGTGCTCAACCCAGGGTCTTCATCCCAATCCTAATGTGAGCAAAGTGGATGTCATAATGAGTGCTCAACCCAGGGTCTTCATCCCAATCCTGATGTGCTATGAATATAGCCATGTGAATAAATGTTTTGGTGTCGAACATGGTAGAAACCACTTGATTATCGATCATTGAGGTAAACCGTTAACAAGTGCGAGGGAAATCACCAGTAATGTCAATGATTCCCAAGGTACCCTAGTAAAATTAAACAAATGTGAATAAATGAGCTAAGGTCGAACATTCATGGAATCATCTGATCAGAGGTCAATGATGTAAACCTACTGTCAGAAGCAAGGAGGCCTACCATTGAGGCATGCAGGTCCCAAGGTACTAACTGGTTTCTAAGTCTAATTTCTAGATGATGTGTTGAAGTCAACATGAACATAATCGTCGAAGGAGGGCCTTGATGTATCCCTTATCATCAACATGAAACTGACATGGGAAAGTTATAAGCTATAGTAGATGAACACATAATGACATGGGTACGAAAATTGGAAATTTTGTGGATGGTTGACTCTCGAGGCGGAAACATCCCTTGAACATTGAGGCACGACATGAGACTTGGAAGCATAAATGTAGAGTGGACCAAATCATAATGCAGCAAGTGATGAGGCATTATTTGGATGGTTCAAAGGAGTGGAAAGAACCATAGGATTTGTTCAGTGCAGAGGTTTAGTGGATTATCCAAGTGTTCAATGTGAAGGTTAAAACAAGTGTCATGTTCAAGGGCAACTGCAAGAGATGTTTACAAAAGTTTTCAAGAAACATGACCCACTTCCTTCAATTTTTTCCCCATCCAGATAGATGAGTACCTATTTTTAATTTAATGAGCTTGAGGAAGATAACACATGCTCGATATAACTCACCTTCGGTAATTTCCTCTTCCTTTGTTTAACGAAATGGAAGAAGTAAGGGTTTATACCCATATGGACCCTTCAATGTGTAGTTTAGCGAGTCTAGAGAAGGAAAAATCGATGGTTTTTCATATTTAGAGAGTCTGAAAAGAACTTAAAGGAGACTCCAGGGTTGTCATTTTTCATAATTTTAATCTCCGAGGTCCGAAAAAGAGATAAACTATTACTCAAAATATTCCCTTTCAAACCTTTTAATGAGTGTGAAAGGAAGCAAGATCACTCGACAATATTTTCATGTTTAGAGAGTCTGAAAAGAGCTTAAAGGAGACTCCATGGGGTTCATTTTTCATATAACCTTTACGAGTTCGAAAAATTAATAAAAGTATACTCGATTACATTCTCATGTATTTGTGAGCACGAGAAAGAACAAAGACTAAGCTCATTGGTTGTTACAAGGTCATTGAAAGAACTCTGCTCAAATTCCTATAAAATCAAACTGTTCTAGGCACAAGATATTAGTAATTTCTCGAAAAAATAATAAAAAACCCAAAAAATAGACTTTATAATAAGGAGAAATGACCAAATAGGACAAATCAAATACCAAAATAGGTCAGAAATTCATTTTAACCAATTTTGTTTTACAACTCTCCTCTGGTATTCAAGTTTTTTACCTCTATTGGAGTGATTGTTTAGCCTTGATTGTGGGAGATGTGGGAGACTTTTATCAGAACCATCTAGAATAGGTTGGTTGTTTTCTTATCCTCATCCTTTTTTATGACTTTTTATTGCATTTTAGCCTCTAGTTTAGGTGTTCTGGGCTCCTTGGGAAGCCCTAGAGCGCCGAACTGGATCGACGCTCCCTCAAGGAATCAAGGGAAGTGTTGCTCATGATTTAAACACATTGGTGTGTGCGCCAAGGGGGAAACAACACTCTGTTATCTTCTTTGAGGGAGTGCTAGGTGCATAACTCAATTTTTTTTATTTTAAGACTAAAAAGAGGCAATTTCTTTCCATGAGGATTTAGCTAATGATGATTAATTGATGTTTTTGTAGGTTTCATCTATAGCTAGCCATGATTGAGTGGAAATAGCTTGAGCACGAGTTTGATGACATCACCTCTCTTGAATACCCTTAAGCAAGGGAGGCCTTGCACAATTGTGGCTTGCTCAAATATTTCAAGCTTCAAAACATGAGAAAAGAAGTATTGTTGCTTGAATACTTGATTGGTCTATGGGACGACGTTGAGAAAGCGTTCCAAATATGGTCGCATATGCTTGAAATTGAGATGGACGATGTATATTTTTTTACGGGGATCTAGAGGAGAGGGGTGCCCATACTTTTTTCCAGACATAAGGTTACTCCGAGACTGACCGAGGCATATGTTGTCGAATATTGTATACCAAGGTCATGGTTGGTGGGAGGAAGGATCGTAATCAAAGATGTGAGAGATCTATCACTTCGATCCATTCTATTTTCCATCACCAAGTTGGCAGGGAGCACCAGTTCCAAATTGGATTCTAAATCAAAAATATCTTATGCCATTCAATGTTTGACAGAAAGACTATTCAACTGGAGTGTAGGGTTCCTGAGGAATGTGAAAAAGAACGTATATCCAAGTGTAGGACTAGAAGAAAAAAATAGTTCGTATGAGGTTTTTTCTTGGTTTCATTTTTCTTAGAGCGGATCCCCCAGATGAAACCAAAGTTTGCAATGATAGCATGTCTTGTGACTGAGCCTCACATGGAGAGGTGGACCAGTCTCTCCCTCAGTTTGGGGAATGAGCCTTCAAATTTTAGATTCATTGTTGACTTCTTCGCATGGTGGATGAGGCAGTTAGGGGTGATTGAGGAATTCCCTTATGCCATGGTATATTTCAAAGGCAATACTGACTTGGTACTCCCCGAGGGCATACAATGGGACACATCAGGTATGAAAGATAACCATAACATTGTAACAATATTTTTATTTTTTTCATATGTTTTTGGTTGTACAATGAGGAATATAAACCATTTCATTTTCATCACGTAGACAGAGGTGCATCATGTCTGATGAAGATGCCAAAATTTTCATGTTGTGGGGATGCATAAGCGATAGCTAAGCACAATGTCGTAGTGGGAGGACTCCAGGAGGTGGAGAGAAACATTCGAGGCTTGATGATGGGTGTTCCTCCCTTGAGGAGGCGTGATGTTCCTTTACACTTACAACAACACATAGTTTGGGTCTCTGAAGACCTCAACCATTTACTGCGATGGGTGACATGAGAAATAATGTAATTTTTGGAGCATAATGTGATACATGAAGACGAGTAGAGTCCTCGTATATTTTGTAGTCTTTATGAAGATAATATGTACATGAAGGCCCAAGTTTTTCCTTGTTATGTACTTTTGTATGATGTAAACTTTTTCTACCAACCATATATATATATATATATATATATATATATATATATATATATATATATATATATATATGTTTCATATATATATGTTGCATTTTCATGTTTTATGTGATGTATTTATACAGATGATTTATGTTTCAAATGTTTATCTATGCGAAATATACCAATTCAACATGTAATTTGCTAACGAATCCATAATCTTGTTAAGTTCTCTTGATATGTGTTTGTACTAAAGAAATTCAAAATCTCTTTCGAGAGGGTGAATCCTCAGATGGAAATGTAGTAAAGTAGAACTGTGAATGACGTACTCACGATTAAGTTGACAAACCACGAGTTGAGAGTCAAGGTTATGAATCAATTGAGATACACCTAGAGAGAAGGCTTCAGTTAAGAGACCGATGACGACTTGGTACTCTACAATGTTATTCGTTTCAAATCCGAGGCAAATCCCTCCTGAACTCACTAACTCTCCAGAGTGATAGATGACCCAAGATGCATAAGTGATGTTCTGGGTATGTCTAATAGCGCCATCCACAGACCCGAAATAGATGGGAAAGGATGATGTCATCTTCACATTCAATCAAAAAGAAAAGTATAAGAAGATGAGAAAAAACTCGTGCACGCAAAATAAAAGACACACCAAGTCAAAAGTATATAGTACATTAATTTACAAAGAAAACATGCAAGATATTATATGCATAGTACTTCTTGAGGTAAATCCCATTGCAGGGTTCACCGAGAGATATCCCATAATAGTCTACTAACTCGTAGGTGCCTCTGTGTAAATCGCATTTTATGATGTATGGCCCATGCCACATGGGTTCTAAATTCCCTTCCCCTAGCTTTTCATGATCTTGATCATAGACTAGGACTAGATCTCCTTCTACGAAAGTGCGAGGTTGGATGGACTTATCATATTGATGTTTTACGCATTTTTGATACGTCTCATTGATGAGAGAATCATCACGACGAGTTTCATCCAACTTGATCAGATATAAGAATCATTCCTCTTCAATAGAAGTGTGGGGTAAGAGTTCTATGGTAAGTTTCAATGAAGGAATCTCGCATTCAATCGGTAATACTGCTTCTATCCCGTATGCCAACTGGAAGGGTGTAAATACATTTGTGGTTTTCACTGAAGTTCAATAAGCCCAGAGTGCGGAGAAGAGCTACAAGTGCCAAGATGTTTTGTTTTCTCCCACCATGCATTGAAGCATGGTATTTAGGAATTTTTTGATGGCTTCAACTTGTCCATTGGCCTAAGGATAATAGGGGGATGATTTTTCATGGAAAAAACCTAACTTGGTGCGCAATTCACCCATCATCTAGTTCTAGAAATGGGATCTATGATTAGTTACAATAGCTTGTGGTACATCGAATCGAGTGATGATGTGTCTAAACAAAAAAAGTGCTACAATGTGGCCATCATTAAGAAATGTAGTTATAGCCTCAACCCATTTAGTGAAGTAATCAGCGACAACGATGATATAACTATGCCCCCTGGCTGAGGTAGGCTTACATTGCATAAAATCAATGCCTCATTTTGCAAAGGGGCCGACGACGACAATGGGATGACGTGGATTTGGGTGGGTATGTGCTTTCCTCTTAAAGATATGACAGGGTGGGCATTTTTTAACATTGTCAATGAAATCTTTGAATATGGAAGGCAAAAAATAATTGACACGTAGAATTGTTTGGGCTGTAGCCATCCCAGAAAGATGACTGCCACAAGCTCCAAGGTGAAAATCATTCAAAACTTATTCATCCTCTTCGTGGGTTAAACAAAGTCGGAGGACAATATCAATTCCACGATGGTACAAGGTGTCACCGATGATGAGGTAACGTTTTGAGTGGTGTCTGATGCGACGTTGTTCATCACATGAAATACTAGGCTGAAAACGTTGGGTTTGGAGATAGAGAAGAATATATCCATACCAAGGATCAGACGCACTAATAAAGAACAAGGATTCATCAAGGAGAGAATCATTGGGCTCAATATCCTCATCAGTATGGGGAATATTACAAATTAATTCCACAAAAACCAATGATTTCTTAGCCTTGGATTTGGCAAACTCGATATCAAATTATTGGAGAATAATGATCCATTTGGAATATTTTCCCCCAAGTACTTGATGAGTCAAGATGTGGTACATGGGTTTTGAGTCTACGATGACCATGGTAGTGCGTAACAAAATGTAATGGAGAAATATATGGAAGGCAATAACTACTGCCAAATCCAACTTTTCATCATGTGAATATCGGAGTTCAGGACCTGATAGACTTTTTCTCAGATAATATATCACATGTTCGGTGTCGTCATCATCCTCTTGGAATAACACCACAACGATAGTGGAAGTAGAGGTAGCTAAATAAAGGATATAATCTCTTGCATAATCCAGTGGATGAAAAATAGGTGTGTTCGTCAAGGCATGCTTAATAGAATCAAATGAGCACTGAGCGGTGACATCCCAGATGAAAGGGGCATCTTTCTGTAGCAATATCATGAATCCTTTAGTGATTTCGGTGTAATTTCAAATGAAGTGTAGAATAAAGCTTCCCTTTCCTTGAAAAATTTGTTTTTGGGAGGAGGTAAAGTGAGAATGGCTTTGACTTTTAAGGGATCCACCCTAATCCCGTCTTTGGAGACTACAAATCTGAGGAGTCGTCCTGATTCGACAACAAAGATGCATTTATGGGGGTTCAAACGTATGCTGTAAAATCGAAATCAAATAAATATGGCTCATAGGTGACCAATGTGGTCTGGTTGACGAGACGAGTGAGTGGGTAAGTCATCGAGGTAAGTTTCAATAATATGTTTGATATTGTGGAATGCATACACCATGGCCCGCTAAAAATTGGCTCCAACGTTTTTAAGGCCAAGTGGTAATTTCCGATAAGATAAAGTCCCCCAAGGTTCGATGAAGGTTGTTTTGTGTTGATCAACCGATAGAATATCGATCTTCTTATAGCCAGAAAAACCATCCATGAAAGAGAAAATGACGCTTCTAGCACAATTATTGATAATTTGGTTGATAAAGGGTGTAGGTTAATTGTCCTTGGGACAAGCCTTATGAATATCCCTATAATAGACACAAACACAAATAGTTCCTTGTTTCCTGGTGATCATAATGATGTTGGAAACCCATTCGGTCAAAGGGACAGGATAAATAAAACCTGATTTCAATTTTTTTTCTACTTCTTCCTTGATTGCCACAATCTTTTTAGGATGGACCAGGAAAAGTTTCTTTCTCACAAGTTTAACTCCTGGGTAAGTTTTTATTTCATGCACAATGATAGATGGATCAATCCCTGTAATTTATTCATAGCTCCAGGCGAAGATGTCGTGAAATTATTTGAACAAGGAGGTATAAGATTCAACTTCTTCAGCTAAATAGTTTTCACCTAGTTGTATGTTTTCCACAATACCTTCTTTAATGGATATGTCGACCATAATAGTGGAAGATATATTACCCAAATTCCCCTAAGAGATGGTAGCCTGAGTGAGTATTGGAGTTTGGGGAGAGTTGACGATATCACTAGGAAGTATGGATGACATATCTTTCTCCTTGTCATCCAAACTGGGAAGAAAGGATGAACGATGGTGGTTTTCATCCCATGGTGCCTCCTCGATGCTAAGCATTTCCATAATAGATTCATCGGATGGAAAAATTTGTAGGATGTAGTCAAAAGTAGAGGACAAAGAGTATAACTAGGATGGTAACGAATAAGTCGTAGACACTAGCAAATGTTGGTAATCCGGTGAAGGAGAGGCAGTTTGGATGGCATCATATTCAACCTCTACAGAACTAAGTGCCATGGTGTCACCTAGTGTATCAAATTCTAAGGGACTAGGCACAATCAATGTATCAGATGATTCAAAGGACTAATGTGCCATAGTCGAGATCATATTGATCATGGAAATGTGTTGCATAGTGGGAGTAAGAGGTCTAGGGAAGGTACCCATGAGCGAAGAGTCTTTCAAAATACCTACCCAAACACTTTCTTAAGTGATCTTTGAGTCTCCCAGAAAAGGAATGTTGTTGGTCGTTTGAATGCGGGCATCGGGGGTGCAGTAATCTAATTGATCAATGGTCACAATTTTATCTTGATGAGGGAATTGGAAACATCCAAAAACTGATGAAGTGACGACAATCATAGCATAGAACCGACTTCTTTCTAGCAACAAGTTATAATCGAGGGGGGAATCGACTACATCAATATTGACATAAACAATTTTTCCTCCCAATTGAATGGAAAAGGATTGTAATAATCTGTGAGGTCGGAAACCTTGTCCATCAAAAGTGCGTAACATGGTTGGATATTGATTGAGACTAGGTGATTTAAGGCCTTTCCATCAAGCCAAGGACATGACACATGTGGATGGCCCCTCATCTAAGATCGTGCGATGAATATGTTGATTATGGACAACGACGTCGATTTGGAAAGCCAATTGGTGAGAGAGTCATGATTTAAAATTATCTAGGTTAAACATGACAGTGTTGGATGACTCAGGATTTATATCTCCGATGGATTCCAAGAGATTCCTACGTTGGCTAGGGAAGTGTTGTATAACTTTGAGAGTTGACATAGCGCAAGGTGCTTGAGAAAACTCCTCAACGATGTTGTAGTTTTGAGCAACACACGAGCTTGGATTGAAGGTCAAATTTCAAATTGTACTCTTGGGAGGGCGTAGAATAGAGTCAAAGATAGGTTTCTCAATCTGGAGTGACCCAGATGGAGGTGTAATTGTATTAGGCAGTAGATCCGGTGTAATACTAGTAGTCACTTTTTCCTTATCAGATTTACCTAGAGGTATGTCGTATGTCATAGTGCAAGTTGTCAAATCTATCCCATTAAACATGTAAATGCATGCACTCGGTGAATCTTCCTCGTTAGAAGGATGATTTGTATTGACTCATGTTGGAGGTGTAGGAGCTTGTGCAACTGGTGAATGTTGTCATGGAAAAGGATGTGTCAGTACAACGGGTTGATAATTTCCTTTAAAGAGCCTGGAAACTTTGTCCCGATGAGGACAATATCATGTGTAGTGATCGTCACCACAAATGAGACATGGAAATTTTGGTTTATGTTGTGGTTGTTTCTTAGTAGCAGGTGGTTGTGTTTGTGTTTTTGCATTTTCAGTTTGATTATTATTTTTCTTTGGTTTATTTTTAGTTTTCTTCTATCCCCTTAATTATGGTGGATAAGCAGATTGAATTGCATTCACCTTAGATATTTGAGTCGAGGGGGGATTGGATGAGAGTGAATTCAATCTTGTAGTAGGGGTAGTGACTAAACGATTGGTCATTCTAGTCAATTGTGAACTGAACTGGGTTTTGATGGAGCTGATAACTCCATATGTGTGAGCGATAGAGGATGGTTTTGATGGATCAGTTGATGGATGGGGAGTGTTTGGAATCAATTCATAAAAAGTACCATATTGGGAATAAACCAAGTCTAGATACTATGCACAAGTAATGGCTTCCTCTTCTATAATGACACCACCCATGGTTATGTCACGAGCGATCAGAGGAAAGAGAGATTTGGTGAACCATAAAACCAACAATTGGTCAAGAATGGTTTCTTTGATCAAATGTCATTGTCATATCCATTCATGAATATGATTAGAGATATGTATGGAGCTGGTGTTATAGCCCTAAAATTCCCTAATTATGCATACATGACATTGGCCATTCTACTTGCACATTTTGCCAAATTTCTGCTGAGGAACTCTATTTTAAAAACCATTTTTTGGAGCATGTATGCACCCTGATGCACTACTTCCCATGTACATATTCTTGCTGCATGCTATAAAAACCACGTATATACACTAGCTGCATACTAAACAACCCACGTTTATCTCCAAAAGTTGAAAAAAATAAAAAGTTACAAGGAATTCAGCGGAGTTTACGGGCTATTGAGGGTTTCCCAACCAATTCACCTACTATAGCTCATCTCCAAACCAAATAAATATCCTTTTGTCATATAAAAGGAGGTATTGGGTTCCCATTTCCACATCAAGCAATAGAACGATGAAACTCTACCCAAATCCCTTTTCCATCCTTGCCTAAGTATTTTCAACCCTTTTGAGTTCTCATCTCAACATTCCCTCTTTAGCCTTCTCTCCTATATAATCCATTCCCCTCCCTTCCCTTGAAGTGATCACCTGATTGTTAGAGAATTCATTGGGATAAGTGCACTTGGATCAATATCAAGAGGATCCCAGACCAGGTTCATTGGAGCGTCAACCTACAAAGGTTGTGATTTCCAATATTTGAATATTGAATAAAATAATATTTTTCCTATCCCAAATAATGTTTTTATGTCTTTCATTTGATTTATGCATAATTATTTATATCTAACCCTAATTTATGAATACAAATAAAATGTTTGTAGCGTTTTTTTCCTAATTACTCTTGTAGGTCAGCTTTGGGAGGAGACTTGCATCTTGGGAAGCTACAAAGATGGAGGTGGTCTATATCGAATGTCAGATTAAAGATATTGCTTTTGATCTACGTTCCTATTTATTTATGTTCATATTTCTAGAGTGTTTGGGGTAGTTTAAGAATTATATTGTGTTTTAAGGGAGTTCATAGCTCTATCTATACTTAGAACCCTGGTATAGTTATAGGTGGATTTTCCCGCTAGAAGAATTGGTGATTCCACTAGGGAATGTCTCTAAGGTTTTAGAGGGAGGTTTTTGGGTTTTTATTGGATTCTTTATTTCCTTTTGAGTTTTTATCAAGTTCACTAAGTCTTTTAAGGGTCTCTGGTCACTTTCAAGGTGCCTACCAATTTTTCCCTGCTGAGTCAATCTGCCTAGTATTTTTATTTTTGAGAAATCCCAGAGGTGTATGTGCTCTGCTTTGGCTTAGCCCGCGTACATACACCCTCTGCACAATTGACAGACCACATGCATAGATAAGTTGTTGGTGCACAACCCATATCTCGATGCAAATAAAGTGTTTTTAAAAAGAATAGAGGTCTTTCTCTTTCCTGATAGAAGTTTAGGATTCTCAGGGCTTTCTTAGACCT
Source organism: Picea engelmannii (assembly GCA_009831015.1). Classification (NCBI taxonomy): domain Eukaryota; kingdom Viridiplantae; phylum Streptophyta; class Pinopsida; order Pinales; family Pinaceae; genus Picea; species Picea engelmannii. Next base: position 111,613 of record ML792646.1, on the reverse strand, counting down.
TCCGGAGTCTCTTTTTTTGGCCTTATCTTGGGTTAAATATTTGTTTAACTTGTTTTCTTGACTTTCCTCTATTTTCCCTAGAGGTTTAGAATGAACTTTCAAGTTTTATATCCTCCTTTGGTTTCTTTTTGAATCCTTGCATTTACGCAGTTGGCCTAGGGCCTCTATCAATCTTGGGTTCTTTTTTCTCTTTTTCTGTTTCTTTCTTTGAAAAACAAAAAATATTGTACTTTAGTTTTTCTTGTACCACTTCCTACCGCTATCTCTTTGGTTATTGCAAAACAATGCAATAAGCTCATTTCCAAAACTGAGAAATTTGTTTTCTTGATGATCTTCCCTTAGGGAAAGAAGAAGATTATGGCCATGACCTCTAGACAGGGCTCCTCCGCACGAAAATAATAAATGGACAAGGTTGTGTAGGAGTATCGGGACATCTTCACCTCACCCGCAGGGGTTCCTCTGCACTGTTAGGTCAAGCACCCCATCGATCTGACCCCAGGTGCGCCACTGCCCAATGGACCGATCTATCGATGCTCTGTTATGGAGAATGATGAAATCAAGAGGCAGATTCAAGAGCTGTTGCAGAAAGGTCACATCCGGCCAAGTTCATCACCCTGTGGGAGCCTAATCGTGTTGGTGCAGAAGAAGGATGGGACTTGGAGACTCTGTATTGACTATCGGGCATTGAACAAGATCATTGTCTAGAATAAGTACCTGATCCCACGAATTGATGACATTCTAAACCAACTTAAAGGGGAGAAATATTTCATCAAGATTGACTTGAAATCCAGGTATCACTAGGTACCAATCAAACCGTCTGATGTGTGGAAGAATGTCTTCAAAGCCAATGAGGGCCTTTTTGAATGGATGGTCATGCCTTTCAGGTTGACGAATGCTCCCACAACCTTCATGAGGTTAATGGATGACATATTGCGTCCATTCACCAACTAATTTGTAGTAGTGTACTTGGATGACATCCTAATATTCAACCAGACTTAGGAAGAGCACCTCCACCACATCCGATAAGTCCTCCAAAAACTGCGGAAACACAAGTTGTGTGCCAATTTGGAGAAGTGCACTTTTTCCATGACCGAGGTTCAGTATCTAGGATAAATTATTGATGAGTGTGAGGTGCACATGGATCCAACAAAGATCCAAGTCATTTAGGATTGGCCAACCCCAACCACTCTAACAGAGCTTCGTATATTTCTGGGTCTTACTAATTTCTACTGCAGGTTTGTGTTGGGATTCTCTCATATCACTTGGTCCTTGAGTCAAGTCACCAAGGGAGGAATGAAAGAAAAATTCTTTTGGTCGGAATATCAATAGAAGGAAATCATAGAATTTAAACATCACCTCTGTTGTGACCCAGTGCTCACATTACCATACTTGCAACAACCATTTGAGATCGAGACAGATGCCTCTCACTATGCTATTGGGGCAGTTCTTACTCAACAGGGGCATCTAGTGGCATATCATAGTGAAACATTGTCCGACACAGTCCAAAAGTATCCCACTTATGACAAAGAGATGTATTCCATTGTGCAGGCTTGTCGATAATGGAAGCATTACATTTTGGGGAAGGAAACGATCATCCACACAGACCACCGACCTCTGCAGTTCATACAGACACAAGGGAAGTTGCAGAATGATCACCATCAGAAGTGGTCCACATATCTGCAACAGTTTCATTTGAACATCAAGTACAATAAGGGAAGCACCAATAATGTTGCACACTACCTCAGCCGACCACCGATCGTGGTGATAACCACCGTGGTCAACTCTTGTGGGCATGAGAATTCTGATTGGCCCCTTCTCTACAAGAGCAATCCAGAATTCGGCCACACATACAAGACGCTCTTGGAGGGTAACTGAGTTCCAAATTTTCACCTGCAGGATGCACTACTATGTCACCTGGGACACCTTTGTGCTCCTTCAAGAGAGCGTGCCAAGATGATTTGGGAAGCGCACTACAGTCAAGTCGCTGGGCATTTTGAGGTTGAGAAAATAGTGGCAGTATTATAGAAGTATTTCTATTGGACAAACCTTCGACAGGATGTCAGGAAGTACATCAGATCCTGCACTGCCTACGCCATTTCCAAACCAACCATCAAGAAGCAAGGCCTCTATACTTCGCTTCCTACCCCTAGTCAACCTTGGGAATCCATATCCATGGATTACATGTCAGGCCTTCCTTCTACTAAGCATGGCAACGACTGTTTTTTCGTGGTCATCAACAGATTCTCGAATATGGATATTATGGCGGCCTACAAGAAGAATATCACAGCAGAAGCCACTGCCAAACTCTTCTTTGAATGAGTGTGGGTACACTTTGGGATCCCACAGTCTATCATCTTATATCGGGACAACATGTTCCTCAATACATTTTGGTCCAACCTCTGGTCAATGCTGGACACCAAGCTCACCAAATCCATAGCTTTCCACCCCCAAACTGATGGCCATACAGAGGTCGTCAATAGGATGATCGTACACATTTTGCGCATGTACAACTCAAAGCATCCACGCACATGGGATGAGAGCCTCCCCTATGTACAACATAGATATAATTGGGCCCTCCACAGCTCAACCGACCACAACCCCTTTTAGGTGGGCTTGGGATTCTAGCCACTATGTCCCATTGACGTAGCCATGCCATTTGCAGCTACTGAGGCTGATTCAGCTCATGTCCAATCTGAAGTTTCCAAGGAGAACAACTTCATTGAGTGCATTCAACACATTATCCAATAGGTTCATGACATATTGGACAGAGCCAATGATAAGTACAAGCAGCGGCATGATCAACATCGGTTGCAACACAACTTCCAAGTGGGCGACAAAGTGTGGATATATTTGCAGAAGGAGCGCCTCGTTGGACCCCACCGCAAGCTTCACCCACTCTGATATGGGCCATACACCATCACCAAGGTTGTAGGAAACAATGCGTCCGAGCTCAGTATTCCACCATTCCTTGGTCTGCACCCAGTGTTCAATGTGGACCACCTTCAGCCCTACTTTCCACCTCTACTGGACACATCCGACATGGCAGAACAACTCACACCAATAGAGTTAAACCCATACTGCATGGAACAAGCTACAACTAATGGGATTATGGTCACACAAATCAAGAACACTCACCAGCATATGATCCAACTATATCAAGTTGTCAAAGTAGGCCAACTCCTTCACGAGGGCAAGTGGCTCACTAGGGACCAAGTTCAACAGAAGTTTCCTCATCTCATGGAGGAACTCAACACAATGGGGACCATTGCTTACTAAGGGGGGAGGAATGATCCAGGTGGATATTGGGGGCCACACGCCTATTCCACTTGGACTCTCACCCTTGTTTCTTTCAGTTTTTTAGTTTCCTTAATTGTAGCACAATTTACTATTTTTGGCAGTTTTTCGGGTCCTGAACTTCCGGAGCCATTTTGAGGTCGTAAATGACGTTTTTTGGGCATCAAACCTATAGCGAATATGAGTCTATTTTGGACTTGATATTCGTTGTCAGCAGTTGTAGTCCTCAGATAGATATTTCTAACGATTGTATCATGTGTGTCAAATGAAGATAGTATGCCAAATTTATGACCCCGGGAAATTGATATACCAATTTAACCCGACGGGGCCCATATTCTGACGTTTCATCTCTTAGGGTTAGGTTTTTGGATGTTTAGGGTTTTCCATTGTTTCTCAATAATATATAGGCCTTCGAGCCTCATTGTAACACAGAGTTCAGAGGCCTGCAGCCGCCACATCTCTTCTCGGAGATAAGCTACCATCACCCTAGCTAGTTTATTTCCATTATGTCTGTAAACAAATTTCAGTTCTTTTCTATTAATGAAATGAAGTGTTATTTCCACTGCATATTTGTATTTATGGTTATTTGTGTATTTTGTTGTGTTCCTGCATAAATTCAGATCAGCCATGCACATAGATCCATTATTTTTCATGTCAATACCAAAAGGAGTGACCCTCTCAATCTATCATGCATAATTTACATCATATATATAACATTGAAATAACTTCATGTGTGCCGTGAACAATTGTGTTATAACCATGATGAGATTTCATTGCAAGTGCATATTCAATATCACTAAAATTTTTATATATTTCATATTATCTAAACCTGGAAATATTTCTTTATCTATTATAATTGTCAAGTTTTATATATTTAATATTACTTAAACCTCGAAAGATTCATTTATCTATTATAATGGTCAATTTGTGTATTTAATTTCACTTATATATATA